>OX438767.1:4156051-4756051 GCA_949316455.1 Acleris holmiana
GGGAAAATCTAATTGACGCGAACTTTCGGACGAGAAAACTGGAAATGCAATAAAGCATACTTGATTTCTTTATTACATTTCTAACTTCCTCATACATATTAATAGCTTTATATTCTCACACTTCGTTATCTGAGCAATTAATCGCATAAAAGATCTTCATAGAGTTCTGATTCTACTGCTCAAGACATTACAAAGCGCAATTCTCTAAGTATCAAATCTTCTGAAACGCTATCTTGCACTAGAATTGAAAATATAAATTCTTCTAAGTAATATCCACAGCGACTGCGAGCTCTGCGAGCAAGCCGGGTATTCCATAAAAGTTTGCACAAGAGAAGCCCGGACCGGATCCGTTCAAATGATATTATAGGTACGAAATACTGTAGCAAAATACGTTTTTAGGACTAGCTTTTTGCTATAAGTCATAAATTTTTCTTTAAATATTCTTACAGGAATTCTTAATGTGTTATTACTGTAGGTACTAATTGTAAAGTGCGTAGTTTAAACGAAGGAAATGAAAGAACCCGATGTTGAAAAAACTTTTTTTAACCATATTTAATTCTTTTCGTGTCATACACACTGTTAAAAACAAAAGTTGTCTCTCCTGTGGTCAATAGTTAAGAGCTAAGTTATGTTTTTATATGATAGGTCTAAAGCAGTCTTGACGGCGTTTTTGCGGGCATGGACTTAGCCAGAAAATTAGGCCTTAAAAACGTTAACTTGTATGGCCCTTTCGTCATAGTTGGTAAAATATGGTAAACGACATGAGTTTTTACTCGATCCAAACTATAATATGATGATATACTATAATGATCAAATTTGCATAAAGTTTGATTCAGCTTCAATGATAACTAAGACTCCAATCATTCATTTTATTATTATAGCCACCTTAAGTTCAATTCCGTACGAACTTACTTCCTATAAAAATATCACCAACATCCGTGGAATGTTCTGTTTAAGAACTTATTTAGCTGCTACGGACCATTATGTGGATAGAAAGAGAAAGAAGGCTGGTTTGTCTCTGCATCCCTTTCATGGCTCTAGACAGTATCGCCACGAACCGGCTACCTAACTGTAATCGGCTGCCTCGCGAATATCGTCGCTTGCTTCGATGTCTTCTGATAATAAGTCGCCTATAACGATAGCAGTATCGTTCCCTTCACTTTCAAAACGAGATGTCTCAAAGTTTGTAAGATTATCTATGTTATGTGACATGTTTCTAGATAAGTTAGAACCTTTATTACTACCTTTAGTGTTTAAGTTTCATAATCAGTTAAAAACGCTTTTGATTTTATACTTTATGACCAATAATAATGGCAGGTTGCGTTAAGGTTACGAGTATAAACGTTATAAGCTCACTCATGCGTTATTGAATGCATAATTACTATTTGGCATTTCCACTGAACTAATATAGAAGCATCTGCCGTTCTATTAATGCATTACTCCCTCGATACTAACCTAATTGCAAATATAAACCAAGCGTGACAAACAATTTAGCGACAACTTTACCAACTACTCGACAAATTTATCATTTCATTACAATATTCCGGAAAATTTTCCGTAGTGAAAACTAATTTCAACGAAAAGTGCTCTCTACCTGGCCAGGAAATTAATTTTATCACAATTGCTGTAGACATTTTATGTCGTCGAATAATATTCTTCTTATTAACTTTACTTCCTTTGAAGATGCATCTGCTTTTACAAATTTAATAGACACACGTGTCTTTAAAGTGTAAGATGAAAATGAGCATTGCAATTGTCTTCTATCCAATTATCCATACGCGTCGCTTAGTCACACACATGCAATTAATGTATTAAGAGAATGGTTTTGCTTATAATTTCTATGTCCCGCTCGATTTAATTCCTTATGCTTTGAATACTATAAGTTTAGATTAAAAGGCAATATTTTCCATGTGCAAATAACTGAAGTTCGAGCGAGGGTGCCTTTTCACACGTTTTGAAGGCGGAAATGATAAATTATGATGAACGAGCCTTTTCATAACGCGTAGCCGTGACAGCGGTGCCATGATTTCCGACGATCGACACATCTCTATCAGGTATCGATTTGTTGCTGTAAAGGCGTTTGTGTCCGCTGAAATCTCTGGCACATAACTTTTCGAACCAACTTTAACATTAACTGGTATCGGTAAGGCTTTTAATATTGATAGCTCTTCATATGCAGCGTGATCATCAGCATCAATATTATCATCATTACCATTTCAGCCAAAAGACGTCCACTGTTGGACATAGGTCTTCCCCAAATATCTTCACGATGGTAATGCGCGGAAACCGATGTACGCTTTCATCGGTTTTCCGAGATCTTGACCAGACCGTCGGTCCACCAATTGCAACTAACTAATGACTAGGTGGTGGAAAGGAATTCCCTTTTAAACTTGTCAGGACTTTGTAATTCCCACAGTACGCGTAAACCACCCTTTTGTTCGTAGCAAGAATGCAATTGTAATTAAAGTCGATTGCATCCAAGCATTATCTAAGGTTTCATCTACCAAAGGCTTCTTTTTAATTAAGTGATACTTAACACTTTTTAAGTTCCCCAAGGAAGCTTGACTTCTGTCGTCTATGTTTAATATGTTCTTTATTCAGAGAGACTTAAGGTAGATAACGTCGTTTTGGAGTTGATTTGCATTCAGTTCAACCGGTTTTACGGGCGTCGTATATCTCGTGTTACGAGTCTCCATTTTACAACGACATTTTATGTGTAATATCAATGCATAATTTTGGAGACACTTGGAAATATAAAGAAACCTTTATGCGTATGTAATACGTATTTTTTAATACTGTACGTGCGATTTTAATTGCTGACAGTCAATTTTGTTTTGCATTTTGTCTGTAATGACATTATTTCGGGTAACTTTATGTCGGTGGTACTTTGTTTGCTTTTTAAAATGATTAAGACCCGTAGTCTAACTTAAACCAATACATACTAAGATGTGTCTACGGCATCTCCTTGCTCTTCAATTTAATGAAAATTAATCGAAACAAAAATCATAAACGCAATTTAACCAAAACACCCAAAAGCTATTTTGTTACAATTCCCAACAGCAACAAAGCCAAAAAGGCCAATTTAATTGGGAAAACTTTGTTTAATATACATTGTTGCTTCCGTAAAGCAGATTTTAAATTGCCTTTGAACTTTATAGACGCATCGATCAATGGATACGGCGCAGTATTCCTTTTGTGCCCTTTGTGTAGTCAGGGGTCTCTGGACATGTCCTGTGCTAGTTTGTGTGTCCATTGAACGAGGGTAAATTGCCTAGAACCGGTTGGATGGGGACAAAAACGACCCAGGTTTCCTATTTCGGTCCGAATGCTTTAAGGTATGCTGGTACTGCTATTACTGCGTTAATTGCTTAGATGAATAGTTTTTTGTGTAATCTTTGGTTGGATTAATGTTTATAAAGGCTACTTTGTTTTGTGCTTTCGGTGGTGTTTGAAGATTCGATCCCGCAATTGTTGATAGAAGATAGAAAACGAAAAATTCGATTTTAACCGTCGCTCGAATGCTCGAATGTTAAATTTAATGCTTTTTTGCAATGGTCAACAAAATGTTTAGTTTTGTTGTTTACGATACCATTAACATTATTTAACCTAATATTTAAAAAACACTCGTATATAATAAAAAAAATGAGTTAGGTACTCAACTCAGTCGGCTCCTAAATTTCTTCAAAGTAACAGCGAGTTGACACTTTACGACCTACAATTGATTAGTTATCAGTAAAACTTACACTAATTGGCTGTACATCTCGATATACATATCCAAAGCCAAAACCTCCAGACTTGTTCGATTTTGTATAAAAACCAGGACGCCGAGCATTTAATGTGTTAATTAGCTTTTATTCCTTAGTCTTCCCACGTCTTTCATGAAGACACTTTCTAATTAGGAATTTCGTTAAAAGTAACGGAATCATTTGAATATTTTGGGTTCCATATCAGATAATTTTCCACTATTTTTTAAACAACATTTTTAACTAAATAGATCGTCATTATCATCATTAATATCGTCTTGCCCTTGTCTCAATTATTTGGGGTTGGCGCTACCAGTCTTTTCTTACAAACATCCCTATCAGCCGTTATCTCAGTATTTACTCCCTTATTTCTCATATCCATATCTCATATACACATACATACATACATAACATCACACCTTCATTCCCATAGTGGGGTAGGCAGAGCTACTGAAATACCAACTACTCTAAAAAGACTCCTAACCACATTTATAAATATATACATCTCATATACATTTATAAATATTTTGATATCGAAAAAATACTTGCTCTATAAAAACTAAAGTGATATCTAGTTGATCTGATCATGAAGTCAATCTTGGCGCACAAATTGCTTGAGAGCCCGTTACAAATAGCAAGGACTCGTTCCATCGAATGCATTTAAAAACTTGTTCAGCTGAATACTTAACCGTATAACTAAATATACAAGTTATTGCGACTTATAAAACATTAGAATAGTTTAAATAAGATTTTGCTGTTGTTTGGGAAGTTTTTGAATTGACTATTCGTCCCTATAATCCGAATGTGAAAATCGATTTCATTCTACTTTTAAATTTGCCATAAGATTCAGAGGACAGCTCTTACTTAATTGACGGTAATGGCGGCCGAGTGAAGAACAATACGATAACATGTCAAAGACAATATGGTCTTGCCCAGTAGGATATGGAGGTCCGGGCCATTGACCAAGACTATACGTGATGCGTTGATTATACAAACCACTGTTACTTAATTACATAACCACACCACCGTAACAGAGCCGTCCTTAACCGCCCACATGGGTGGTGCATTGAGAGTGAATGGTCACCGTCTATCGCCCAAGCGGACCATAGCGCACACACTAGTGATACTCTGTTGGAAGAGAACAAAGATGCAGCTGCAATGCTATCAACTGCAGCGACTGTGACGCGTAGTGAGCGGCAAGAAACAAATGCGTTGAGATGTATGAAGCATGCCAACTGGACGTCGCGCAGTCATTCATTATCAGGGCTGACATTCTACACGGTAAAACCGATATTGCTTTTGACGTCTTTCCGCATTGTTAACGTTTTGATAACTCTTATTAAGTTGACAGTAATGGCGGCCAAGTTAAAAACAATACTAAAACACGTCAGACGCGTATCGTTTTAACCCAGTACATTATAAGCCCTGGGCTGGGATTCTACACGGTAATAACGATACCGTCTTTCACGTGATTCCGTATTGTCACCGTTTTGATAACTCTTATGTCATTTACAATAATGGCGACTGTGACATAAACGATTCTTAAACACGTCAAATGCGATATCGTTATAACGCAGTAGACTAGAGGCCCAGAGCGTTAGACCGCTCATACATGGTGAGTTTGTAACGAGGTGTGTATATACTATAATACACCTCGTTGTATAAAACCATTCTGACCCTTTTATTTCTGACTCTTATTCTAAATTTGTGCTCTTTTGAAATTTTACGTTCGCCTGCGCGGACTGTGGTCGGTCGTTAATGAGCTCTCAATCAGACACCATCTGTGTCTAAATATCTTTAAATAGTGAAAGATTGTTTTTTACCTGTATATCTTTATTTGTGAACCAGAAAAAAACCTCTGATAATCCTCATTTGTAATCTCGACCACCTAAGGCACTATTTATGCCTTATCCTTCCGCCCGAGAATTCGTACGCGTATAAATCAGTTCCCGAGGGAATAGCGATATGAAAGGTAGCCTATGTGTTAATCCAAGGTATAAGCTATTTTCATTACAAAATTCACCTAAATCCGTCCAGTAGTTTTTGGGTGAAAGAGTAACCAACATCAATCCATTCATACAAACTTTCGCGTTTATAATATTCCTGCCCTGGAGATCTTCTTCATCCTGACCCTTCCCGATAATCCGTGTCAATTATAGGGTAAACGTCAGATCTAAAAAAGTTGTTAGAACAACTAGTACTACGATTAGAATGCAGACAACGCTGCACATCATTATATCTTTGTAATACTAAGTTAAATTACAATTCCCATTAACATTAATAACGTAACGGTACTTAACCATAACGCCCGCGGTGAGACGTCCTTGACTGCCCCACTGCCCACATGTCTGATGCATCACATGGAGGGTATCCGAGAGTGAATGGACATGGTCGGTCGCCCAAGCGGACCATAGCGCACATATTATGTAAACAAACATCGAATAACGGCGTACACTCTGACTAGTTACACTGAGAGATAGTTGCGAGTCACGACGTAGAAGTGACGCGTACTAGGTAAATCGTGTAATGAGTCTTTCGAATACGCGTCCAGAAAAAGACTAGGTCCAAAGACGAGTTTTTAGAAGTAGGTACGCGGTTTGTCGAGTATTTGCGAATCGAGTGGTGGAGTCTTTAAGAGGCCGCATATGCTGCCACTCCCACATATAAACTATATTGCGACACCCCACTGATTCTTAACTGCTATAATGATAATGTAAATATTAAATTAATGAAAAAAATAAAAATGAATAATGAGTTATTGTCTCCAACAATCTTCTTTTTAACGACAGTGACAGTCAATTATGTTTTTTATTAGTACTGGCCGTCTCAACTCAAGTTTCAATATCAGTAAACTAAAGAGACCACTAAGTCGTTGTTAGTGATGATGTAAAATCTAGATAAAATATTTATCTAGGTACACATAGTAAAATCTAGATACACACTGTCGCTCGACGCCTGTCATCGGCACCAAAGTTTCGCTCCCTGGAAATGACTTTATACGCCGAGATCTTTGCGCGTATCGATACGCCTAACTAAATACTCGATACGCGTGGCGCACCTTGAGGGATCGCGTATTTGGACATCCACGCAAAATCTTACGAGTATTAAACTACCTACGTTGAAATGGAACTGCTATCTAGACGTTAGAGGGTCTATGCGCGACATGGTTTAAGTGATAGTGATGTAGAAGCCAGATAAAGATGTAGGTGAGGTAGTTGAGATTTGAGCTTTAAACACATAACTTTGGTTGCCTAAAGCACGTAATTTGCTGGATTAACCTGTCTTGTATAATTCTCTCTTTTTGAAAATTGAAAGCCAAAAACTAAAATCTGCATGTTCTGTATATCCAATTACAATCATCATGCTATTTTGCATTTATTTATCTAGTAGCTTGGTTTTCTTTGATTTATAAATATTAAGAAGGTTAATTTCTTCTTTATTCTTGTGTGTAGTTTATTATCATTGTTCTAATTCTTGTTATGAATTTAAGAATCATTTTTAAGTTCATAATGGGAGTAAACATGAAATTGTCTGTTAAAATATACTCTCATGTTTATTTTTACGTTCCATAATATAGGTGTGGTTACAGAATTATCAACAAGTTTAGAGTTGTTGGTATTCTGTAGCTCTGCCTACCCCACTCTGGGAGTGAAGGCCTGTCGTTATGTATGTATGTATAGTGAATGTAAGGGCATTTAATAAGTTACCTTTTCTGTTTAGTTTTATACTTTTTTTTCCACCGAAATTTATTAAGCCTAGCCTAGAATTTAAATTCTAGACAGCTATGTTGGTCCATCCATAAATGGTTCGCAGTTAATCATAGTATTTATCGTTACGGCCACAAACGCGATAAAGCGCGTTCACCAGCCTGTCTCGCCAAATTTGTATTAGATTTCTCATGAATTGGCCAAATGTTATTCCGTTACCACAGAAGTATTTGGCGCTTAAGTAACATGGCAGACTTATGAATTACGGTAAAGAGCTTCGGTGGCTTGGGGGGTAGGTATTTGATGTCGTTATTTCTTGTTTGAATCTTTAAAAGGTAGCATGCAATCTCTATACTCATACATCCAGGGCATATATACTTTTTTTAGACACCCTGTACATTAACCTGGGGGTTTATCATGCATGACATAATGCAGTTCTATTTACGCTCAGAGAAAATGACACTGACAACTATAATTAATTATGAAGGATAACTGTCATAGCTCTGTCCTTTTCTCTGAGCGTAAACAGAACTGCATTGTTATGTCATGATAACCGGAAATCTTTCTGTCCTGGAAAACCTTGTTCAAAAATACTTTAATTTTAGCTGTGAGTTGATTTTTTAGTCAGCCTTGAAAAAGGTATCCATTGGTTCTAGACGACCTATTTTATTACTTAAAACACCAACTAACCTATTGACTTTTTATTACAGGTAAGGCAGTCGCTCTACATCTTGAACGAGACCTGTGCCCAGTAAGATGTTATACATGGTGTTAACAATCTACAGAATAATAAAATTGTAGTTTTAAACCATTCTACTGAACTAAAATTCAGCTGACCTAGCCGAGAAACGTAAGGATGAAAATTAAATCGAGCCGAGCTCAAGGCTTCCCTCCCGCTACTTTGCTAGGTTTTCAGATACCTTGGTTGATTTTAGTAAAGCACTCATTTTAAAACGAAAGAAGTTTGTTATTATAACTATATCTTCGGAAGACCGTTGCTTACGACCTGGAGACTTTCTAAGTAAAAATACACTTTTAATATTTTTTTAAGGTTTCCTATAGGAATAATCGGTGCACTTCACAGGTGAGATTTTTGAAGTAAAATATAAGACTTTCTTTAGCGTTAATAGTGCCTTTTTAGGACGATACCTATTTCCCGCAAATTGCTAAGTACACTTGGGCAATTAGTGAGTTAGTGTTGTAACGGCTTCTTCCGGGACGGCATTCATTGGTTCAGATTTGATTTGCAAAAATGACTTTTTATTTTTAATTTGTTAGGCTTCGACACTGTTTTACATAGAGGCAATGTCATTTATTATTATATTTTTACAAACTTTCTTTTTTTTGTTTGCTCGTGAGTCAAATTGGTTCGGTACTGTTATCCATTTTTGGTCACTAACAGTCATCCGATGGAGCTAAATTTTACCTAATTATCTTTACGAATATTATAAATGTGAAAGTGATTCTATCAGTCTATCTGTTTGTGATCTACGCTATCACGGAAAATAGCTGAACAGATTTTGGTGTGGACATAGTTTGAGTCCCGGGGAGGACATAGGGTACTTTTATCCCGAAAAAATAGACGGTTCCTGCGCGCAACGCTAGCCTTAAATTGATTCTGTAAAATTAGTAAAACTGGAAAAAGATGTTTTTTTTTTAAAGGAAACCTAGTCATACATTCAGAAGTACATACAGTACCAGTTATTAAAAGCGATCGTCAGTCGTTTTTATCATAAACTCGAGTGACAGATATACTAGTCAGTAGCGAGCGCAAGTGGGACAGCGATAGCCAGCCGAACGCTATTAAGAAGCTGGGAGTACAGTACGGTCGAACTCATAAGTCGCTTTACATTCTAGTACCTTGTCGCATCTATATGGGTGTCTATCATTTTATCGAACCACCTTTCATCGAATGCATCATTTCATCGAATTTCATTTCGTCGAACGCTATTTTCTGCTGAAACCATAACGTTTTCAGGGTATCTTAAACATGTAACCTAACCTACGTAATTCATGTTAATGTTAATGTTAATGGTTTCAGCAGAAAATAGCGTTCGACGAAATGAAATTCGATGAAATGATACATTCGATGAAGTGAAATTAGATAAAATGATGAGTTACCCGCAACTATACTCGACTGAATTCAACCCACTTTCAGTTTAATATGTTATTGCGGCAAAGTACTAAAATAGAACATGTACTTATGAGACTGTACTAAGCTGTAAAAGCCGGATAATACTCCACCACTGTCACTCTTAATCAACCAATCTCCACAATCCGCAATCTAAAGTAAATAACAATTATTTCACTATCCATTACTTGCTTAAGAAAAGCAACACCATCAAGAGCCTTGGATTAACGTGAAAGCCGATCTGTTAACTGATATTACTCAACCGTTAATCTGCTGCCCGTCCGGATAACCGGCTAAACGTCCGGATAATCCGTATACACGCATAAGGATAATGCGATGGGACATATTGACTAAGATATCGGATGGCTTTGTTTGTGTCTTCGGATATGTTTTGGGCATATGTCATTTCTAAAATGTCAGATCTTACAAGATATTTGCTTTGAAATATTATATCACATAACTCCTAAAATAGTAGCTGCATGGTTCTCATTCGTACTAATATTTTAAATGTAGGTACAAGATATAGAAGTGGGATTCTGGGCTGGATACTTGGATGTGCGTCTTTTGTTTTTCTACTTAATTAGAAATCAAACTTATTGTAAATCTCTCCCGTTTCGTGATATCACTACTTAGATACCTATAAATTCCGTGGTGCTAACGCTTATTAAATATCTACCTGCGAAATTATTTACGCGTTTCTAGCAGGGGCGTCTGAAAAGAAGCCAAATTTGATATTTTACGCGTTCGAGTGTTGATCTTTTTTACGCTGTTTGCGAGGCGATGTATATCCAAGATTTAGGTAAGTATGAATATTTTACATCCGTAACGAGTTTGGCGTTAAAAGGGTTAATATTTCATGGCAGATATCAAGTTAATGTATTTTATCATCACCTTGACAATTCCTGACAACTGCCATATAGACAAATGCATTCTGCAAAGGTTAGCGACTAGCTAAGTCACAGAAAATGTATAAGAGGCATTTTTTTAATGCAACTGGTCCAGCCTTGTCGGACCCGGTGTGCTATAGGAGGTACATAATCAAGGCAATTTAGATTAAACTATGTAAATTCGCATAAAGTTCATTTTTATTTGCTTCAAAATTTTTTTTTTTTTTTTTGCAATGGTTTTTGAACTATATTCCCTTGCTAGTAGAATTAAATTACCATCCACAAAAATCTCGCTGTTTATTGTATAGTGGGCTCCACGAGGCTAGCTGTCTATAGTGGCATCGTAGTTTCCAAACGGATTAACCATGTCGGATGTGGTTTTTGTAATAAAATGCTCGTTAATCTCAGGCGGTTCTTAGCTACGATTACGAGAAACCGAGGAGTCTTGAAACAGAGGTGAGTTGAAACAATGTCAATTTTGCGGAAGCTATAACCGCCCCACCGCCCAGGGGTTGATAACGGTTACAGATTCCTCAAAATTTAAGTCGTTTCAAAACTCCTGTCCCCTATGTTTGATGGAAATCGATAGGATAGGGTTTTAAATTTATCCTCGTAATATAGAGGTCGCTATTGTCTCGAGCTTTTTAAACTATTCAATAGTTATCTAATTTATTTTATACAATAATGCTTAACAAGTTATAGTAATATGTAATTTATAATGATTAGCCACAAGTAAAGACAATGTAAGCGCCCACCATAATTATCAAGGCTGCAAGTTGAACGACCGGTGCCAAGGCTGTTCGGTTTCAAGCATTCCACGTTTGAATCTAACTGATCCTTTATCTTAACGATCACGTTTGTTGCTTTTTATTTGCATAAATCCTTTTTCGTTAAAAAACCAAGTGTGTTTGGATGTTATGTCGGAACAAATAATGTCCAGTGGATCTCAAACCGTGCAATTATTGAATCCTTTACACGTGTGTGGAGTAGGTCAGAATTAAATCATATTTTAATCCCTTGACTAAAGAATGAACTAAATAACTTTTTTTATAATGTCTGTATGAACTCGGGTGTAAAGGATTGCTACATTGTAAGTTGTCTTATTTGTAGGCATTTTGAATATTAGCTGCAAATACTATCTCACATACTCTCTTGCTGACTAACAGAAACAACAGTGGCACAACATTTGGTTATTAAGTTATTAGAAATCATTTTTTAGTGAAATTTATCTTTTAAATTTAAAAATCACCCGACGTGTAATTGTGCTCACGTTTGAAATATGTTTTTTTACTTACAACGTTAAAATTTTCGAGCATCCAGGCTCTAAATTTACATGTCAAATTAATCTTATCTAGGTCACCTCGGGCCTGTAATTTTTTGTTCAGAAAATTTATTACGCACCTTTTTATCTTTTATATTAAACGGTAGGTATGCAATAACCATGAAACATGCGTGATTATATTTCTCAGACAAAGGACGTTTTGAATATCTAAAAATAGTCTTGAAAAAAAAACACGGTATAATGTCGACCAGCTAGTTTTACAGTAATATCTCTTAAACGGCCCAACCAAATTTCATAAAACCTAGCTGAGAACCATCGCCAATATACTAGCTTTCTTTTAAAAAAAACCGCGTCGTATTTGGCCTATTCGTTTAGCAGCTATTGCCACACACAGACACACAAATACATAGACACAAACCACACGTTAAACTTGAAACACAACGTGTAAAATTAACGGTAACCATAGTTCTGTGCTTGCCGATACCAACCCGAAATCGTTATGACAAGTTTTCATCTTTAGGAAGACTCGTTTTAACTTTTCCCAGGGCTTCCAGGTACTGAAACTTTATTCTGCACTTTATTGAGTACTTATACAAGTTTTACATACCTAAAAGTGGTACACAGACGGGAACAATGTTGAGAAGAAGCGTTGCGAGATACTCAACAGTATCTGTGATATGAAGAAATAACACTTATTTAAATGTCTGTATGCTCCGAGTTCTGTCAGAGGAGAATAAGATGCGATACCATTCGGAACAGGTTCTGGAGCAGAATTTAATAAAGTCTTCGCATTTTTACGATTCCAATCGTAAAAATATTGCCGCGGCCTCGGAATAAAATGTTTCGCAATTTATGGAATGGCAGGGCACGGGAATATTTTATTTTAATGGTGCTTTAGTGAGGTCAATTAAAAGATTAAGTTTGGATTAAGAACTAAAAAGAGAACCGTTACATTTAAGTTTACTTATGTATATGAATGACGAATGTCCGTTTTGCAATAGAAATACTCACACAAAGCTGATCAAAGTTGATATACCTCACCAAATCCTCTGTGTACGCTTAACAGGGCGCAGAACGTCCAGTGGCCATTAATTACTATTATTGTGTTTTTAAATAAAGTAAAGTATTGTCATGAAATCGTGTCGTTTTATATTGTACAAATGAATACCGGTTACTACAGAAGATCTGCTGTTATACGTTGCCCCATCGAGTAATAAAAGATCGACTTAAAATTTAAATTACATCAAAAACTGTTTAAGCCTAAAAACTCATCAACATTCCCATTATTCGGCTGGACTTCATAAATAGTATATGCTCTAGTGATATTTGATAGCACCCAGACCATTTAAAATATTTACGAGAGCAACACTCATCGAAAGTGAAACGTGTCCAATACTGTTCCTAGGGGGGGCGTAAACTTGAATTTTATATGTGGGGTCGGGGGGTCGGACATAATTCAAATTAAGCACATGACAGAAGGGTGGACCCGGGGGGGCACGTGCCGCCTGAGTGGTCGGACGTGGTGTAGTTGCTGTGTACTAGTCATTTGCCAATAAATAAATTGTACCTGTTAATATTTGTACCATAATATAATTACTAGCGATCGCCCGCGACTTCGTACGCGTAGAGTTAATTTCCCGCTAGTCCTCCTATATACGCCTTACGCGATGAATTTCCAAAAATCCCTTCTGAGTGCATCCCTAGAATAGTCTCCATACAAACTTTGGACCCCCGTTTCACCCCCTTAGGGGATGATTTTTCAAAAATCCTTTCTTAGTGCACCTCTAAACCTCATAAGGAACTTACGTGCAAAATTTGGAATCTCTAGACTCAGTGGTTTGGCCTGCCCGTTGATATACGAGTGGAGTACGATCACCTGGGTCATTGGTCTCAATGGGCGTACCACAGGGCTCAATATTGGGTCCATTTTTATTCCTCATCTACATAAATGACTTACCTTACCTTATAAAGGACAACCATGATATAGTCTTGTTTGCTGATGATACGTCACTTGTGTTCAAAGTTAAACGACAACAGCGGTTTAATGTCAATGTAAACAATGCTATATCAAAAGTAGTCGATTGGTTTAGTGTTAATAATTTATTACTGAATGAGAAAAAGACGAAATGTATAAAGTTCATGACTACTAATGTGAAAAATAGTCAAACTACTGTAACTATTAAAAATGACAAACTAGACCTAGTTAATGATACAGTGTTTCTTGGTATAACGTTAGACTCCAAGCTCCAATGGGGTCCTCATCTTGCTGGATTGGCGGGTAGACTCAGTTCTGCAGTTTTTGCAGTTAATAAGATTCGGCAATTAATAGACTTAGATACCGCTCGATTAGTTTATTTTAGTTACTTCCATAGTATTATGTCATATGGTATTTTACTGTGGGGTAGTGCTGCTAATGTAAATAGCATCTTTGTTCTGCAGAAGAGGGCTATTCGTGCTGTCTACAAGATGGGCCAGAGAGACTCGCTTAGAGATAAGTTTAAAGAAATTAACATATTGACCATGCACAGTCAATACATTTATGAAAACATTATGTATGTTCATAAAAACATCGCTAAATTTAGAAAGAACTGTGACATACATAATGTTAATACCAGAAATAAATATAAGCTTGCAGTGCCCTTCACGCGGCTCCATAAAATAAAAAACTCTTTTATGGGTAATTGTATTAGGTTCTATAATAAGCTCCCAAGTAATGTTACTGAACTATCAGTAAATAAATTTAAGAGTTACGTTAAGCGTAAACTAATTTCTAAAGCATATTATAGTATTAAAGACTATATTAATGATAACAATGCTTGGGACTGAATTGCTTGTAATAAAATGTTTAGTCCTTACGACAAAAGGTTGCGAACGTCGAAAAAAAAAGACATCCGACAGAGTTTCTTACAGGTTCTTCTCTGATCGGTCGCGATTTGAACCTGCAGTCAATTTAGGCTAAGTCGCTACTATGACGTTTCAAAAGAGTTTATTATTTGTAAACCTACTTGAATAAAGATTATTCTGATTCTGATTCTGATTCTATATCAGTCAGTCAGCTAGTCACTTTCCACCTTAATTATACATGTTTAAATTTGGTTCAGGAAGATGCAGGAGGCGGTAAGTGTAATAAGTACTTTTTCATTTATTTAAGATTTGCTCTCGTGGTGTTACGGTACTTAAAACCCTGTCAGGGTATTGCAAATAAGTACTTATAACATTAAATAATAATAAATAAATAAAACATCATATAGAAGTTTCTGCCAATAATTTATTTTGAGTCTATTTTAGCAGTTTTTTTGTGTCAATGTATATTTAGATACCAAACTAAGGATTTCATTCTAAATCCGTAACCATCATTGGATTTTCATCTGCATCTTAAATGTTTGTATTTCAAATTACAATCAATTCTTAAAACAGAAGGTGGTTGATTGGCTTGCCATATTTGAAATACTTAAACAAATAAAGATAAAACATCGCGTGCTATAAATTGCACACAATATACACTATATAAAGCAATAAAACTAATCACTGAAAGGACAAATGTAAGTACACCCGTGACCCGATTTCAATGCTCTTGAGATTTCAACCCTTGTCACCGAATAGGACCATAAAATATTATAAATTCAGTTGTTCAAATCAATCTTTCAATCAATCTTGTGTTCAATTTAGATTATTATCATCATATATTAACCCTAATAGCTTTATTTCAATATTTTCATATTTAAATAACAACCTCATTACTTCACCTCTCAACCTTTACGCGAAATCGTTCCGAAAGAGTTAAAATATTCCAACAAGCGATCACACGTCCTCGTTCCGATATTAAGGAGATAATACGAGAATGTCGCGAACGCAGTCGTTGTCGAAACGATTCATACTTTCAATATTCCGTGTCGATGTTTTAGACATTTGGTCGAACGCGTCGTCTGCGCAGGGTTGCCATTATTTAGAATTGCATATTATTTTTGGTGAAAAGCGATTTGAACTAGCTTTTGATTCGTAATTTATTTAAAACAGTATGTTATAATTCACTGTTCTATTAAAAAAAAAAATATACAGGGTTTCCCAGAATTTATGTTGATTACTTGTTAATGTTTTGTATTCTTTGATTAGTATTTATGTTGACAATCTCAATGTGATTTCGAATGTTTTGACATTCAATGCAATTTATACAGGGTAATTTTTTAAAAGGTGCACAAATTTTAATATTTGCTTCGCTATTGTTAATCAATGACACATGTTGTTATTTTTACTCATCTATCACTATCTTAAAAATATTAGAGATATTGCCAATTCAATGATTCCACTAACTTATCGATATTCATGGACTCTCTAATGCAGGGGGAGTGTTGTTAAGTAAGTTAATAAATGAAATTTCAAATTTAGAATATCAGTAGGAGAGGGGCTTGTTGTCTGATAAGCTGTACATGAAATTTCAAATTTCGAATATCAATACAGTGTATCGCATACCTACAGCTTAAGAACCCATGTCATTATCTAAGAAAAACTCCCTTATACAGTCTAGAAGGACATTCTTAACATTTCATTTATGTTAGTTGCCTTAGATAAAAATAGCTATAATTTGTTATTCCCGATAATACATATTATACGTGACATATGCTTGATATCTAATCCTTATTAAATACTGAGAAATAGTTTGACAGCTCATGCACCAATGTTACCGTAGCGTTCGTTTCGGCTGTCGTTTTGTTATATCCATACCTGAAAACACTGTCAAATTATTTAGCGGAATTATGGATTTCACTGTTCGGTCGAAATGAAATGTTTTAAACAACTGTCGGACTTTTTAGTACATTTAATTATTTTCGTATTGCAACCCTAGCGCGAAATGGAATTTTGATTATAAATTTCAGTACATAATTGGAATTACTGCGTACGTGTTTGTCGTATGTAACGGCGGTAACAGGTGTGGGATTCATTTGCGATGAATGGATGTGGCATAACAACTTCTACGTACGTGATTCAACTTTTGGTAATTAACAAGTCTGTGCCTTTGAACTTGGAAAAGATGTAAACAAAAGCAAACAAAGCAAATTTACCATGATTACTCGGTAATCACATGATCGCTAGATCATTATTTTCATATTAAGTTTAACATGAAATAACTATTCATTTAATATCAAATCGAGAAAGAGTAACAAACTAACACTAACACACAAACTTTCGCATTTATTATAGGATTAATTATTGTTATCTCAAATTAAAGTAACCACAAGATACTCGTGACGCTTAAACTAATCCAACGACAAGATCGAAATCAGACTATCCGGTTAGCCTCTACGAAATAAAGAATCATACATACATAACCATACCTGGGATAACTCGGGGCAAGTTCTAGGGATTTGATATCGATAAAAAAGATGTCGATGTAATTAAATACTGGTTATGACAACATGAAAAAAGTAAACAGTCTTATAAAAGGTGAGGAAATTTCAATAACCATCTTAAATGAGAAATTGGCTTTGAGTCATTGTAAATATTTAAAGAATGCCCCGTTGACCAGTGTGGTCGTTTAGCAGTTTAAAGTGGATATTTTCATCTAGACGACAATCATTAATACCATCGAAAATGGAAAAAATATTGAATGTATATCATTAAAACTAATTTAAAATAAACATATAAATAGGTACACATTTAAATTTGTTTCTTTTTTTTTATTTAATAATGAGGAGAAAATAAGTAATATTCATTTATGTCGCATAACATTTAGATTTTGGCAGTAACATCGATATATTTTTCTGTCGATAATATATTTTGCTACATCACTTTCGTATAGATGCACGAGATATCCCAGGTATGTACATAACACAACCACATGTCCTACATACATATATACAGGGCCTATAATACTGGGTGAAAACCATATTGCCTTTGACGTGTTATCGTGTTGTGAACGTTTTGATAGCTCTTATTTACTTGACAGTAATGGCGGCCGAGTTAAAAACGATACTGTAACAATACTATAAGCAATATGGTTTTGCCCTGTACAATGGTGGTAATGGTCGAAAACATAACCTTCCTTTTTTGGCAATAGGAAACTTTCTTATGAATTAGTTTATTCAATTTTCATAGCCTATTTTATCATTGTCTTCGTAAATTGTGCTTACAAGCGAAGCGTCTTTAAGGTCTTTTCACACGGAAATGTCTCTCCCCTTTTCCTTAGGAAATTCGATAAAACGAAAGGGGAAGCAACTAGTTACTCGTAAATAAGTGTATTTACGGTTTATTTTGACTGAGGCTCTGTTTGATGGAACAGTTTTACGACGCACGAGGAGGGCTCGAAAAGAAACGGGGAAGGGTAGACCACACCGACGCTTAAAATACACTGACGCAACGTTTAGGAAGTGACGCGTCTACTGCCACTACTACTATGGTTTTTACGCGTCTTTTACGCTGACTGGTGTGGTCACGTCCAAAAATGGTACTTTAAAACATTGAAAAATAAATGAGTTACGCCTCAAATCGTATTGCTAAGTCGTTAATTGTTACTGATTTTCATCAAAATAAAAAAATGGTATGTGATGCTTGGTTTGTGACCATTGTGACCACAGATTAATATAATAGGGTATGATTTTGGTAACGTTTGTTTGTGTCCGTATTTATCTTTCCACTGCACCTCGGTCCCCGATGCCACTGAAACTTGACACGGGGAATTTGATGAGCAGTGATTACTTTGTCCACAGTACGGGCGTCTCATTCTATTTCACCAAATTAGAGTAAGAAAGCTATTGTAGACGGGCAATGATTGCTCAAAAAATGGCCCCTGTAAGTGCATCTTTAGAACTGTTCACTGTTTTTGCTTAACTGTCAGCCGACGGTAACCAATGGCCGGTTGCTTTTGTTAATGGTATATTTACATCGATGTATAAAATAATCAAACCCTACTAAAATTATAAACGCGAAAGTTTTTCTGTGTGTGTGTGTTAGTTTGTTAATCTTTCACGCCGCAACGGCTGGACAGATTTGCATGAAAGAAATGGAGACTGCTTATATCGTGGATTGACACATAGGCTACTTTTTGAGAAATTTAAAAGTTCTCAAAGCAATAACGATACTGATCCCCGCAAAAGGACGAAGTCGCGGGCAGAAGCTAGTTGTCTATAACTTGTATAATCGGTTCTCTCTTAGTTAGAATCACTTGCAAAGAAGATAACGGAATTTACAACTCTCGCAGCTTTTTACTTCGTTCTCGTGTCCAAGCGTTGTTGCCAGCCTAAAATAAATTTGCGGTGCCATAGAGTTTATCTCTACAATAAATCCGTCACTTGGCGTCATGAATAATGCAGAGCTGGTTGATGAGCACAGACGGGGGCGCAACCCTTCCGCAACTTTTTTCGCTCTAATCGTCATCAAAACGTGTTATTTCGTTACTACGAGTACTCTGTCTGGGTGTGAAGAGGTTGTTAAAATGATGAGTTTTATGTTCCGTAGTCGAATTAGGAACTCTTGTAATTTCGCTGTCGGTTTCTAAATTTAAAATGTACTAGGATCATAGTAATTTATATCGGAGCCGCAGCTTGGTGTTAAAAGATAAAAAGGTAAGTAAGTAACATGGCGGCTCGCTGTCAGTCGTCTATTGGTCTGGCAGTGTTGCCATAGCTGGCGCTAGGGAAGTGGTTGAATCGGTAACCACACAAAGTCATAATTTTGTACATATATTATTACAAAAACGACACTGTTTTCAGTAAAATGTATAAACAGCAGCACTGTTAGCCTTATTGTAAGACAAGATACACAAATGTTCGTTAAATGTATTGCTGATGGCACAATTAGGGCTGTTTTTATGAAAGGATGTGTATTAATTCATGGGTTAGTTTCTTCTATTTTTTATTTTATTAATACAGATGTAAATAAAAAAAAACAGATAGAAGTTGACGATCTCTATGTTGTAGTCTGCGTCTCGAAATCTAAGCATTAAATGTGGTCAATGACATCTGAACACGCTTGAATGCCCTTATATGAATATAGATAAACTTGATCAAGTTTATTGAGGATATTTTTACGCCGACTGTACAATAACATCTAACATAAACAGCCTAACCATAGCTGACTTTATTTTCGTTTGCTTTAGATCTACAAAGTTATATCTAGCCTTATTGTTATTTCGCAGTTTCACTCGAGCAAGATTCAAATAAGAGTCAAGACTCAAGATCGGACCCTTTTTTTCGCGTATCCTAATGCCTCGGGTCGTGGCCTGGGGACCCGTTTCACTATGCTCTTACAAGAACTCATTCTGGCTAGGAAAAAATCTACATAATAATAACATGATATAAAAGCTGTATTAGGTTCCCTAGTTTCTTGTCGGTAGGGTCAATGAAAGGGTAAATAGCCAGCTGTATCAAATCGTGCGAACATAATTTCAAAATTGTCCAGAGCATTTTTTTATCTTGGTCCAAATTATACATAGAGTCGAATAAGTCCCACCCATGGATCAAATAAAATTAAATGGCTAAATTACTACAAAAAACTATTTTGACAAATCCTTACCATGTTTTTGAAACTCTTTAACATAATTTAACTGGTAATTTATTAGTTCATTTATTTACTAATAGGTAAATATAGGATCCTATCATTTCATAACCAACGTTTCACAAGTGATTCTTTTCCCAAACATAGTATTTGACTACCCGCATTTTTTTCTGAAACTGTAAATAATTCTGGATTTATTTCAGGACCATACTATAGAACCCTATGGGTTAGGTTATGTATGTTTTATAAAAATCCTGAAATATTTGTAGTTACAGAAAAAAAGCGGGTTGGCAAATGAATAGGTTGCGAAACGATGCAAATGTCAAAGACTTGTCTGCAAAAAGGCAGAGAACCAGGTAAATATAGTAACAGCAATATAAGGTACAGCCAGGGCCGAGATTCTACATGGTAAAAACGATATCGCTTTTGAAGCGTTTCCGTATTGTCAACGTTTTGATAACTCTTATGTCATTTACAATAATGGCGACTGTGACATAAACGATTCTTAAACGTGTGAAACACGATATCGTTTTAACGCACCTGAATAGAGGCCCTGATCCCTATAGCATGCCAACAATAAGATTATGCCGCCTAAGCATAGACTTCCATTAAACAAATCGTTTCCGTCTATACCTCACGGTAGACATTTGATCGCTGCTCGCATTAAGCGTGTTCGGGCGGCAACAGCGCTCGCTAGCAAAATGGCAGATGTTAAGTGGTTTTGACTGGTGAATTCAAGCAGACTACAGACTTAATTATAGCCCGATGGTGTTGTCTTCACAAATTTTGTGAAAACGGACGATAACAACACAGCCAACGTTTTAATTTCAAATTTGCGGGTGTGCTATATTATTTTGTGTAAATTAATTAATCTGTGCCACAGAATACATAATATGGTAAAAGTTCTATATTGTCATTCCTGTCGTATGCCGATTGTGTTTTGTATTATCAACACAATGTTAAAACGGACTAATGCCAACACACAATCAGCCAACTTTTTTATTTAATTTTTGCGGGCGCAATTTTTTTCTGTTAGCGACAATAAGAATTTAAAATGTATGTGAAATAAAAACTAGATATAAATAAAAATTAAATGGTGTTCGTTGGTAAGCGCACCGTTTAAAAACTCGTAATAGTCCGAATAATAAATACAAGAAAAAAATCCCGGGGAAAACTAAACGTCTGACGGGCGTAGTAAAAAATAAAAGCTTATTTTAGAAGACTTGATGATTGTCACTTTGCGACATGATTGTTAGCAAGAACTGTGTCTACAAGATGGGCCAGAGAGACTCGCTTAGAGATAAGTTTAAAGAAATTAATATATTGACCATGCACAGTCAATACATTTATGAAAATATTATGTATGTTCATAAAAACATCGCTAAATTCAGAAAGAACTGTGACATACATAATGTTACTACCAGAAATAAACATAAGCTCGCAGTGCCCTTCACGCGGCTCCATAAAATAAAAAACTCTTTTATGGGTAATTGTATTAGGTTCTATAATAAGCTCCCAAGTAATGTTACTGAACTATCAGTAAATAAATTTTAGAGTTACGTTAAGCGTAAACTAATTTCTAAAGCATATTATAGTATTAAAGACTATATTAATGATAACAATGCTTGGGGCTGAATAGCTTCCAAAAAGACATCCGACAGAGTTTCTTACAGGTTCTTCTCTGATCGGTCGCGATTTGAACCTGCAGTCAATTTAGGCTAAGTCGCTACTATGACGTTTCAAAAGAGTTTATTATTTGTAAACCTACTTGAATAAAGATTATTCTGATTCTGATTCTGATTCTGAACAGGGACACACCATGAGATTTTGTAGAAGAATGAAAAAGTATCTTTGCCGGCGTGGTAAATGTATTTATGTGCCTATCAATCGCGTCTATGTATTCCGCATATCCCTCAACAGGTGAAAGTCCTTATATAAGATTTCATAATATATTACATAACATTAATGACAGAAAATGATCGCTGACCGAACTGTCAATCGTGTTCCATCCTGTAACTTAACCCCCACAAGAGCTGTCGTGTGCTAGCAGTGCTATTGTCGGCGGAACACGTCAATTGTCAGATTCTGATTAACGAGGCGACAGACCCTTTTCTACGACAGCTTGCTAGACTGACAGCTGGTAACATTACCCCAGTCTATAGTTGACGATGGCACGTATGCGTTACATATGCGTTAGTATTATATTATCTGTGGTATGGACATATATTGGTATCCTTGTAGTGCAAGTATACAACTTTTAATAGTGTTGTCATAGAGTTTTTTTGTTAATTTATGTAAAAGTTCGCTGTAGCCTTGCCCATGCTTATAAAATATTGTCAAACGACCTTAGATCGCGCGCGTAGCAGAAAAAAAAACCTTTTAAATTTAGGCCCGGGCGATGACGCTTCTCATCCTCAACTCAAGTTCAATTTCCACGATTTTTGAATATGTTGTAGTTATTATTAAAAACTACATTTGTACGGTACCGATCCTTTTTTTTCTTTTTTTCGTTCTAAGAAATATTTTTAAACAAAGGAAGAAAATTTCAGCATAATCCTTTTAACACATTATAAATAAACCTAACTGATGTATGTATGTTTACACTACTCTCTAAGACTACTGGACCTAGGAAACTGCCACTTAAGATGTCAATTACCTTGGTTTCAATTAGGATCTTTAAATCATGATTCGACAAGTATGCTATGTCCACTAGAAGACGTCTTTTGGCTGACATAAATATGTTAGATATACTGGTAACCCTGGCACCCTGTAATGACAGCTCTTATAAATGTCTCACGTACTGCTCTAAAAGTGAACCTTCTTCTTTGTCCTCTTCTTCTTATAAAACATAATAATTGTCTCTGACATTAGGAATGGCGTCCCAGTCCCAGTACAAGTGGAGTGTGTCATGCAACCAGTCCTTCTGCCGCTGTAACGCAATATGCAGTATCTCAATTTCAATAGCCAAAGCAGATTCAATCCTCTCCTGTTTTTAATAAGGTTGCATTTGCTAAAGAGGTTTTGTCTGATATACTGCCATTTATCTTAGCAGGGCAGCCTTGCGGTCTGTAAGATAACCATCTTTAGCAAATAATATAGCTTCTAAATTGCGGTCTTTCAAGTAAGCTTTATAGCGGCGATTATCCGGTGTATTATTTAAGTTATTTTGATTAGGTTGAGGCTATAGTTACTGTTCATGGCAACATTTTGTTAATGTAGAACAAGTGTCTCCAGCGGCTATTTAACATTTTCTAACATAGGTTTATCTAACACGGACTACCTAGTAATCACCTGCCCGTGCGTCGCTCGTATGTGCTCGCTTGCTCACTCATGTCTGTCTGCGAGAAGACAAATATTCCACTTCAGCCCTAGAACTATTGAAAATGAAATTGATAATTCTGTCTTCATAAGCCAATAGGCAGGATCTCAAGCTCAATAGCCAAAGCAGACTCAATACTGTCCCGTTAGTAATAGGGTTGCATTTGCTAAAGGGCTTTTGTCTGAGATACTGTCATTTCTCTTAGCAGGGCAGAATGGGGATAACGTGGAACGTGCAAGTGTCATAGTCTGTTACACCCGTGGCCATCGAAATCGTCGTCATCGAAAATCCAATGATCCTCTCTAGTTCTTAAACTGTTTATTTTCAATTGGAAAAAAGGGTGCGTCATGCGTCTTTGTTGACAATCGTGTTTTAGTTTGTGACTGTGAGTTATGTATTTGACCTTTGACCAGCAAAGTAAAACTGACTACATTCGTGCAGAACTTGTTCTTTCGAAAACCGTTTTTTTATGAACTTTCCAAAGTCTTCCAAATATGAAAAATGTATTAAGAAATATGTACCATTCCAAGAAATATACGCTAAAAGGTTATAAACACATACCTACTCTTGTCACTCTAAATCCCGTACAGACTAATGATCATATCGCATATTCGATGCCACCAGCTACCGTTTGTGCATAATTTGAACACGCGCGGCCTAACACTGGCGCTTAACAAGTTAATCAATGTAGTGCCCCGCTTCCTAATGCCATATTAAACGGACTCGATCTGGAGTTCTCGGTCTGAATGTATTATCTCAGAGCGGAGTAATTCTACTAGTGCTGTGAATACTCGCGTTATTGTTTATAATTTCACGTGAAGCCGGGTGATTAGTGCGGTACTATGCGAATCCCTCGTCGTATGGAACAGTAGGTTTTGTTGTAATATGATATTAACTATCAGGTTAATTAGACCTGAAACAAGCCCAATACAGTTTAAAACAAATATATACTGGGCCTCTATTCTACGCGGCAAAACAACATTGCTTTTGACATGTTATGGTATCGTCAACGTTATGATAAATCTTATTTAATTGACAATGATGGCGGACGATTTAAAAATATACTATAATACTCATAAGTATGACAGTGTAGGTCCTGTACTTTTTATTTACTGTTTAATTACAAAACTACTTACGCGTTCCTAATCTTGAAATTTTTATTTAATATTGTCTTGAAGTGTTCATGTTTAAACGCCGTTTACATTAATTCATCCGTTTTACATACTTTTATCTTGCTCTTACCTATTACTGCGTTTCGTTTGCTTGGATTTTGGATAAAATAAAGTGGAAACACTATCATAGATGTAAAATTTAATAGAGAGCCAGGGTAAGCATGAGGTGCGGGGCGAGGCACCTGATGCATACCCCGACTCCCAATTAAGTTGTAGGTACCTATAGTGTAACGTTGATTATTTATTTTTCTTGATAGGTTTAAATACCTAAGGCTTTCCTATCTTCCTTTATAAATACAAAGTTGACTACAGCTTAAACCCAAAACAATACCAATACGGAAGAAGTTTCAACCCCTCGCAATTTGCAAGCAGAACTTACATATCGATAGAAATGGAGCAATCTTCATATCTCACGTGGCAATACCGTCCTATTGTCCACCCCAGGGACCGAACAAGGGAAGTGAAGGTGCTACCTTTTGGGTCGAATCGATTTGCCTTACACCGGCAATTTACGGCCCCATTGAATCGGACCGTTCTGTGTGTTCAGAAATGTTGTTTGAATATTTTTTTCGTATTGTGGGGTCTCTATGTTTGAACTTTTATATTAGTTGAAGTGGCCCTTTCAGTGATCTGTGTTCGCCATGATGGGTTATATTAGGATAGTTGTCATAAAAAATAGTTTTGTAGACCATAGATTACTTCACAGTACTCGTATTACAGAAACCATACATTAATTTAAAATCATACGCTTACTTCAGCGTTCCGTACCCAAAGTCTGCCAACGTGACCCTATTAAGTACGTTAATTTGGTCTTGGCCATCCGTCCGTCCGTCTGTCTGTCAGCGAGTTGTATCTCGTGAACTGATGAAGGTAGACAGTTGAAATTTTCAAAGAGTGTTTAATTTTATTATTGCCGCTATAACAACAAATTATATATATAAAATCAAATTGAGTAAATGCACTTTAATTGTGCGACCATGGGGTTTTATTTAGACCTTACCGTTATTCGTCGAACATGTTATTGTTGGATTTTACTTGCACAAAATAAGCTGTACCAAAATAAGTATTCAAGGATTGTTCTGTATCCTCTAACGACTACCGGAAAACGAAATTCTTTAACGAGACGTAATTGCTTCTAAGCATTCTCAGGCTTTCATCTCTTTTATTTTCCCTTTTTAATTTGCATTGAAACAAATATTCTCGGTCTGATGCCTCGCCAGTAAGAAGGACAACGAAGGGCATGTCGTTACAGTTTTGGTGTTATCTTCATTCGCACCACACCCAAACTGCTCCTTTGCTTTCATTTTTACCGACTAAGTAAAAGGTTCCTGTATTTAATTATTATGGTTTACTCTTGTTTCATAGAACGTATCACTTCATAGAATTTTCATTTTCACAACCTTTTCTAGGCGCAGGTGTTTAGATTTTGTGATTGTCACAAGTCTAACTCAACCTAACTTACGTAATTAATGTTTAAGATAACCTAAAACAACAGAATTGAACCCGGGACCGCTCGCTTCGGAGGCAGGGTCACTCCCAACTAGGCCAACGTGTCGTCAAAAATAGATCTTTGCTAAGATAGATCGCCACATCCTCATTTATCATTAAAAACCGGGCAAGAGGATGTCGGGCCATGCTCAGTGTAAGGTTCCAAAGCCGTTAAGTACTACAAACATAAAAAACAACAAGTAATAACTAATTTTCTATTTAAAGTCATTTGGTGCCGTCTTAGATGATTTTAGTAGGTATAAACACTTCAATCCCCTGTATCTCCAGAATCAATGATGTCTACTTAGTCGTGATATTCCTTTTAAATTTGTTATATGCGCTTTCATTCAATATTTTTTTCAGATTTTTAATACCTATTTGTAGTTTTGGCTTTAGGGGGGGGGACACTTGAGTCTAACAAAAATTAAAGCTTAATATTTCCTAAACGAATAAAGAATTAAAGAAATCAAAAAAATGCTTGAACAAACCCATAATATTTTTGAAAGACCTATCCAGTGATACCGCACACTATGGGGTAGACGAGAAAAAAAATACATCCCTAAGTTACAATTTTAAATTTGATTCTACCACTTTTTTGGCTTTACTAATATCTATATTCATGCCAAATTACAGCTTTCTAGTACTAAGAGTCCCTGAGCTAGACAGCGGACGGTCGGACATGGCGAAACTATAAGGGTTTCTAGTTTGACTACGGAACCCTAAAAACTATGTGCAGTTTGCTTCAACGGCGTAAGGTAAGGTATTATTTATTTACATCATAACATGAGGCCTTCATTCCCAGAGAGGGGAAGGCAGAGCTACAGAAATAGCAACAAATCTAAAAATACTTGTTTATACTTCTATAACCACATTTTTCACAATCAGGCCAAGAAGTTTCTAGTGTATTACTGACAGGTTGCAAGCCTATCGTCTAAAAGTACCTACTACACGTCTTTATTCCCTTAGTCGCCTGAGACATTCACGGGAAGACATGGAGTGGCACTATTATTACAGGTACAGTTAAGTAAGACGTTTTATAACAAATCATAGGAAGTCTCACGAGTCTCTCTTAAGTCACTTTTTCATAGTTCAAAAGTGGCCTAGGAGTCAAATTGGTTGACTGTACCCCAAGGATGAAGATGCGGATCTCCGCGCAATGGGTAACTATTATTTTATCCAAATACCTTTCTACAAACGTATATATCATTACGCAAAATTCCTATTGCACTAAAAGGCATTTTTCGCCGCATAATTATTTTTTGGTTGTCTTATATTAACCTTACTTATGTAATTAATTTGCATCCTGTAAACATCACGGTTTTTTGCTGAAAATAGCGTTTCATGAAATAATACAATCGATTAACTGAAATTCGAAAAGAAATATGAGTCGCTAAGTTAAAAAATAACATGAGAGACAAAATTGATTGAAAATACAGAAATTCAAATCCAAGAAATTATCCCGGCCTAAGGGCTTTGCGTTGACTTTCGAGTTGGGAGTTATGACTTATTTGAATCTGCTTATTTGTTCGAGATTACCCCAGTTAGTCGAACAAGCGAATTTTGTATTCATAGCGACTTTATTATCAGAATCAGAATAATTTATTGTATGACCATGTACCTAACATCCAGATGGATAATAGTTGGTACGTCAAGGGCAGAAATATGTATACACTTTAGTACCTTGCCGCTTTAATCGCTGTCACAATTTCATATGAAAGCTTAAACATGACGTTAAATAGACAAGGTACTAAAGTGTATACATATTCTGCCCTTGACTGTACATAATAGTTCTAATGGCTTAGTTAGTAGTGACCCTGCCTACAAGGCTAGCGGTTCCCAGTACAAATCCCGGTAAGGGCAGATTTTTGTGTGTATTGAAGTATACACCGTGTTTTTTTTTGATTTACGATAACTTTAAGGGCACGTTCTTCAAGTCAAATTAAGCTAATTTCCCGAAGACAGACATATGATAACTCGTACGGTTATAAAGATATTCAATTATTAAAATTAATCAGTTAATCACGTTAAACTAATGTAAAAGGCTCTTAATTGATACCTAACAATTTTCTTTTAATTACCTATTATGAGTAAAGAGTTTTCAATTGTTAGGTCGTGCACCTGTCAAGTGTTATCTTTACTTGTGTGTGTGTATGTCACGCTGACTTGACGTATTTGACACTAACTATGAGTTAACTCTAAAGACCCTTTTAGAATGATTGAAGACACAACATTTAATTACTTTGTTCTAAACATTTTTTTTTTTTTTTTGCAATATTTTAAATCTAATGTACCACGTAGTTTCTTTACGTGTACCTAACAATATGCCGAAGTTATCGTAAATCAAAAAAAACACGGTGTATATTTCTCTATATAAGTATGTTTATCGTTGTCCAGTACCCATAGTATAAGCCTAGAGCTTAGTTTGGGACTAGGTCAATTTGTGTCACTTGTCCCGTGATATTTATTGATATAAACTTTGAAGTAAGATTAAATCATGCACTATGTTTGCTTGTTTAATAGTTTTAAAAATCCTTAAGATTATAAAACACTTTATTGATTAGCCATATCTTTCAGTAGCGCTTGAATTTAAGATCATCTAATAATTTTGTCTTAATGATAAGATTGTTATACACTCAACACACACTCACTTTTATGATATTGGTTTCGTTTTCATTTGTAAATACCCACAGTTCTATAAAGACTTGTTGGAAATTCTGCAACCACATTTTGCATAATAAGGCTAAGATGTTTACCAGTTACTATAAGGTCTATAAGTGACAGACATATTTTATAAAATGAATCTTTGTAAATTGAATTAAGTGAGTAGGATTATGTTTTAAATTTTAAGATCATTTGTATCACGTATATTGCAAATAAAGAATCTGAATCTGAATTAATTCAATTCCCTTTTGCGATGCCATAAATAGCATTTCGTATTCTGTTTGACCTTTCACGTGAGAAGAACGTGGGTGGACGTTTATTTACAGGAGCTCTAATGTACCCGGTTATCGTGTTGTCAACATTGTGAATACTCTTATTTACTTGAGAGTAAAGCCCTGCTAACAAAAATGGCAGTATCTCAGCAAATACTCCAATAGCAAAAGCAACCTTATAACCAACGTAATACGATTGAATTTGCTTTGGCCATTGAATTTGAGATACTGCTTATTGCCTTAGGAGGGCAGAATAGCGGTCGAATTAAACATCCGATAAATGAAGAGACGCTTTACCGGCAGTGAAACCGTTAAAGCATTATTATGTAAAATGGTATATTCATCTAAATTACAGTATTGCCTATCTGAGATGCATAAACACCTTAATTGATATCATCATACCATTTGCAACCATATTAGATTAGCTAGACGAAAGCAATGAACTCGCGTTGCTGACAGCGCGTTTAACCGTCTACGTCCCGAAAGCGAACATGTGGCTGTATGAAAAGCCGGTGCTAACGCGGTGGGATAACTGTGGCGGTTTCCGCACAGTATCTTGTGTTAATATCAAAGTCGCAAATGACCTACAACTGAGCTGCCAATAACAACCTTAAGGGCTTGAGTATAAGGTTCAAAAATGCAAACATCATGTGTCAAAGATACGAGCTTGGGTAAGTTATTGGGATGCGTTAGGCTGCCAGCCAAAATGTCTTCGTCTGGGTCACGTTACTTACGTAGGAAATGTAATAATCGTTTAGAATGTTGAATTGTTTGTTAATGGTATATTAATGTAAGCGGTTAGATTCTGACTAGGGACAGACTTACCAAGTATATAAGATGTAGTAGAGAAAAAATATTTTAGGTTATATTTAGTTTTATTAATCAACTACGAAGCCTTTTTGGCTTTTTCTGTCAGTTGCTGTCAACGCAAATAGTTTTGCTCGAAAATATTTCTCTATTTATATTGCCTAAACGACTAGTTTGTGGAATTGAAGAAGTATTTAATTTCGACACGTGCCTGGAAAATATATTGTTACTCAGCTTTCTGTTCCTGACTATCATTGTTATTCCTACATGGGTGTGATTATAATTTAAACCAAATTAATAACTAGTTATAATTGTGATGCTTTTCCTGCATATACCGAATTAATTGCATGTCGGACGTTGTCCTAGGATCTGTAGCTTTTTGCAAAAACTAAACATAAAACTTAACAAATTATAAAACTTCTTACATTTTAGAATTAAGAACGCACCCTCTCTTTAAGCAATTTTACTTATATCGTAGACGCAATCACCTGTGCAAATTGCGAGCGTAAATAACAAAACTTTTCACTTTCCTACACATTACCTGCAATAAATTGCAAACTCCCAACACTTCCACCCCGTACATATGCAAACCGTTTACTTGAACACATTCTGTACGGAACTTTCCAACTTCCTCACAAAATTGACACGATTTAGAGTTCTTAGCACTGAATGCGCTAATGACTTTGCTACAGAGGCATACGAGTCTGAATACCATCTAAGAGTTGCAAACTACAACTCCGTATCGCACGTTAGTTTCTGTACTTTTAATTGCAGGATTTAGTCTTGGGGATAAAGAAGTTTAATTAACACATTGGATTGTTGAAGAGCGACTCCGCAATCTTATTTGTACTTATCGCAAATAAACTATGTTGGTTATAGAAGCGGAAAAACCTCAAGCCACAGAAAACTTTGTATTCTCATCGGTTGGCATTATAAAAGTCGTAATTCACTGGGGATTTTTAACGCAGCTGAAATTGTTTGTTTAAATGTGATGGTCTATAAAAGCCGTACTGTTAATCGATATAGTCTAGACGTGAGTAATTTAACTGCTTTTTAAACTAGCAACTGTAAATTACAGCTCGTGGAAATACCTGGAAAACTACAATCGATGTTTCGCTGTGGAACTAGCTTTTAAATAGTGCTAGTATTCAACCGTTTTGTTTTTGTTTGCAAGGTGATTTATAATCAAAAGGAGTATTAATATGAGATATTGTTTACCAGGGGCTCTGACATTTTATCGTATTATCAACGTTACAATATATTATCTTATTTATTTGACATTAATGGCGGTCGAGTTGAAAACATATTGTATTGTTTTCAACGCAATATTGTTTTACCGATTAGAATAAAACCCCAGTTTTATTCTATTTTGAGTACAAAATACAGATATATTAAGTAGATCAACATGCTTTTTTGTTTTTGTCATCTCTGCCTATCTTTTGAACAAAATTACTAACTAACTAAATCTAACTGTTTTATAAAAAAAAATCAAAGAAGAAAATGCGGAGCTCTAGGTGCGCGAGTCCGAGTCACACTTAACCGATATTTTTTTTGAATTGCTGTGTTTACGATTACTTTTTATTACTCCTTTACAACTCTTTTATAATTAAGCTAAAATAGCCACAATTAAAAGCTTAACACACATAACAAAGTTACGTCTCTATAAAAATAAAACCGCTACCAATTTAATTCGGTCTACTTTCATTCCCTTTTTACGGTCGGAAAAGGCAAGATTACCGTCGTAAAGCCAATGAAAAAAGGCAAATGCATTGCGATAAAATTTGTATTCCCGATGCATGCCATCCTTCTGATGTAGGATCGATTGCGTCGACGCTGATGGGAGTGACGCTAATCCAAGTTAATGGCGTTTCGTTTATTGGGTTAATTAGTGAAACTAAGCCGGACCTTTTGCCGGATCATTTGTTGCTGAGAACTCGAAATGGAGTCCAATTAATATTGGCTTTTAGGAGTCGGGCATTGGAAGTGATTACGGTGGTGTTTCGCTTTTCGCAGCTCTATTTCACGTTAGATGTAAATTTCTGTTTTTCACGATGGTAAAATGTTCATCAGTTTACGTAAGATCTATTGTAAAATGCTCTAAAGTACCAACGTAATAAGAACTAGGCAGACACTAAGAAAGGATTTGTCAAAAAACGATTCTCAACAGGAAGAGGTATACGCTGACAGAAAGAGACGAGAAGTAGATAATGATCTTTGTGTAAGAAGGTTTACGTAAAAAATGAGCGAATGCAACAAACTAAGCCTAAATTTTGAACCTACAACACACACAAAGATGAGGCTGGACAAGTAATCGACCGACGCAGTATACACTTCGGAGCAAAGAAATCGAGCCACTTTGTACTGAATTTCCATAGAAAGTGGCTCGATGTCTTTGTACATCTGAAAAATTTATCGGTTAGTGTTAAACCCAAGTACCGACCGAGATCTACTTGGATGTATGTCGACGATACTATTAAATCACAATTTGAAGTGTCGTCTATTATGGGTTCGTCATAACTATGGCACAAGATCGGTGTCGGAGGGTAAATTTAAGGTGCCAAGGATGAACAACTATTACGGAGACAGAACACTTAAAAAACGGATACCCTACACTTTAAATAGTCTACCCGAAGGCATCCGATCAGAACCTAATTTACACAAATTTATAAGGCTGCTTAAAAAACATCTACTTCATTTATTATAAAATAAATATAAATAAAGCTAGTATTAAGGAACCAAATTGTTACTATCAAGTATAAAAGGACTCAGCTGCAGTCAAACTGTTGTGACAGTTTTGCAGACTATTTTGTGTAATTTTTTTGTTTAATAAATAAATAAATAATGATAATGTATATCGGCGGAACCCGAATTTTCTCGAAGATACTTGACAAATCGATTTTTTGACCCAAAAAACCCATATTCTGCAATTTTTCGAGAACGTGGCTACAAATTACCGGGTGTGGCCTGTAATAGGAGCAAAAATTTGAGGGATCGTTTCCACACCACAAACCTAACAACATTTACCTATTCTACAACTTTCGAAAAATCCAAGCAAGCAATGTAATGCGAAAACTACGAAGTTATTAGGCTGACAGTAGATGTCAACTAGACTATTTGGTGAAGTACATTGAAAATGCTATTTAGTTTTTTCGAAAAAATCACAAATACTAAATTACATATTTTTTTAAAGTTGTAGAACAAGATGTTGCCATGTTTATAAAGTAGAAACGATCCCTCAATTTTTTGCCCCTATTACAGGCCACACCCGGTATACAAATATTACTCGGCTTACCGGCTTATTGAATGATATTTAAGTAACTTATTAGTTAAATATCATCTTATTTCCCTACGCAGTATCTTCGCCGGTTCACACTAAGACACACGTGCGAAAGCTGGAAGTCCCCAGACCTTCATAACGCTGTTCTCTTTCAGGGATGAAATATCGTTTGGGGTGTAAGAGTATCTCTGCGGGGCTTTGATAACGCGATACACACGGTCGGGAGGAAACACAGTCCGATATTTTATTTATTTCATTAACTAGCATCCCGCCCTCGCTTCGCTAGTTTAAACACAACAGCCCGGAATAATGTACCTTTCAAATGGTTAAAGATTTTTTGGAATAGGTTCCGTGGTTCCTGAGATAACCTGTCGGATAGATACAAATTCACAAAATTAGCTCTCTTCTTATAATACTGGGTGGTTTTGTAGTCATGATCCGGAATGGCCAAAAGTGAATAAGATGGTCATACTGAACAACTAACGGTGAATTAATTGAGAGTTAATGTATGGAACAGCTGGTTTTTTTTTGGCGATTTCGTGGTTGGTCCCATCGGAAAGGTTGTCTAGTATGACCATCTTATTCACTTTTGGCCATTCCGGATCATGACCCCAAAATCACCCAGTATTACTAGAGATGCGCGTTTACACAAACAAGTATAACAAATAGTAAGCTTGAAAAATCCTACTACATGTTCTAATACTGTCTGTGTATGTTATCGAAAGAAAACAATGTTTATTTTTAGTAGTATCTATTCTACCTATACGGAAAGACTCGAAAGTTATCCCTTTTCTCTTTAAACTATACAGTAAAAAGATAATTTAGTTTTTGACTTCCCACTGACTTAAAGATCTCTTGGCCACCTACCATCGTTGTACCTGCCTTGATTTACAGCGGTGTGGTCAGACCCCTATCTGGTAACAGTGGTCACGTACCCACCACTAACTTTCAAGTTCCAACAGCACGTCGCATTTGCGGTTTGCTCTCTTCTTCAATAAACGTATTCGATAAATATATCCCTCTAGTAGAAAACTGTACGTGTACATTTACCGCCACAATGTGTGGTTGTGTATTGCCGTCCAAAAGAAAATCGTTTAACAGTATTAGGTTTACAGCGCATACTGCTTTAACTTCAGAAGTCATTTTATCTACTTATACCTAGGCATCGTTTTTATAAGCGCTTCGTATCATCATCCCGCTTTTGTTAAAAACTAGGTGGGGTTGGCACATGTATTATTTTTCCACTCTCTTTTATCAGCTTAGTAGTAGAAACTAAAAATATCAAACAGCTACCCGGGCTGTCACTCACACAATTGACAGGCTGGTGAATAAGCTTTATTTTAAGATGTTTTGTAAATTTTTAGTAAGTATTTGTAGTTTTGCCTGTTTCAGTGTGATCCTCAGACACTTAACCTAACGATTGCACGTTAAACAGAAATACAATTAACTAACGTAGGTACGAAAGGTACGAATTTAAATCCATTTACTTCCCGTTATAATAACAGTGTGTCAGGCGTCTGTACCCAGGAACGACCGCCCAGTGATTATGGCCCGAAATACTACATAAAGTCATTAAAATATGCAAGTTACAGGCTCCCGGCTCATACCCGCGTAGCTAATTACCGACAAATTCACGGTCTCAACATTCCCTTATTATTTTACTGCTTACATTTACTTCCCCCAAAGGTGCGTTTACAGTGGTACGCTTACAGTTTACAATTTCGTTTTTCCATTTAAGAAAGCTTGAGTTACAGCCTGGTTCAAAGATGCTTTCTTCTCCTTCTTGTTCTTCAGCCTATGGTCACTTGCTGGGCTGTCTTCATCCATATATTTTCCAATAACTTCGTTTTGTTAGGGACTTATATGTGTTTCAATATGGTGGTTTTTAAATTTGATCAGTGCAAAAATGTCGCTTTTAGTCGTGTTTGTGTCATGTGAAAATTAATGTGTTTAATTATTATGGCAGGCAATATAGGCCCCTTAAATCCTTTGTCATTAGCTTTGAAGATACAAACATTGAACTCATTTCAGAGTATGACAATAGGGAAAAGTAAACAAATGCAACGTGACCACTGGCCAGCACAGAAAAAGTAATAAAAACTCTTTTAATTTTATGCATCATTCTGATTTTACCGAAGTGAATTGTGGACAGGAAATGCAAGACAGAGACGAAGCACCATAAAAGGGGAAACGTGTCGGAGGCTACAAAATTTCACGCGACAAATAGCGGCGAGTCGTCGGCTATATTTTACGGACGGGCGTGACACGTAAAGACGTTGCGGTACACAATGTAATGTGAAGAACGAATGACGGCTCTTACTGAATAACGTAATGACGTCTCGTTTTGAAAAGAAGTAATGAATGTGAAAGAGGGTGTTTGAGGACAGCTCGTTTCTCGAAACTAGATGGAGTAATTCATAATTGTACTGTTTTGCCATTAGTCTGGTTAGTTTTGAGCAACAATATCTGCTAATGGGAGCATACCTAATTCTAGCGTAAAAGAGCTTGGTAGTCAAGTCAAAGGGAGGCGTTCACAAACAATAGCATTTGAATACCTAGACAACTCATAGACGTACACGCAAGTAGGTATTAAAAAACATAAAGTTTCGACGACTCCTAGGGAAGTCTACGGGCTGTTCCTCAACTCAACCTTGTACAGTCAAGGATTTTAATTGTTATGCCACTATGGAACCCTGTCATAATGATAGCGTCAAACCACATGCGAAAGAAAGCTAAAATTAATGATTATCGCTGTCATTATGTCAGGGTATGGTTCTATAGTGGCAAAATTTGACGGTGCATCATCATTGCTAGCTAGATGTTCACTAGTGGCCATCCCCGCCAGAGTGAAGATATCCACAAAGTTAACGAAATTTCGCCGTCTACACAGCGGCTATTTTTTTAATGTTTATTGTAAACACCACTATGACAAGCTCTGTCACTATTATATTGGTCCCGTGTTTAGTAAGCCTTAATTCAAGGCAAGTGTTCTCTGAAATTCCAATCTTATTCCCAAGAACCTTTTAATAACAAATCCCAAAAAGCTTCACAAAGGAATCAATCAATTTGGAGTCTTTTGTTCAGCAATCACTTTCGGCGGACAGAGACTAATGGCCGCCCCAGCTGCACGCATCTGCTTGCTAATTGTTGCTGAATGCATTAAAATTTATAATAACGCCGGCAAATGCTGGGGTTTCATCATTCAGGATTAGGGGGGTTTTGTTTTTGGTGATTCCATTATGGAGTGAATCAGCTGACTCGCTGTTATGATGAGCAACATTGAATAATTAGCCACAAGAGCAACTTTTCGTTTATTACTGCAATATTTTGGGATTTGCGCATACTAATTTTGCGGCAGGTCGATTTCCTACAGTAGATGGAAATTAACTAAAAAATCGAGCACGCTAGTGATTTATTTCTTATTGATATATAGGTTTATAACCGCAAGTATACTTAGGCAATCAGAGGGCATCGTTCATTATTAGTGTTGAAAATTATATTTGAAAAAGATACTAAACACCGAATTGTTTCATGAAATCAAAAACCTTATCCAACTTGGCGTTGATAATTTTTTTAGCAACTTTTAATTATATGGCCGGCTCGGTGTAATTTACCAACCCAGCTTATAATGGAAGCTGCCGATTCCCTTCCTTCAATGGACTTAACCTGATCCCAAACGTTAATTAAGAAATGAATCGCGGTACATTTTACTTTGGACATGACCTAGGGTGAATATAAACGCAAAATTATTTAAATATGAAGTCTAAAGTTTAAGTAGTAACGAGAGAACATTAACATTCTCTTAGTAGGTTTATCGTTGCATATACCCACAGTATAAACCTAGAGCTTAGTTAGTGACTGCTTGTATGACATTGTCCTCGAATAATTAGTATTTATAAATATTATTTTTCAAGCCTGATTTTCCTCTTATTGATTCGTCTAAGTTTGAAATCAACCCTTAGATTCCAATCGGTAGCTATGGATCCAGAGAGTTGCAATTTCGTGTATCCACATCCAAATTAGTCCCGCTTTTAGGCTTCATTTCATCGTTAAAGCAGCAGATCTATAAAACTCTGTTCAGTCCGTTTTACTGCTTAGAACTTGGCAAGATTTGGCAAATCATAATACGACGTCGATAGTAAAAACGAATATGTAGTTGGTCTTGACGTAGAGAAGCGATGGTGAAACGGAATTTGGTGTTTTTGACGAGCAGCTCTTTGCATTACTTACTTGATTTTCATTATTACACGTTGCACGATTAAGCAATCCAACTGCTATAACGAGTCACGCCGTTAGTTGTTTAATCTGAAATTTAAATTAGATTAGTTCGTGATGATTATTACACAGGGGTTCAAAAGTTTTAATCAAATTTTACACGAGTATTACTCTTAGATCAATGAGATAAAATTCGGGTTGAAGGACCGAATAAAATACATTATACAGGACGTGCCGTGTTGTTCACAAACGCTATGCTTGCTTTGTTTTGAGTTGGAATCCTAATGCGAGAGAAAGTATGACAGTTTATTTCATTCAACCGAATTTGATAGGTACTGAGTGAGCTTGTTGGGAAAGGATTACAACTATTATTTAAAATGTAGATTCACGCACAATAAAAAACGGTTCAAAGAACCAACAAGTCTCCTTTACCTATAGGTTTTCTTTTAACTGTATAAAATACTCTATTTGCCTTGTTGTACCCCCTATAATTATGTTGTTTTCTGTTCTATGCAATTAGCTAATACCAAATGTTTGTTCAGGATAAATTGTGATGTATGTACGCTACGTAATATTTATTTTGTAATCCCTAGCGACCTCTGGCGGCCCCCTAATGAATACATAATGCTGGATTAAACCTTTTTCTTCCTTTTGTCATGATATTAAAAACCTTGTTTTGTTTCAGATTTTGATCATTAACGCGGATTTTCAAATGTAAGTGGTTTTAAATAACATTTTTTTATGTATTTGCTGTACGATTTTTCTTTAAAAAACGGTCTCAGCCCTTCTTAGCGATAGTAATCTTGTCCAAAGCGCTATAGTTTATTATCTTTTACGCACCGACGTAATAGTGTCCTGAGACCAAATAAACGTTTCTATTTCGATTTCAGATAATGCTTTCTCTTTAAAGTTAAAGTCCGTGAGCTCAAAGTAAACAGGGTGTAGTTTTTATTCAGCGAGCTGAGTACCTTCGCTGCAGTTCCGACATTTCCATTATTCATGGACTGGACTTTGTGGCGACGGTCTTCCGTGTGAAAAACAATGGCTGCTATATCGTTGACAAATGGTGACGAGGTTGTGCTTAACTATTTATCATGCGCTTCGGAGTAGAACTTCAAGTAAGGATGTTATTAGGAGTGATATTTTGGACAAAGGGTGATAATTTAAGATTAAGGAATGTATAAATTAGGTGTTAGACTTAAAGTATTAGTATTTTAGGTCGCTAACCGTTATTGCTGATCTACACGGTATTGATAACCGATAAGTACATGTCATACTCTCAAAACTGTAAGAGCATGGTTTTCATTTTAAGTATGCTTACCTCTTTGAGGTCTTATAGGTTGTTGACATGCAACTTAATTTATTCAAGACAATTTGATCAAATTTAAAATTCTTTGCATGTAAATAATTGTATCGCGTGTTGTTTTGATCCAATAATTTGATAATTGAAAGTGATCGGCCATTATTACCATAATTTAAATCAAAACATGCAGCATAAACGTTCGGAATTTAATAATACGCCTACATTGTTATTGCGCAGTATTACGTAGATAATGTATAATTTAATAAGTACGTACTTTCTCGAATTTTACACATTTGAGCACACTCTTTGGAATGTGAGGGTGCTTTTAAGACGTAGCGTCGAAGAGCGTTTGCGGCCTAGTGACTTAGGCCCGTATTAATAAACTAATCTCGGTTTAAATGCCCGAAAAATACGTCAAAAGTGACAGTTTTCTATGGTTCATTTGACGTATACTTTGACGTATCTTGAGAGGGGCATTTAAACCGAGACGAGTTTATAAATACGGCCGCTGGTGGGTCGACTGGTGATCGAAGGTACCGTGTTCGAACCCCCGGTTACTAATGAGTTTTTCTAACTTAAGTACTAACTAAAAACATAGTGAGGAAACCTTCACATTTGTGTGGAATGCATAAAAGATCCTAAATGAGTTGAAGTCCATCGGAAAAGGTCCATCTGTAAGAAATATAAGACAAGATAAGACGTAACGTTGTGTGTTCCATTTCTTACTAAGAAACAAACTACAATATAATTATACCTTAGTGTATACACCGTCTAAAGCCCAGTAGGTACCTACCCTTGATCTCGTTAAAGCAGCCAAACCAAATTTATAAAACTCGTTTAAAACTTCCGAGGGGCACAAGGAGTTACTGAAATAAACCAGACTGCATTGAAAGCCTTTATAAGATTTCCGCGCCCGTCAAAGACCGTGCTTTCTGCTGCAAACGAATTCCTTCATCATCCGTGACTATTTTTACAAAAAGAATCGTTCATTAAAGTAGTATTGCTGGTGTCCCCTTGTTTTACAGACAGAAAATTTACAGAATTTTGTTTCACAGAAAATGTTTCATATACTATTCGGTTCTTGTATTTTTGTTTCGAATAATTTTTATTTAAAACTATTTATTTGAAAGAAACAAATTCCACAGAAAATCAATTCAATGAATTTTATAATTTATTTTTTTCATTAAACAAACCTATCAAACAATATAATTATTTTTTAACGATACCTTCTTTTACAGAATATTTTTTCATAGACCGTATAACTTCCTAGAATTTTCATTACTTAGAAAGCTAATTTCTGCTGAAAGCTTATTGTTTCCAGATTTTTTTTAATGGTCACAGGTCTAACCTAACCTACGTAACCCATGCTCAAGATAATCTGAAAACAATAAGGTAACAGCAGAAATTAGATTTCTAAGTAATGAAAATTCTAGGAAGTTATACGGTCTATGAAATAATGTTCTGTAAAAGAAGAGGACACCAACGACAACAGTATACAAAGTCGTGGGAAACTCAATATCTGTGAATATTTTTTGTGAAACACTATTCTACGAAATTACTATTTGGAGAGTAAGGGTACACCAATAATAACAAAATCAATTACAACATAATACAAATTATCTTTAAGTATAAGGGTTATAAGCTAAATACTATAGTATGATATAAATATGAGTGAGCGACCATGACCTCTCTGGGCAGAACCGACTTGAATAGGTTAGGTTAGAAGGCTAAGGCGGGAGCGAAGCGAAGCAAGCTCCCGCCTTGCCTTCGAGGTTATTTTTTTTTAAATCTCTTGAATAAACTGTGCGAAAAAAATTGCAATGATAATACGAGAAAAAATTTACATGACATGAAATTCTAAACAACTTCTGTCTGTAAAATAACGTACACTGTAAAATGATTTTATTGTTATTAAGTTATATATTAACTAAATAATATGAGAACAAAGAATATGTAATTTGCTATTATATGATATGAAAAAAGAAACATTGAAATTTATTTGAAATAAAAATCGATGATTTAAATGTCTTCAAAGTAGTTATTCTATAAATTGACTATTCTATGAAATGATAATACGAGTTTTTTTTTACAAGAAATGAAATTCTAAACAACTTCTGTCTGTAAAATAACGTACAACCAGTATTGCTTCGTTTGCGTCCTTTTAAATAGGATTTTTTCTTTGTAGTTCCATAAGTTCAAATTGTTAAATGAGTTTGGTTTAAAATTCATATTTAAATCAATCTATTAGGTATTATTGCGATGTTTTTAACTCGGCTGCCATTACTGTCAAGTAAATAAGAGCCGTCGTAACGTTGACAATACAATAACATGATAAAGGCATGGTTTTGCCGAGTAGAACAGAGTCCCATGGTTTATTTTCACCCCGATTATATAGAGAGAACACACAACAAAAAATTGTCGCAAATCATAATCTTAATGTAAAATCGGTGTCTGTTTATTTGTTTATATGTTCGTATTTTATGTGATACCGTTCATCCGCTTGCGATGAAATTTGAAATCAGAAATCAGAAAATATTTATTTGCATAGACACAGTATACAACATAGAGATGTTACAGTAGGTACATTATGTTTGACGTATCAAGCTTGCATGCAAGCGTGCAAATATATTAATAGTAGTTAATTAAAATGTCAAGAGAATAGAAAAAGAAAATTAAAATAAAATATAAGATGTCCAATTCATACAATAGAAAATAATAGAAAAGGTTAACATAGTAGGCATATCACAATTATACCTATAACTAAATACTACTAGTCCTAGTGCTGTCGGTGCTCGAGATACGCCTTTACGCTGTAAAAACAAATACGTGTCTTAAAATACAAGTAATGTGATCTGACAAAAATTTGGTATGGCGATGCTCGAGTCCCGGGCATGGAAAATAGGATACTTTTTATTCCGGAAAATAGGACAGTTCCCGAGGGAATAGCGTTAAACGACTTCGTATCTATGGTTCGCGATAAAAAAAAACATAACTGTCTAGTTTTAATTAAAATAGAACCAAAGTTTCCTTGTTTCAAGTTTTGTTTTAAAAACTTTTATTTTTATACTTTACAAAACAGGCCCTTGCTCCCATTTAATATTTTACCAAAAAAACCTCATCTCCGTCCCCTCTCGCGCACTCAATTCCTCGACACACCAAAATTACGACACTTTGAGGAGCACCGCCGAACAAAATGAATTTAACCAAACAGGAATGAATGGCACTCGGTCTCCAATTACATGCAAATTAGCCCCATCACAACTTTGCCGGGTCGGAGAGATATTACACTCTTGTAGTAAGTATTAGGAACATGGGCATGATATACTAGCAGATGGAGATATATGCTGCATTTTTGCTAGCAACATTGTTTCATTGTTATTAGTGGTGGTAGGACCCTGTTCGGGGTCCGTCCGGATCGCTACCACCATCCTATCCATTAACCAACCGCCAAGCAACAGTGTTCCAGTGTGGAGATAAGACAACCGGTGAAATTACTAGGGTTGCTTAGGCATTCTATCTTAGTCCTCCCTCAGGGTTGGCAACGCATTTGAGGTCTTAGGATTATGTCTATGGGTCTCAGATTCCACTTAAGATGGTAGCCTGAGTGTTCGTGTGCCTTCTCCTTATCTTAATAAAAAACTATCCAATGAAGGAAGAAGCAACACGAATTCTGCCCGATTAGGCACGTTTTTTTTCAGTCAGACGTCGCGCGCGCAAGCGATCGAATTATACGTTAGTTAAAAGGTTCGATTTATAGGTACCTATACCTATGAATATTAGGGTGCAATTGTATACGAACCGGAAGGGTTAACCGATTTCAATATTCCGCTTTTGCCGTAATCTCAATTCCTCTCCGGCGCTAAATTAGAAAACTAGAAGTGTGATGAAAAGCGAGTTTACTAGCTGTTATAACTCCAATGCCGTTTATAGTCATTGAGATAATAAACTTTTAATTGGAAGCACGCAGTGAAATGCACGCTTTGAATTTTTCACGTTTCAACCAGAGTTTTTATTAGTTCGTAGATTTTTAGAAGAGAACTTGGTGGTTGAAATTTTACGTTAAAATTGAAAATGATCGGCTTAATTTAGTGTTGGTCGATTACACACTAGCGTACAGTGCGTCTTATAAGTAGCTGCACACTTTTGTACCTTCTCGGTTTAATGCTTTTGAGATATTAGTGCAAAAGTACAAACATGACGTTCAAGTGACAAAGTACTAATGTGTCCAGCTATAACGCCGACCTATTTAACAAGGATATTTTACTTATCATTTGATTGAAACAAATCCGTTGAGAAAATCCACTAGATTTTATTCGCGACTCCGCGTTTGCGGAGAAGTAGTTCAGCGCTAATCCTCTGGGAATTTTCTAATTTATTGGGATAAAATACTTTTTATCCCGACAATTCATTTCATTACACTATTTCTTAAGAAAGACAAACGCATAAGTCTAAGGAACAATGACAGGATATAAATAAGTCGAGGAATATTATCCATCTATAATTATTGTTCTGTTTTAACATGTGATTAAAAATACGAAATTGAGGCGTTAGCGGTAAGTTGCAGAATAAATAAGAAAACAAATTACACAGGAAAATGTCACACAAATTGACCTAGTCCCAAACTAAGCTCTAGGCTTGTACTATAGGTACTAGACAACAATAAAGAAAAGAGATATATATAGAGAAATATATACCTACTTAATACATAGAAAACATCCAAGACTCAGGAATAAATACTGGTGCTCATCACACAAATATCTGCCCTTACCGGGATTTGAACCCAGGACCCCTAGCTTCGAAGGCAGGGCCACTATCAACTCGGCTAGCGCGTCGTCATGAAAGGCGGATTCCTGGTATGTCCCACTGCTGTGTAAAATACCTCTAAGCAGTTTAGCACTGCTGTGCTTCATTTACCACACAGAAAACCCACAACGTACAACAGAATTAAAATAATATAACAGTTAAAGAATTAGTAAGGTGAATCAGTTTCATTACAATGAGGACATCATTGTAATGAAACGGATATCGCTCAGGGGCTATTCTAAAAGGTAAAACCATATAGCCTTTGACATGTTACCGTATTATCAACGTTACAGTAACTTAGCTGCTGAATCATGACAAAGGCATGGTTTAATCCATTAAAAGGTAGACCTAGGCTCAGTATTAAATCACACACAAATGCTATAATATTCTCGTGTTAATACATACATAACATCACGCCTTCATTCCCAGAGTAGGGTAAGCAGAGCAACAGAAATACCAACCACTCTAAAAATACTTCTTGATAATTCTGTAATCACATTTTGCACAAAAAGGCCAAGATGTTTACCAGAAATTCCGTGCTATAATCTCGTTCTAATACAATATAGATTTTCGCGCTAAGTCTGTCCGCACTTAGTTAACATCTCCCTGATCCATGGGATTTGCGCATGTGTGCGGATTTAGATTCAATTACGTGTGTGTGTACAGTGCTATAAGGGATTAGGATAAGGAAAAACGACAGGATTGACAGGAGGAACATGACTAAGTCCAGTTATACATACATAGCATCACGCCTTCATTCCCAGAGTAGGGTAGGCGGTAAGTCCAGTTAATGTGCGCATAGTAATACCGGGACGAGAGCAAAAAGGTTGCAAGGTGTAAAAATAGCAGAGGAACTAGCAGTTTTCGGCGAATCAAGTCTACTAATTTACTTTGGTAAACTTAACCCATATAGTATATGGTAGCTCTTAATTTCATGACATTTGTTTTTTCAAGGCACACAAAACACTATACTGTAATTCTATGGAACTTGCTAACTATGTAAACAAACAATATATTGAAATTGACATCTAATGTCAATTTTAGTATGGCGGCTTGTTTATATAGTTAGCAAGTTCCATAGAATGACACTTTACAAAAATATTTACTATGAAAGAAAAACATGAATGTTATTATTTTTCCTTTACAACTACAAATATTAACATTGTGTTGTTTGCGATAACGATGTATAAAACGACCTGGGCTTGGATTCTACACGGTAATAACGATATCGTCTTTGACGTGTTTCCGTATTGCCAACGTTTTGATAACTCTTGTCATTTACAATAATGGCGACTGTGACATAAACGATTCTGAAACACGTCAACCGCGATATCGTTATAACGCAGTAGAATAGAGGCCCTGGACCTGTGTTCTACTGCTTTTAAAGGTTGACAACTTTTGGTAATGTTTTTAACTCGGCCGCCATTAATGTCGAGTGAACAAGAGTTATCAAAACGTTGACAATACGGAAACACGTCAAAGGCAATATCGTTTTTACCATGTATAATCTTACTCTGTGTGGAATAACGCCCCTGGGGCTCTATTCTACTCGGGTTACACCTAATTGCTTTTGACATGACGTTATTGCCGCTTTAAAAAAATAAAGCCCAAATAAATGCCTATTTTTCACACATTTCATAATAATTGAAAAATAATCATTATAATACGGTCGTTCTTTGTGTAGTTGTTGATTTTCTTCTATCAACATTTTTCCTACCTTTTATCTGTAGCTTTCTATAAATACCCCACTAGTTAAAATAGGTTGAAAAAATGCCTTTTAGAAAATATATAGATCTTTTATAAATACTACTTATTTCATTACTTTCATAAGTTAGTTGATATTTGATAAGAGTTGTTGTACCTAGTAACTAAGCCCGGGTGCATGATAAGCTATAAGTTTGAGCGCTTCACTCGCCAACAAACTGGGTAACAGTTTGGCGAGCTGGTTATTATTTAAAAACGCATGTACCTTATTTAAAAAATCAACTAAAAAAAAAGAAGTTAACTCGTGGCGCTTTACCAGAGAGAGCCAACCTTAGTACTTAATCGACTTAGTGAAACCACGTAAAAACTGCTTTGTAAACCGTTTCGCAAACTAGAATACATTTTAAACGCGCTCCTGAAAAATCTGTTGGAAAATAATTTCGGTAGCTTATTTTAACGAGGTTCTGCGATTAACTTAAGCTCTAATGCTTTGGTTCAGCTTAACTATTACAAGACAAACTTTGCTTTCGTATCAGTGCACTGTTGTTACGGAAATTTTACGAGATAGCCGAGTGGTGTGGAGATTATTCCAATACGTCTGTCACAATAGGGAACATGCATATTTTTTTATCTTACACTCTCTGGATAGTGCTATTAAAGAGAAGAATAACTGTATTCGCGAAACAATTTTTGTGTTATTTTTTCATAAGATATGAAGTTTTAAAAAGCTTCATACAAAAACGACGACAGGAATGACGTCACAGCTGTTGTTTCTTGTTTAAAATATATGAACCACATAAAGAAATATACATTTATTTCTGAAATTACCATGTATGGCCAAAAAAACAATCTAAATCATAAAAGAAGTTTTAAAATTTGAACAAGTTTTGATTCTAAATCTTAATAAACGAGTCAAAACTTAGTGTATTGCGTTTTTTATGTTTTTTTTTACATTTCTCCTGAATCGTATGCATTAAACTCAATTTTGTTTCTCATGCATGTTCCCTATTAAGTAGATACTTAACGCAACATGAAGCACAAGAAACCTAAGTGTGCGTCATAATAAAATTACTACTACTACAAAAAAAAAAAAATCTTCGTCAAATATAATAGCAACAATTGTTCCAAACTTAGGCGTACACATAAACTCCTTCGTAAAGAATTCCCGCAATAAATATAGAAACGTCAGTGCAACCTGTAGCAACACCGGCAACTCAGAAGTTGCGACATACTTTATGGGCAGTGTGCTCAGTTTAAATTGAAGACATGAAGTTGGCAACAAGTTAAACAGAGTTTCAAAACCTTCATTATATCATGAAATCTTAAGGGGACGGGTAAGTGTTTTTTGTTGGGCTTTAAAATCGACATTACCATCACAGATATAAATAGATCTGTGAAGATATTTTTTCATTTGTAATGCGAAAGAAAATCATTTATTTTCCCCACATTTATTTAGTGCGTCAACCTAATTTTATGTCAAATTAATCCAAGCATAAATTAAAATCTAAAAATATAGGTAGACACTCTAATTAGAGAGATATTAAATACTTATATTCGTGATGATACTCGTAATGTCGAATTTGAAGCACTAAAACAAAAGAAAAACTCGCACAAAGTTACTATAGAAAAACGACACCTTTAAAGATAGGTTTTTAAAGAACTATTTAATTATAACGACTTACATAATTATCATGAAATCTTAAACAAAAAATTAAACATATTTGAAAGTGACAATATTAAACAGGCTTATATAGAGTTAGAACCTTGCTATCGGTCCTTGTTGTGTTTTTTTTTCAAAGGTTGACAACGCATCTTCGATTCCTCTCTTACCCCCTTTTACCATTCTGACAATAACAGGTGACAGTTGACATTTCAGTGTACATGGCGTTATAATATGCAACATGATATATCAGCGTGTTAACTTTGCAATGTAATCGAATTGTCACCAGTCACTTGTCATTGTCAAGGTGGTAACTCCTCACCCTTTCCACTGGCTCGTTTAGCTCCGCAAGCGTAAAAAAATCACTGTAGAAATCTTCTTGGTTATTTTTAGATACGTATGAACTTGCTCAATAATTTTCTTTGGAATATAAATTATACATATGTATCTCACGTAGCGCGAGAGACTTATTGTTTATTGCTAGAATATAGAAAGTGGGGCTTATTGGATTGGTGCAGGTGGTAAGGAATTAGAACGCGGTATCGTGAGAATGTTAGTGCAAAGCCTATAGGTATATTAAATGACGACACGCTAGCCTAGTTGGGAGTGACCCTGCCTTCGAAGCTAGGGGTCCTGGGTTCAAATCCCGGTAAGGGCAGATATTTGTGTGATGAGCACGAGTATTTGTTCCTGAGTCTTGGATGTTTTCTATGTATTTAAGTATTTATTTCTCTATCTAAGTATGTTTATCGTTGTCTAGTACCCATAGTACAAGCCTAGAGCTTAGTTTGGGACTAGGTCAATTAGTGTGACATTGTCCTGTGATTATTATATTAAATAGGAGTTATAGTATTGTATTGTTTTTTGACGACACGCTAGCCTAGTTGGTAGTGACCCTGCCTTCGAAGCTAGGGGTCCTGGGTTCAAATCCCGGTAAGGGCAGATATTTGTGTGATGAGCACCAGTATTTGTTCCTGAGTCTTGGATGTTTTCTATGTATTTAAGTATATATTTCTCTATATAAGTATGTTTATCGTTGTCTAGTACCAATAGTACAAGCCTAGAGCTTATTTTGGGGCTAGGTCAATTTGTGTGACAATGTCCTGTGACTTATTTATTTATTTTATTATTAATGTTTGTATTAAACCTTATCAATAAGTAAGTGTATTTTCTAGTGAGGGAATACCGTGAATTGAGAGAAAACTATACGAAAATTTTCCCACATTATAGGTTTTATTAACCATGCAATAAAAAGTACGTTTTTCTCGTATTGGATTTTTACCCAATACTATACATATAGGTACATAGATGATATTACATCAAGGCCCGTTCAGTTACATATCCATTTGTTAGTTTTTTTCAAATTATTGTGTCGAAAATGACATTACCAAACATATTTTTTTTTATCGCATCCTCTAGTGATTGAAATAAATAAATATCAGGAGAAAATCGCACACAAATTCACCTAATCCCAAGGTTTGTATTATAGGTATGACGATAAACTTACTTAAGCGCTCATTACAATATTTGCCCATACCGGGAATTTGACCCGGGAACTTCGTAGGCAGGGTCACCAAATAGGCTAAACATACTGCTTAATTACTCTTTGCATATGAATGTGTAAATTTGTAATAATAAATGACCTCTTCACTGACATTTTAATCCCACCAGCACCGTTACGCGTGTGAGCGTTTTTTTTTCATATTTGGCAGCTTGACGTTATCATATAAAAATACCATTCCTATGTATAAACAGAATCGTGTTCCCAATGTTGCAAGAATTCGCGAGCATAATATCTCAACGGCCTTAGTCCATTTCTGTCAACACGTACGTTCGAAAGCTGTCAATTTGTAACTGGCAAGCACGTACCTCAGACGATCTTAGGCATCGCACATGGCACGGCCACGTTGCAAAAGGAGTGTCGCATGTAATTCAGCTTTTTTGTAATAGATGTTATATGCGTGCGTCAAGCTATGTTAGATGCTTTATCCATGTTGTAAGAATTTTACTTAAGTTGCGCATTGTGGTAATTCTTGTCTAGGATTGGATGAAAACTTTGTAAAGATTTTCACTAATCTAAATGTATCTACTGTCTTTAAGTCCAAAATCCGAATCGATCTAACTGTACACTTGTATTACTCAAAATCCCTTATACCCAAAACGCTTTGTGCGGATTGAAACCGAAATTGTATCTATAAACAAGGTGGAATTTTTAATATGGAAATATCGCTTACAGCTGCAGTGGATCGAGATCGACCTCCGGGTTCGCGATATATCGCTGATCTCGAGAATAGGGAAGGTAGGGTTGCCAGAAACTCCGTTAGTTTCAATTTAGAGACAGTTGTGGTGAGATACTTTGCCTACTTGTAGCACAGAAGTTTAATATGTGTCAGAAAACGCGAAATACTGAGCATAAAGCAATGAATGCAGAAGACGCGCTTTCGGGACGATTTTATATAGAAATTATCTCGGTACGGAATATGACGAAAGTCTGTCCTTCACCGCCTTCTCAAGTATTAGTAATTTAACTCGGTATACTTCATTTGTTTTGGCACTTAATTAAATTAAAACAAAAAACCCGGGTAAGGGCATGTGAGCGGACCATGCTCAGTGGAGAGTTAAGTACTACAAACACAAAAAACCACAAGTATGAACTAATATTCAATTTAAAACAAATTTGGTGCTGTCTTTGATTAAACAATTTAATCGCCTGTATCTCAAGAACCAATTAAGCCTACTTACACGTGATACACGACTTTTTCATAAAACAACATCATAGAAGGAAAGATAGAGGGAAAGAGAGGCAGAGAAAGACCAAGATTATTCCACCGAAGAGCATAGCTCTTAAAGAGAGAGAGAGAGAGCTTAGCTTAGAGCTATTATGTGCTTCCATTTTAGATATTTTCTGATTTTTAGTACATAAGTACTAAAAAGAGTACTAAAAAGAGGACCGTTTTAAAAGTATAAACTTTTAAAACGGTCCTCTTAAGCAAATGGAGTACTTATACATAATATTGTTTATTTTTTAAATGTATAGCTCATATACTAATCCTTTTATGTAAACAGGGAATTGATACGTTATTAATGTTTTAATTCACAAAAAGCTAAAATGAAAGCCAGCTTCATAAAAAACCAGTTATGTAATAAAAAACTGGAATACATTTTATTAATGGCAACCCTGGGAGCCGTTGACAGTTTAGTGCATCCCAATAGAATACCTGCAGGATTTACTGCGAACACTGCCTGGCATTCACTGCAAAAAGGACTATAAGTCCTCAACACCTTTCCAGATTCAACCTTATATTAAACAGGAGTGAGTCGAATTTGCTACAGGTATTGAATTGGAGATGAACCTTTTTTCTAGGTGGAAATACTAGGAATATTTCTTGCCCGACGCACCCGCTCCTGTTTCGGACTAAGAATAAACCCAGGGAGTATTTTATCTCCCTATAAGGAAATATTTTACAGGTTTTTACAATTTAAAATATGATGTTTATTCAGTAAGGCCACACAGCACTTTTACAGGTTAGAGTTTACCAGGGGGCTTATTATGGGCGGGTTTATCGCGTGACTAAAAGTGGATAAAACATCAGTCACTTTGACAAGTGCAGTGCGAGAGCGACAGATGCTTTATCCTCCGCAATAAACGCGACCATTGGGGTCCAGGGCTGCCCAAGAATAGACCAAACTCAACAGCTTCCTATAAAAGGGAATTAGGTAAAAGTATTTTCATTTCTAAAAGCCATACATCCTTTAGGTGATTAAAGATAGCTTTGTCGGATATAGCTTAGCTTACACACCGATAATAATGTATACGCATGGAGTTACCTTGATTTTGAATCAACCCACCACCAATCCCTCTAATTTCGATTATTTCTGTTAATAGTTTTAACCGACATTGTTGCGCACTATGTATTAAATTACTCTACTGATTGAAACATGAAACTAACAACAAATTAGCCAATTTTAGAGTCCTTAGCCAATTATTAGCATGTCCGGCACTCGACGTGCCCGCTGCACTAAATGTAGCTAAAAGGTTAATGACGTGGGGGCCATTTGTCTGCAATTGCGGTCTCTTTATTAATATTCTGAAGTCCTCATCTATGCAGGCCCTTTATTTGCCGAGGTCTTAAATAATATCGTTATTATTGTGGTAGTTATTTTAGCTCTGATTCACCAGACAAGTAACATGGCCGTTTGTAAAAAAGCAATATTGTTAATAAGAGTGCAATATGGTTTAACATAGTCGAGATAATTCCTGGGCCTATATTCGACATTACCTTATCAATATCGTGTCCAATAGATTTGTGTATTGTTATAATACTGTCCTACTTTTGATTTGAGAGAAAAGGAGATGACGCAAGAAAACAATTTGGTTAAACGAAAGAGATGCAGCTTCATGAAAGTTACACGGAGGAAATTAGTGATGCTACAAGAGATACCTTGAGAATTTAGTGTGAATTTTCTGAAGCGCCTCTTGTGTTTAATCTAAGTACATATTGTGGAATCGTCTCAATCGAAATGCTGAAAGCTGGAACTCGAAAACATACTCGTATAGCCATATTCGAAGAACTTGTTAATTTCCCGCTTCTCTTGTTTAAAATATATCTAGCTAATACAGAATACTTCCCAAAATAATCACTTAACCATGCATACATACGATAGTATTTATGTACTATATACCAACAAATACATATCGAATTCGTATTGTTTTCTTCTTATGTCTAGCCGAAGTTGTAACCAATAATTAGTTTCCTTGTATTCTATGTTTTTTCCGGTACAAAAGCAAAATGACTACTGTCACAATAATAATATCTAGATTCCCAATCGTGCCCAGATGGGCGTTTTCCAAAAAAAGTGTACATCGTTAATTACAAAGTTAAGAAAATTTTACTTTTCCATTTCGTCACGAAAATTAACGTATCTAAATATATGGCTAATTTGCGTGACACTTTTTTTTGGAAAACGCCCAGATACGACTGTAAATTTTCAGCTTACAAATATTTGAAATGTTTTAGCAACGTGACAATCTTAATATCCCCGCGGTAGCTTTCAATTAGCAAATAATATGAAACGTTATACCCAAGCAGCTTCCATTACCCGGTCCATTTAAACTTGAGATTTGCTTTACATTTACGTTATGGCAAATCCTTAATGGATCGCACGGACTAATTAGCTGTCCTCACGGAGTTTTGTCCAAGTACCAGCGCTGAAAGGCTTGCTTTTTCGTTATTTTTTAGACTCTCGGGTTATTAATTTTAATTTTAAATCTTAAATTGAGATGGAAACTTTAACGTTGTATTTTTTAAATTCTGTCTGGCTTTTGGATATAGAGATTGTGGAATTGTCACCGCCTAGTTTAAAGGCTCTCAACACTGAAATCAACGTGATTTTAAGTTATATTTATAAATCGGAGTAGGTAACTAACAGTGAGGTAAAATGTAATAAAAACTGCACTATCAGGTAGGTGAACAGTAGGCCGAGCACGCAGCTACGAGAACTAGTGTCAAATGACGTCAATCGGGAACTAGTATCAAATATTATTATGAAATTATTAAAATGACAGCCACCCGGGGATTAAGTTGCTTAGTAATAAAAGGACTCAAATCTTAGTTCTTTATACCTACTTACGTTGGAATATGGAATAAGGAATTAAAGTCCCGACCCTATGTCAAAAATTGTCTCGTGACAGCGTGTTTGGCCTACAGGTCTAGGCCATGATCCAAAGGGTTTATTCTACAATCACAGAGATTACTAATACAAGATTATAATCGTTGTTCTTTTATAAATGGGCCTACCAAACTCGGGGCTCATCTACTGCCCAAAAACTGATATCTGTAAACAAACTTTAAAAATTAACGTTTAAGTATGGTAAATTTAAAGAAAGTGGTGTAATTTCTGACCACCTCCGGCCACTGTAACAATGTCTATAAAATGTTTATTCAGTATAATTAAATAAGTAAATTTACAATAGTTTAATATAATTAATGTTAAGCATGTTTTTAGTATTTTTACTGTGTTGGTTTAAAATTGTTGCCCAGTATCATCAAGATGACATGTTCTACAAAAAGTGGCCAGTTATTAAGCATTTATCATATACAAGTTGCATTGACGACATTTAAGCTATTATGTAGTATAATTTCACTAAGTTGCACAGCATAACAATTTGCAAGCTACTCGTAAGTCAGGATCTATAGCCTGTTAATACTTCATCAAAACGCATACCTGCACAAATGCATCGCCTAACATTGCTTTGCTCGGCAATCTCACGCATCGTCGCCTTGCATAAACCTTTGCCTATACCGCTTGCACAAGTTCTATTTGCTCGCTTGTCTCTCAATATGTCGCTTTCAAAACAGATTAGGCAAAGAGTAATTACCGAGCAACAGACAAGTCGAGGACCACTTATTCTACCCTGGGAGAAATCACATTCTTATATTTAGGTACATTCTCGTTCCTGTTTAACAAATCATCATCCTACGCTAGTACACTTCTGGACATAGGCATCTACCATTGCAACGCCACCGAGCATGATCCGCGGCCATTCTTGTCTAGCTACGAGCCGATCTGCGAAGATAGTCGTACTAGTCGCAGCACCTAGTCTGAGGGCGTTTCGATTCCATTTAAAAAGTAATAAAGTTTAATTTGAAGTTAGTGCAAGAGCCGCAACATACGATGGTATTCATGATATTAGTATGCAGCCATTCCTCAAACAAGCACTCAAGGAGCTTACTCGTATTTAGAAGAGCGATCGTTCGTTCTGCGCTCAGATTAACCTTTAAAGCCCCAATACCTATTCTAATAACTTTGTAATTTCAACCTTATTAAATGAATTATAGGATGTCTTTTATATTTGGCAATATTGAAGTGAGAACCTGGGGACTCGGGAGGTCAGCAAGAACTATGCATTCTTCACGTAGATCATCATCGTTCTATCCTAGTGACGCACTAATTGGGTAAGGCACGTGTTCTCTTTCACTCTCCTCTATCACACTTCATCAATACTCACACTTTTTCAGTTTACCTCTACCTTTATTTCCATCTACATTCAAACTGATCACATTTTTAGTAGCGTCTTTCGTCCTTGTTTTAGACATCTCCATTATTTATTCATTTTCTGCATACATGGTGTTTACATTATTGGTCTTACAGTTTAATTACAGTGCAGTACATTAACCCTTTTAAGGTGTTACAACATCACTATTTACAGTTACTTTCAATTTCTTAATCATTTTCGTTTCGTCAGTCATCCGTCGTAGCATGCGCATCTCCGCCACTCTTTATATCCTTTTCCTTCGTCTTAGACACCTAACGCTGCATAATGTTTTCGGGCAGGCGGATCAAGTTATGATAGCCGTTGAGTTAAGCATGGCGGAGCAAGTTTCTCGCGATTTCACGGTCCGGAGATATTCAAAGATAATTTAGATTAATTGAGCCTAGGATCCTGATTGGTGGTTATTGAAACTCCGTATTTGTATAACCTGTGACAAAACCGCAACGAATTGATTAGTCACTATATCATTTAAATCTATGAATATATCTGCGTCATTTACCGGCCGCCTAAAAGTAGATAAACACTTAAGTGTACACGTATAGCCAACGTTATACGGAGATGATCTAGTATTTACAATGTCGCTTTCACTTGTGAGACAGATTCGTATGAGAAGTGAAACTCTACGATAAATGATGAACAAAAGTCATTACTTACATAATTATGACGTTAACCAATTAGTCTTCACACGTCAAAGATGATTCGAACTCAATGAAGAAATGAAATGAATTAATGAAGTGCGAGTAATTTGTTTGCTTCCTAGATTTGATTGTTTGAGGCACAAGGTGGGGTCTGGGGATAGGCAAATAACAGGATATTTTTATATGTCTCTTTTACAAAAGAAACGTGTATCACATTGAGGCGAGATTTTAAAATAGATCAAAGTAGAGTTTAAAAGTTTCGAGGTAGGATTTATGGAGTTATGGACACGCTCACATTATCACTACCATCACCTTCAGCAAACTTTCATCAACGAATCATCCCTTATCGATATCCATTCTATCAAATTCCAAGGCTAAACACAACTGTAGAAACGCCATTTAACTACGTTGATCGCAATTAGTCTGTAAGCCTACGTTAGGCACCACGTTTGTGCAGCAAAGCTACTTAATTATAGACGCAATTTGCAGATGGAGCTCTCACAGCAATTCCGACATATCTGCCTGCCACCCCATCACCAATGTAACAGGAGCTCTCCAACCGCTGATGTTGATTTGATGCAGTATGTCCAAAGTGCGGCCTTTAGGGGTCTTGGGGCTGGCCATACAACCTTTTAGTGCTTTAGTGGTTCTTGGATCGTTTTGGATCGGGTAGTGTTGCTGTCGGTGCCGTAAAGCGTTTTATTTATTCATACGGGAGCGGTATTACAGCTTCCTGTTCTGGAATGTTCGGTTGTCGAAGTGGCACGTGGTTATTGTTTGTTTGTACAGTTTACCAGCTGCCTATTTGGCTTCATTTAATTCAGTCAATTGCTGTGAAGTGGGGATGATTGGTGGGTTTGTAACGTCGCATTCTAATATTTCCAATCTCGTGTAGGCTAAATTTTGCATGTAGATTATAAATTATCATTCATCTTGGCTGAAGGTTTGTCGAAGTGTTTGATATTTTAACAGACCGCTCAGTAAATAAACTGTAGAAGCCAACACAATGATTTAGAACAAAGATAAAACCGAATGTCGCAAAAGGTTATATAGCTGCGCTATCAAATTCCCGTTTATTTTCTAACAAATTTAGACCCCAATGGTTACTTAACCCTTAAATTGGCAAAAAAGTCGTTAATTCAAACCCTATTTGATTTCAAATCAGCATTAAAAAAAACAAAATGTGAATTTTGGTATGTATCCTGTGGTGCACACTGCCAAGCTAAGGGTTAAACTGCAAATTTTACAGCGCTTGTTATACGCCATTACTGGCCCATGTTTTTTACCCGCACCGAGTCTTGTAGCGAACTAAATCAAAGTTCATAAACTGTGCAATGTATTAGTTGCAGCGCAGTTTATGGGGCGTGCATTAAAGTGCAGCATTATTCTCTATAGCCACACCTCGTGGACGTCGACCACATTGTTAAATCTGTACCTCAAAGGCGTGATAAATACTAAGACTCCAAACAGAACCCATATTCAGTTCTAAGTCTTGTGGCTAATATGTTTTTGTAGTCTCATGCGTATGCTGTCTCATACGCATCTTATTCAATACGAGTTTTGTCAAATCTTCGCAAATGGTCCAATACGCAAAGTACTTAAATCGCTAATTCTCCTTTACGTAGAGAATCCAATACGCAAAAAATCTTACACGCATAGTGTCTAACTCGCTGAAAGTCCAATACGCAGAACGTCCATTTTAAATGCAGAACATCCACCACGCTTAACGTCCAACACGCAAAATGCTTATTTCGCATAATGTCTATCATGCAGAAAGTCTAAACCGTAAAATGTCCAACTCGTACATTACCGTGCACATAAAAAAAATAGTAATAATAGTCGGGTTTGTTATGAAATCGTAGGTAGGTTTAGGTAATGTCAGTTTTGCAGCAGGCCCGGAGGGCCAAACCACCCAGGAATAGGAGCTCCGCGGCAGCGAAGCTTCGTCGACACAGTCCAATTCAATTGGGCATATTGCTTCTTGGAATAAAAATATTTATTGGTCTGAATACAAATGGGACAAAGTGAGTAGGTAGTGAGTGAGTATTAGACATAATGCGTCAACAAATTTGACAAAACGCGTATTGGAAAAGAAGCGTATTAATACAGGATGAAAAAATACAACGGCCTTACCCAAAAATTAGAGATTTGGTATCTTAAGTACTTTATTTTTTCCAAAAAACTATGTTAATTACGTTAAACTGTTTCTACATAACAGCTTCTTATTTTTTTACAATATGCTTATCGTTTCAACTCTAATAGGATATAAGGCCCTAACTTGAACTCACCCACAAACCATCTTAGAGTTGCCATGTCATCTTTAATATTTGTGTTGAACTTTACACAACGATTATACATCCAATTAGGTACGGTATTACTTATTGAGTATATAATATTTTCTGAACGAGCCCTCGTCTTCCACTCTGTTAGCTTTATTTCGGTGATAAATTCTCTAGTTAAAGAATAACGGCGCAGTAAGTTGCAGCCACCCTTTGACCCGATCCCGCTGCTTTATGCCCACAACAGAACCATGCAGTAAATGTACCGGGAAACGCTATATTTCCTATTTCTTAGCAACACAAGCTAACAAATTACTTGTTGTGTATGAAACGGGAATATAGCTTGAGGTTTTGGAGAAGTAGAAACGGTAGACTTGTGATGTATTGCTACTTGGCTTAATGCGGTTTGGAGGAGGATAAGGTTTTTGTATGTGTGTATGTATGGCTTTTTTGTTCTTCGTACATGCTGAATAGATTGCCAGTTTCGACGAAGGAGAGCATCGTGACAGTCACTGTATAATTTCAATTGAAAAGAATGCCAAAATGGCGAATGTGAAGCCAATGAAGTATAGATTTGAAAATTAAATTAAATATAAACAATGGTTAAATATCAACATGAATACAAAAGATATCAAAACATATGCAGATGGGTTGTTTATGCTTTGTTTTTGTTTCATTTGTTTTGCTACGGAATTAATTATGCAAATAAACATTTCTTTATTAAGTTAGAGGGAGTTATTCTGTTAAGCCGCTCTTAATAGCAGTTGGTTATGGAACAGAGGAATACTTTTAACTAATTAAAATATTAAATTTTACAACCGGAGGCTTACTCGGGTTTATATTTAAAAAGATATATCTGTTTGAATTAAAAACTAACACCAAATATAAGTGTCTATGTTTGGCTTTACGGTTAGCTGGCAAAATGCTTTAACCCTTTTTCAAACTTTTTTAAATAACCATGTTTAGTTACAATTTTCAAAGTTGATTAAGTATTCAAATGTGATTAAACTGACGATAAATATTACTTGTTTTTAAATAAATTTTCAATTGGTAAATAACATGAATATGTATTGTACTTTACGTAAAACCATCTACCTACATTCGTGAGGCATGAAAAGGGGTTAAGCCGTTAAGTTCGCCATTTTTACTTACCCCGTGTATTGTGAACAAAGGATAAAATAAATGAATAAAATCCCAGCAACTTTCTACCTAGCACGAGTTTATAATAATCGAAATCGATTCAAAGATATATCGTAGTCGTTTGAACGACAAGTTAAGGCTTCCTCTAGTACCTATTATAATAGCTCTTAGTATAAAAGGAAGTGAAAAAGAAGCCATAGCATGCAACATTCTAAAAATCAAGTTAATAAAAATTGCATCTCCATAGGGATTCCATATGGCATTTCCACAAACTGCCAAAGCCCTGGTTATCCATCCAAAATGTACCCCCTATCGGGTCTGGGGCACTGAACCGGCTCAGCAGGACGCAGGCTCTCCGGCGCGTTTCCGGTGGAACCCGTTCGGGTGTAATGCGGTTATCGCGTTGGTTTGATTAACTCTGTAGACGCTGTGGTCCTAGTGAGTCATGACTGTCATCAGTGATGTGTTGAGTGATTTGAGCTTTACATGTTTGATGTACAAAATAGTGGGTTACCAAATTAAAAATAGATAAATAACTAGCCCCAAACTAAGCTTTAGGCTTGTACTATGGGTACTACATAGGTAACGATAAACCTACTAATATCCTACCAAATGATAACTCATAATTTTATACCGAGTTTCATTTCATCGATTGTTTCAGTTCATCAATTGTGTCATTTCATCGATTATAACATTTCATCTAATGTATAGCCTGACAATTGAAGTAGGGCTAAATAGAATTTTGTCAGGCTTTATCATACATCGATTGTACCAATCATTTTTTCGATTGTATAATTTCATCGATTGTATCAGTTCATCGATTGTATCTTTTCACCGATTGTATCATTTAATAGATTTTATCATTTCATCGAATTTCATTTCATCGAACGATATTGTCTGTTGTAGCCTGTTTTAGAATATCTTAAACATTCATTACGTGGGTAAGGTTTGGTTAGACTTGTGTGTGACTACCAAAAAAAAAGACTAATGCGTGCGACGAGAAATGCCTTTCGAAGAAATGAAAATTCGGTGTTCTTTGAAAGATGTTTCGATAAAATAATAGGTACTAATGTTAAAAATGAGTAAATTTGTGCAAGTGTTAGTTTATCATTATCACTTCTTCACGCTGCAACAGCTGGACGGGTTTAGATGAAATTTGAAACGGAGACTCAAGCTTACATTTTTTTTTATTAATATACTAGCTTTTGATAGTATAGGATAAAAAACCCTACGTCGCGGCCTTCGTTCTACAATCTATCCTGGTACTGTAATAAATTTCACGTCGATTAGTTGAAGCATTGAATGAAACAAACAAACAAACACACTTTAACGTTTATAATATTAGGTAGGGAAAACTATATTAAATAAAACTGCGTTACTTATTTGTATCCGAAGTCCGTTTATATCAAAAGGGCACTCGTCTCTCGCAAGTCAGCTGACGTGTACGCTGGGCCAATATTGGATATTGCTCAAACGATATACAGATGAAGTGCATGATCACACAACATATTTGGCCGTATTCATCTTGCTTTCTCAAATACCTTATCGATGGGCACTGAAGCTGACTGAGACAGCAAGATAAATACGATTCACCAAATACGCTGCCCTGCTAAGACAAAAGGCGGTATCTCATACAAACCTCCAGTAGCAAGTGCAACCTTATTTCTATCAATAGAGGATTAAATCTGCTTTGGCTATTCAATTTGAGATACCGCCTATTGGTTTATAAGGGCAGCGCTGCTGTGTGATTATTCATGTAGTATTCTAAAACTCTATATTATGTCTTGTTTATTTTTGTCTTTCCCTTTGCAAATCAAGATTAAGATAAGAAATTGCAATGTGGAAAACGCTTGGAGACAATGTTGGCGTTGGAGCTATATTTTAATTTGTTTCAGCCCTCATTTTGAAATTATTTTAGCTCCTATTTTTAAATGAATGAGGTCTGTCATAATAACCTACAATACTATGGAAGAAATAGAAGTTGTAGCCCTATTCCTTTGCTATTCGTCTAAGAACACCGTAAGCAAACGCCTTTTATTTGTACAGCTCATTGGAGAAATCACAGTCACTATTTACCTTCCGACTGTAATCAGTTACTAATAACTTTCCACGCAGCGCGCGTTACGGTTTCATTTCGAGTCAATGCCTCCATCGACTGGATTGAACAAACTCATTCCAATCCCACCGATACACATACGGCTTCCTTGATTCATCTTTTGTCCCTACGAGTATAACCCTTGCTTTTTTTTACTTTCACGTTTCCTATACTATAAACGAGCAATATTGTATATATACTTGTAGCATAGAGGCATTCCATCTTAGTCCTCAGGGTTAGCAACGCATTTGTGGTCTTAGGATTGCATTTTTAAGATTATAGTCTTGAGAATTTAAACGTCTATGGGCCTCAGATTCCACTTACCATCAGGTGTCCTGAGTGCTAGTGTGCGTGTGCCTTCTCATTAAAAAAAAAAATGAAAGAAAAAACTTCTCGAAAATTTTGGAATAGGGGTTTTACGTGTCAAAAAATCTATCTGTTTAGTCGTCATCTTGTGGAAAATTTGGGTTCCGCCTAGCAAGGGAGTTCCGTGGTATTTGACATATTATGATTTAATAGTGTCTACATACCCGAGTAGAGCTCGATTGCTCAGGTACTTTATACAGGGTTATTGGTTATTGCATACATTCCCGTTTAGAAGTTATATTAGAGCTTATTTGGAGCAAATTAGGTCATGTAGTACCGCCGATAATTATTAGATTCTGAGATACTGATCAATTTAAATTCAATTTTGGTAATTTTCCCTTATTTCCATGTCACGAAAAATCTTGATGTTATGTTTTATTTCAGAAAATTTCCAGTGTTATCTTACATTATTAGAATCATTACGAATCAGCGAAGTTTTTAAATCCATTTTCCCGTTTTTTTATACTCAACTTTTTAAGTAATCAATCACTTAAAGTTTGTTTCTCCATACTAAGCGAAAAATCAACACTGGCAACACCTAGTGTGCGTACAATCACGTTGTTGATCAGAAGATGAGTTGCTGTGTTAAAGTAGTAAAAACCAAGAAACACTCGCATTTAAAAATTTAAATACTCATTTGGTTCTCTATCATCTTGACTGTATGTACATTCAAAGACCGCAACATTATAACCTACAATACTACTTGCCTTTCGCAAAAAAACAAAAAATACTATAATTATATGCGTGCAGGTAAACGCGGGCGCAACCGGTCGCGCAGCCTTGTATTAACCCAAGTTGCTTACCAAATTACACACTTATTACCGCCAGAATAATAATAAACTCAAAACCTGAAGTGTGTGGATCCATTTTGGAGTAGCTCGGTTATAGTTCTGAATATAATTTGATGGAGTTAACATGCATCTTATGAAGTGGTGTGGTAATACCCCGGAGGGGATAAAACCTCTCCTGCTTATGTTTGAAATATTTTCATCATTTTAGTTTTTGACTTTGATCACGAGGAATTATTGGTTTACGGTGACTTTGTACGCGTCGAATTTGTTTCCCGTTATTTCCTGTTTTCTTCCCGTTTGGGGCTGATTTTCGAAGAATCCTTTCACAGTAAATAAATAAATAAATATCACAGGACAATGTCACACAAATTGACCTAGTCCCAAACTAAGCTCTAGGCTTGCACTATGGGTACTAGACAACGATAAACTTACTTATATAGAGAAATATATACTTAAATACATAGAAAACATCCAAGACTCAGGAATAAATACTCGTACTCATCACACAAATATCTGCCCTTACTGGGATTTGAACCCGGGACCCCTACCTTCAAAGGCAGGGTCACTACCAACTAGGCTAGCGTGTTGTCAGTGTGTCCCTAGGGTACCTAAGGGATATTCCCTCCCAAGTCCCTAGGTCCAGCGGTTTAAGTTATGCGTTATCTGTCAGCCAGTAATCAGCCAGTCAGGCAAGGGTATTTATTAATTTATTTATTAGTTTTCAGGACAACAACAGCCGTAAATATACGTATTACATTGTATTGGTTACTTAATAGAAGGGAAATGACAGTTATCCATCAAAATACTTAATTAAAGAGTACATAAACATAGCGAAAGTGTGCTAATGACAACTCCTTGAAACAAATGAGAAACAAAGCTTATTAATTTAAATTTAGTTTTAGATAGTTATTAATTCGTTAATTACGTACAGTCAAGGTTATAAATATGTATACACTTTAGTACCTTGTCTAATTAACGTCATGTTTAAACTGCCATATGATATTGTCACAGCGATTAAAATGACAAGGTACTAAAGTGTATACATATTTATGACCTTGACTGTACTTGCCCACTAACTTCAATAACGTCCTAATACACTTAGATTTAGTACAATTTAATTAGTACTTATTATATGTAGCTATGAATAGATAGATTTTGTGTCGATTTATCCGCCTATGCTCTTAAGTAGTTTTATGTTCTGGTTTGCTTTTATTGAAAGAAAAATAAATAAATAAAATACGTTTATTTGGCAGGCATTTTTTTTGCCATTGCCAATGGGTCTTTGCTTTATTCTCCTCTTCTACCTTTTTATTAATTTTTCGTTATGCGAGTTGTATTTATAATTATTTTCATCTGTTTCACTTTTAGATTTAATTAAAATTTATTTCAATGTTTTTTTTTACAAAGTTAAAATTATTCTTAACTTTTTAGTACCTTATAGATATGCATCTAGTAAGTATAAAAAAATTAGATCATTTAAGTACCTACTCGTAAGTGATCCTATAGAGGTTGCGTTTTTTTCCTTTTGAGGTACAGAACCCTAAAAGTGCAAATAAATACGTATAATCAAATATATAGTTTATAGCCGGAAAAGCTTCCTGCGATCTACGCAGCCTACCGATGAAAACCCTACTGTGGTGAGGTGCAGGCTTTGGGCAAGTGAGTATCCACATTCTCTGTACCCCCCCAACGAAAATCTGCCTCCAGGCTATAAGGAACCTTGGCCCACCTGGAGAAGTCTAAATAGGCTGAGGACCCAGGTTGGCCGCAGCAAAGATAACCTGTGTCGGTGGGGGTACTCAAGTAGTGCAGACGCTAGCTGTGAATGTGGAGAACCCTTGCAAACCATGTTACACCTCACAAACTGTCCCGCGTGCCCGACCACCTGCTCGCGTGAGGACTTACTTGTCAGTAACTAGAGGGCTAAGCTACCACGGTAGCCGCTTTCTGGGCAAGTAAGATTTAGCCCGAGTTCTTGCCGACACGAAAGAAGAAGAAGAAGTTTATAATTTCTAGTGTTAGAAATTTAAATTGTATACGGTTACCAATAGAGTGTAGAATGCTTCGACTACATTGCAGTTAGCTGCCTTCTTCGGTAATACGGCAGCGTGAACGCGTCCGTATCTCCCATATTAGGTCGGGTTATCCGAATTTCCTGAAGTGTTCCCTTCATTTCCTCTCGCCGTCAGTGATCCTCAGTACCCTTGGCAAAAAGGGCATATATTTTTTAGAAAACATAACACATGCGACCTTATGAGTGACTTTGAAAGGTTGAATATGCCTCAGCTATTATATAGCAGAAATAACCTTATCCCTTAGGGCAGCGTAAGCTACCGGCCCGTGTTCTAAATTGAAAGGACATGTGTTTACAGGAGTGCTGATGATTTTGTTTTTAACTTGGTAACTTAATGCAGTACGGGCTCTAATGGTAAAGGAAGATATATTGAAAAAGTTGAGTTAAGTGTTACATACAGATGACTGGAACCTACTGTATTGTATATAAAAGATAAGTTGCGGCCTTTAAGCGTATTTTATTAAACACTGTTTTTAATATGTCGCACGTTTAATCAAACAAAGAAATATCGTGAAATAGAAATTCATTTGAATTTCAAACCTCACTTCTGTTAGTAGAGTTATCATAACGTTTAATTATTACAACGTTCATACTTAGTGGTGGTAGGACGCTGAGCAGGGTCCGTCCGGATCGCTACCACCATCTTATCCATGAACCACCCGCCAAGCGACAGTGTTCTCATTGTTGTGTTCCGGTGTGGGGATAAGACAACCGGCTAAATTACTAGCATATAGGCATACCAGTTTTAAGCCGCGTTCACATTTGTCTGACGTGTTGTGTCGTGATGCGTCAGAACAGTACCAGTTTTAAGCCGCGTTCACATTTGTCTGACGTGTTGTGTCGTGATGCGTCACAACAGTACCAGTTTTAAGCCGCGTTCACATTTGTCTGACGTGTTGTGTCGTGATGCGTCAGAACAGTATCAGTTTCATACATTTAATATGGTTGCGTTCACATTTGTCTGACGCAGTGTGTTGTGATGGCTTGTGTTGTGTCGCATCACAAGCGATCCCGGTCCGCGTCAGAATGGGTGAGGTGCGGGGGGCGGTGCAGCGACACGACACAGCGCATCGGACTAGTGTGCACGCGCCAGTGCTGTGTTGTGACGCGTCAGAGCTGCATGAGAAGTATGGAGAGTATGGACGACGCGTCTTAACACGTCAGATGTGAACAGTAGCCATCACGACAGAGAGCATCACAACACAACACGTCAAACAAATGTGAACACGGCTTTAGTCCTCAGTGTTGGCAACGCATTTGAGGTCTTAGGATTAGTCTTGAGAATTTAAATGTCTATGGGTTTCAGATTCCACTTATCATCAGGTGGCCTGAGTTCTCGTATGCCTTCTCCTTATCATAAAATAAAATACCGTATAACGTTTATTCGGACTAAATTTATTTCCTATGACATACATAACAAAATAAGAAATAATGACCACGAGGTATAATACAATTGGATCTAAAAAAACCGGCCAAGTGCATGTCGGACCACGCACAGTGAAGTGTTCCGTAGCTTGGATAAACGTTCATGGTTTTTTTTTTTTTTTTTTTTTTTAATATTAAAATCTTAAAAACTACACAGCGTATCATGTTCAAAACAATTTTGGTTGGAAGTATTTCGTATGTTCTACTACCGTAATTTTTATTAGAATGTTCTATTTAACAGTTCAAAAGCTACCCACCCGGACAGAATTTTTACGACTTTAGAAGCGTATATCTCGCCAACTGTTCGCTTACGTAAAAAAGTCACTTAAAATTGTCTGTATCATTTTGGAAGCCCTATCTAAAAATACCCCACACGCTGATGTAACTCAAAAACATTTTTTTCGTCCCCTAGTTACATGTATGGAGTGCCACCCCTAAATATATATATATTTTTCAATTTTACTACATCATTGTATAGCGGTTCATAGAATACATCTATCCTCCAAATTTCATTTATTTAGTGCCAATAGGCTCTGAGTAAAATGGCTGTGACATACAGACGGACAGACGGACGGATGGACAGACGGACAGAAGGACAGACGGACAGACGGACGTGACGAAATTATAAGGGTTCCGTTTTTGCCATTCGGCTCCGGAACCCTAAAAATGTTGAAACCTGAAATGAATTTTAACTCGCTTATCGCTCTGCCTAGGTATTTATAGTTTCTGAAAATTCCACACTTTCCATTGAACAACGACGATATCATATTCTATGCCTAATTCACGAGTATAAGCTAAAAGCGAATTAAGTTCGTGAAGCTGGCCGTCCTTCCATGCTGTTTTGCATTATAAAGAGCCTTGTTAGACCAGTTAGGAGTAACTGGTCGCTTTGCTGCTATTCCTTACCACATCAGGAAAATATTTCGAAGGTATTTGGACCCCTTTACTCATAGACTGTTCAAAACCAGAGCTCAAGCATGACGATTAGCGTCTAAGGGTCGAATCGAGAAGCTTATATATGACACTGGAGGTTGCACGGCGAACAATGCCTTGAAGTGAAAGTGACCTTGAATGACGTTGCTTATGTTCTTGTTTCTTTCTTTAAGATGAAAAGGAAGGGACAAAAACATAAGCGAGGTCATTCAAGGTCACTTTTCTTGGCTTCAAGGCGTTGTTCACCGTGCAATCTCCAGTGTCATTATATGCTTCTTGGGTCAGTCACTAGCAATAATATCCAACATTGTCTTCAAAATATCTGACGTCTTTATTACTGGACGCATAAGAGCGTGTCAGATATTTTTAGTGCAATATTGTGTAATATATCGACGACCGTAATCTAAATTGATGTAAGGGACAAAATGGCGAAAATGAGTTATGAATGCAGTTCTATTCAGTTTTTTTTTCTCTATCGATTGGTATAGGTGACGTCTCGATAGCCTTAAAAAACATGCCCCTTACAGCCTTAAAAAAATGTTACTGTGACTCCGTATTTCAAAAAAATACGACGTATCTACAGCAATTAAAAAAACTGCAATTTATTCTTGGTGTAACCTTCATCTCGCAATTTACCTAACGCTGTAAGGCGCCATTAAATAAGTAAAGGTACGATACATCATTTAAAGTTCTCAAAATTATCTACAAAAATAAAATTGATTCTATCACAATTAGACGTAACTATAATTTTCTAAATTTACCTGCGTCGTAAAAGACTATTATTCTGTAAGCAATTGTACGATACGCAGTTTTGCTTTCACAAATGTAAGGCAACAGTGACCCTTACGGTGATTTGTAAGTGTATCAAATATTTGCTAAGAGTATATACGACATTTTTTCACAACTACAATCATAAAACTACCGTCCCTTACATTAAAATGTTAGCGTTATCTCTTTCGTTAGATGACATACTCAGTGTTCGTTAATATAGCTAAATCACTCTCACGCACTTAAAGTTGCTTGAGGGTGAAAGAGATCTCACTATCACCTCGTTGTACGCGACAAAAAACATTTTAGAAAGAGCATGTCGCTGCTGGTTGTGGTTGACAGTGTTACCGGTTAATCTGATTTTTACGAAATCTACTGAATTTTCTTGACAATCTATTGATTTTTGAGCCTTGTACATCGATTGAAAATATGCCTATAAATGCATTTAAAATAATATTCCAAGGGTTAGTTATTTGTGCAAACAGATTATAAAGTATTTACAATGAACACGACACGTGATAACTATTTTTTTTTCAATTGAAATAAAATAAAATAATTTTAATGAGAGCACTATAATTCAATTGTTAGTTTTCCAATAAAGCTTTTACATACATACATACGTACAAGAAAAAATCCAGATTATGAATCGTTTATTCAAAGGTATTTTCGACTGATAAAAAACTATTCATTTTTCAAATTACACCTGGCTACACTGGATTGAGTGCTGCCGCTGCTTGCTCAGTTCTGTTTTGCACGAGCACGTCTTCACGCATGTTTCAAGTACTTAATAATAAGGAAGGCAACTGAAATAACGATGAATATAAACAGTATTGAATCACTCTTAGCTCGACGCAATAAATTACTGCGGGATCGAGACAAGTTATTGCAGTAAGTATTTTATTTAATAAAATATCAAATTGTCGGCTACATGCAATTACCGTGTTTGTGTCTACTTATGTAGGTATATTATTTTGCAAGTCTTTAGAAATGCTATGAGGACCAAAATACTTTATCACGGTTCTAAATATATTAAATACCAATTCCTTCTAGGTACTATCCCAAAGCGTTTTCATAACGAATATTTAACTTCGCCTCATTCTGAAATGATAACAGCTACTTTAGCTGAAACTGACGATGATAATGAGAGCAGTGATGAAAATTAAGATAGGATTTGGCCTACTGCTAATTGTACTACTATTAGTACCTAGGTTCTAATTGATACTGTCGAATTAAAATTGTTTATGTTTTTATTTTATATCTCTAATCGTTTTTACACCGAATCGTGTATTTTGTTTTATTTTATTACTTGTTACTAGTCTAGCAATCGACATATTAATGAGAGCTCATAATGGCGTATGTAGTGATGTATCGTTGAACTATAATTATAAAACTAAGTATATGTTCTTCAGAACACTTTACTTTAATTGCGAACCTCGTATATTGCTGGTAGTAACAAAAAAATTAAGATTCAAATAATGAAAGTCCTGTAAACACTCAAATACCACTAAATAATTGCGATTCTGAGCTCTGGATAATTATGTCTATACTTCCATGATTGATCTCTTAATTATCCTAATAAATAACACAATTACATTTTATGTTTTCGTTTATTATTTCACCTAAGATAATTTCCCATGTACCTTTTACACCCTGTCATTGATTACTTTCAATGGAGTTACGATCACTTTAATTTCATTTCTTTAAATTTATTTGTAGATACATCAAATTTACTCTAAAGGCAACTGTTGGAGAAGGGTGGTATTGGACATTATGAATTTATTTTTTGACGTAAGGGACATGCTATCTCAGTAACTAACCGTTGTATGATAAATTGAGTTATTTGTAGTTAAAGAGTGGAAAAAAGTAAGTAATTGGCTATTTTTAGTTACATGATACGTAAACAAACAACAAAACTATGAATTTTAAAAGAAAAAAAATACTGTTTTTTGGCTCTCCTGAAAAGTAGCCATTTGTCCGTTACGTCAATTTAGATTACGGTCGTCGATATTATTGTTGGTGACTGTTCATCATTGAATTCAAGTCTGAGCTGCAGCTCCAGCGAGTTTCCCGTCAGACAATGACACTAACACACGTGTTAGGTGTGTAAGAGCTTCTTTAGGGTCCGTCCGGATTACTATCGCCAAGCTAAGACAGCCGATAAAATAGTACACAGGTATTCTATCCTATTGCCGTAATAAAAAAAAACGCGACTGCAATGTAGTTGTTGAAACATTCTATACCCTATTGGTAACTACATAAGATTTGAAATGCTTATTCTATTACGATACAATTAGCCGCCTTCTTTGGTATCACGGCAGTACGAGTACACATACAGTGCTTCTATTTTCTTAATGCAGCGATTCGCTGTCGCTGTCACACTCGCACTCGCACCTGACTGTATATTTGTCACTCGTGTTTCTTAGAAAAACGAAGGTTGCCGAGAGACATTAATAAAATAACACTGTACAGTCAAGTTCAAAAGTATGTATACACTTTAGTACCTTGTCTATTTAACGTCATGTTTAAACTGCCATATGAAATTATCCAAGCGATTAAAGTGACAAGGTACTAAAGTGTATACATACTTTTGAACTTGACTGTACATGCTTAGACGCAAAGCGAAACGCTGTGTCTTTGTCTCTGTAAGGCTAGCACAAGTTGTGTTTTCTCGCTTCTCGCGCAGTGCGCCTCTATCGTTGCAGCCTAGATAGAAAGAGAGATCCGAGCGAGAAACAAGTCGCGGCCAACACGTGTTAACCCTGATCGAAATCGACATAGAGACGCGATGCGATAGAGAATACCGCAGTCCCGTTTCTAGCCCAACGCTCGCTTTTGTCCTGCGAATATGATTCTCTCCACGCAGCTGGACACTGTTTACTTTGTGGAAAACCAGTCAAGAGACGATGTTCGATGCTCTTAGCACATTTGCAGCCCATTACGAAAGCATTATTCACAAAAACATGGTTGTGTTTTTTTGACACAGTTATTATTACCTATTTATTTTATCAGGCAGCCAGTAGGGGTCGGGTCAGTTCGTAGACTGGTTAAAGTTTAGTGCTTCAGACTAATCCTTTTATTCAAAAACGCTTTGGTTTGCATTTGACATAAAGGGACAAATAATACTTTAACTAAAATGGGTTCATTGTGAGGTGTGCGTAGTTTGTTCCATAGTTCCATTTGGAATCTGGTTTCCGTAATAAATAGCGCTAGAAAAAGTGTTGCATTGAGATATCTTTTGTATTACATTTATGAAATAGTTGCAGTTGTTCATTGTAGCTGGATCTTGGCTTCCGATACCAGATTACGCAATGCCTCCCGGTAGTCTTGTAGGTCTTGCGTCCGTTCTCGTTAATCCTCAATACTGAGGTTCCTTATAACTTTCTGGACCATAGCGTTCAAGCGGCCATTTATAGTTTAGTCTTAACTCATCTCATATTGTACGATAACGCGAGCTTTTTATATTATTTTGTATCACGTTCTTGAAAACAGCTAACGATTTCGATGAAATTTGAAATCTAGTTTACGGGGGCAATCAATCTGTTCATCTTCGGAAAAAAACGTTATCAACTCAAGGGTCGGTCGTATTTATTCAAACTATTTTGTATATTCAAACTAAAACTCAACTTTAGGTCAAGTTAAGTTCAGTCCGGTTAGTTTTGTTTCACTGCGCAATTAACAAGTAAGTAGACCTAAACGCCGAAAACCATAGACTCTACATAGCCTAGACGGTTTATTTGTTCCGGTATCTCAATTAAATTCCACCGGTATCCGTAAACAAGCTCCCCCGTGAAACCTCAACGGCTTTCACGTCCACGCAATTAAAAAATCTCGCATGTGTGAACACAATGGGGTTCAGGACTTTGAAAATTCTCTTTCATTCCTGACTTTACGTCATACAATCCACAAATTTAAAATAGAATGGAACGGTTCACTTTGACGCGTTAATAATTTTGTTTAGGTTGTGCAACGTTTAAGTTTTAAGATAAGATAAGATGACATTCATTTGCCAGAAACTGTGAACATTAGATCATGTCATATAAGGGTCAGACACAGATTTAGGTTACCGTCTTTCCTGTGGACACACCGAAAGTTAACGTTTTTAAGGCCTACTTTTCTGGCTAAGCCCATTCCCGTAAAAACGCCGTCAGGTCAGGACTGCTTTAGACCCATCACGTCACGTCATAAGTTTTATCGTTGCTTAGAAATTACGTAAATAAATATTACAGTTTTAGTTATGTACTCGTACACGTCCTCCCGTCACTCCTGTTAAGATATTATGGACATAAAAATTTGGTAGCGTCTTTGATCGTGATTTCTGTAAATAAGCGTCCAGTTTTCAAACAAATGTACTTGCCGTTGACACTCTTATATAGCAATTTTATTTAATGTCACCTTCGAGAAAATGTGTCTCTCTCAGTTAATATTTAGTTCATAAATACATAACATCACGCCTTCATACCCAGAGTGGGGTAAGCAGAGCTACAGAAATACCAACAACTCTAAAAATACTTCTTGATAATTCCGTAACCCCACACACAATCAGGCTAAGAGGTTTACCAGTGTATTAGTGACAGGTTGCAAGCCCATCGCCTAACAGTACTACAAGCCCTTACTCCCTTAGTCGCCTCGTACGACATCCACGGGAAGACATGGAGTGGCACTATTATAACCCGGCAACCACACGGCATTAGTACTTTGATAGTTCCACATATTTCCCTGCTACACTCATAATACTCCCTATCCACATGTAGAACCAATAGCAGAATTCCGAAAATTGCAAGAGTAAGCCGCAATCCGTCTGATATAATCCACGGCCGAATCTGTAATGGAGAGTCGCAGGATAATCCCGGGACCAATTTGTCAGGCCCGGGAAGACGCGGCTCGAAGCCGAAGTAATATGTGGAACTTTAGTTACATGTATATGTGTTGTATAGAGGACGGCTGTGATTTCGTAGAATTAGTTTCCTGCTATAACTTCTCTAACTTCCCTTCGGGGTTAGACTTTTGAAAAATCGGTGCACCCTCCAAATTTTAAGGCCCTAGGTGCAGCGGTTTGGTTTTGGTTTTGGTTGGAGGCCCACCAAACAGGGAGATTTTTGTGATTCGGAATTTTAATCATCCAACAAAGAATAAAGTTCTACTATGTTTGCTTTTAAATGCCATTTACAATTTGCAAACAAATAATAATGAACTTCAACTGGTTAAAATGAAGTTATAACTAAATTGTCTTGATTATGTACTGCACACTGGATCTTACGAGGATAATAAGACAAATATTACTATGCCAAAGAAATAGGTGAATGTGAAAATGGATTCAACTATTTTTACCCGACTGCTGAAGGAGGGTAATGTTTTTGACCTGTATGTATGGTAGGAAACTAAGTAAAAGTATAATTTTTAATTTGCTTTTTGTTACACTTGTAACATCAATACCTGCGTAATGTTTTTATTCTTCATATTTATAGAAGAATTGGCTGAACGGATTACTAACCTCCATTAGTCAGGGAGGCACCATAGAAAAAGAAGCACTGGCGACCTGTATGACCCATCCGTGTAATGTTTTTTATTACCTATGACGGTTATGACACACGAGCTTTTTTAAAATTATAGTGTGTCCCAAAATTTACGCAAGATTTACCATACTAATACTATGGTAAATCTTGTGTACATTTTAGGATACCTTTTATAATAAGACACCCCATTGATTAAGATCAGTCCAACAATTGAGGAGCTAGAGTGGAACATCTGATTTTAATTACTTACATAGACTGTTCAAGTCAACCCTCAGTACCTTTTTATAGGTTCTTGTGAAGCAAAAATACAAAATGCGATAACGTTTTTCTCCCCTTAAACGTGGTCCGATTTTTACGATTTTTGAATATGTTTTAGATATTAGGAAAAACTATGCCTATACCTTTTTTTTCCAAGATAATATTTATGGAATGAAAATAAAATAAAAAAACAAAAGCGGAAATGTACAGACCTAGTTTTCCATAATATCTACAACATATTCAAAAATCGTGGAAATCGGATTAGATGGAGTGAAAAACGTTATCGCCTGGACCTAAATTTGTATGGATTATTTCTGAGAGCTACGCGATTTAGGCATCGCTTTACAATCCTCTTAAAAAGGCAACAACAACTACTAGACTATGCAAAAGAACAATACGCTTTCACAGTGCATGTTGCTGTTGTACCAGATTTGCCTGATTTGTCTTTGTACTCGAAGACTTACTTTCGACTATCACCATAACAGTATTAATTTTTATTTACTTCACTTAATTAGGGTAAGCTCCTTGGTGTCAAATTGCTATGACCATAAGAAACCTTACAGGGACGCCATAATGCCTCGCTAAGACGGATTTGGACAAAAACCTCTTGACCGACTTCCCGTAGCCGTATCAAATAACGGAACTGCCTTAAAACTTTAAATAATATTCCAAAATAAAACAAACATCCAAAGATGTTTGAGTATTTTCATTTGAAGTTCACTTACGTTCGGTTACAAACTTTTCAACGGTTTCGGCTTTCTACATTTCCATCGGTCCAAGTGGTTTAAAAATTTCGCTGCTTTTATGCAATAGTGACACAAATCAAAATGAGTCATTGTTGCATTTTAATTTGGAACGCAATTTACTTAAAGTTTTAAATCAAATTGTATTTGTTTTTGATTTGTGGCACTATTGCATAAAAGCAGCGATTTAAGCAATGCATAAGAAAAATATTACCGTCCCTCTGGGTTACTCGGGTAGTTACACCTAAACAAAAGTGATTTCTAGTACGCTCCCATATAATTTCTTATTACTAAGTCTCACACGTTCTTCACAAATCATAGTAAATTATAACCCATTTATTAAATTCGGTCCAAAAGTTCAGTAGCCAAAGTGGAACATCCCAGTTTGCTCACTTACAAAGACTGTGAAACTTAATAACCTCCGTCTGGCTTCGCGCAATCAGGTAAAAAATGCGGGTCGATTTTTAAGAATTCTATTCGAAAACTTCATTCGTAAATGAACATGAATCGTAAATTCTAAAGTTCAGGGTTGGTTGTGACGCTGTGCATGAGATATATTTTCTACTTTCAAGAATTCGATTTGTCAATACTCGACACGGACGGAGAAAGCTATATGATATGGGTCATGGCACTAGTGTTGGACTCCTTAAATTGCCAGGCATCAATATTGGACACCTAACTCTTAATTCAAAGATCATACGGTTCTAAATTGATTGTTTCGACACAAATGTAAAACAAGGATCAAGTGTCCAGCATCGCTCCTTGTCCATTACTGGTTCCATCAATTTATGTCGGTAGTTGTAGCTCTATCATTACCTCTTACCTTCCATCTAAGAGCATAAAATACTTCAAAAGTTCTTCATACAGCAGCTCCGCAAAATCACATTATATCACGTGTGGCCTCCTTTAAAGAGTGCGCCGCACTTGACTCCACGAGGGCCCTCGCAGGACGAATTTGCCCTCCCAAGAATGCCCTCTCAACGGAAAGCTTCTCCGCTATTTCACCGGCCCCTCTCGAAATCTGTAGCACTCAGTCATCTTGTGAGTCGGATTTATACTTCGATTCTTCTTCTATTTTTAAGTTTTTAATGCCATTTTTGACGTTTAAAAAAACTTTTTGACAAAAAATCAGTTAGTACGTACTGAAGAAGTGAACCAAAACGAATATATCGTAACCGGATGAAATTAACGTTCTCAAAAGCCCAGTTTGCTTTTCATCCACATCTGCCACTCGATCAATTATTTTTGTTACAAACGTCAATAACTATAAAAGGCATTAATTTTCATTTTTTAAAACATTTTCTAATCTCCGGAAATACACAAAAATGTTGCCCAATTTTCTTTGCACCGTGCGTTCCAGTGTACCAAATGAAATTCTCGCAGCGACTTTTCTAATTTAATCCGGTCGCCTTTGCAAGATCTCATTCGGCAAACATATTTTGTTTATTCCTTGCTAAGATTAAGAAAATAAGGTTTGTTTCGAAGGCAGGCAAACATCAGTTTTTGAGATGCCTCCCCTTGTTTGTATGGATAACGAAGCCAGCATTAATAACGCTTTAAAATTAACAGAGATTAAAGCGAGTTGTAATTTTGTAAACAATAATGATGTTTGAGCTGCTCTTGAGTAGCATTTGGAGGCGCATTTCAGAAGTAAAATTTTTAGCTAATTAAAATCAATAAAAAAATAGCTAAATAAAAAACCAAATGAAAGAGAAGAATAAAAGTCACTCAAAAACAATATAATACCAAAAACGTCAATAACGGTAACAAGCTCTAAAACTAAGTTTCTTCGCCCTTGCGTTTCTATGCGTGTGTGTAAATATGTATAAATTCAATGGCAATCCCAACTAACATTAAAACTCACACGCTACGGTTGTGCTTAATTATGTTCTGAATAATTGTTGTGGCTTTACCACTGTTACCGATTTATCACATCACTAGCACCGGCTATGGCAACACCGTGGATCTATGAAATTCAAATCATTGACTGGCAGCGGCACAGATTATAAACAAATGATGGCCTAATTAATGACAGCGTGCAGCGTGCCGCCATTTCTAAAACCTTACCTACACGTCAATCACAACAAACGATAGGAACACACGACTTTGATCCATTCTAATAATACAAAATCACTATTTGTTAGCTTGTAATAAATAAATAGCAAAAAGTTTAATAAGAATCCCCATTTTCTTACTCCACAGCAGCTTCAAACGTATCATATAATAACACGTATTACAACGAAAGGAAAGGTAATCTGCAGTAAAGATTCCCCGTTATAAATCTTCACACCTCTATATCCACGATCATTGAGCAAATTACACGTCCATAACACCAACCAGTTTACAATGGCCTGAGCAACGCCCTATACACTCCCCTTTAACGCCGTAGTTCAGTTACTATAAGGGAGGCGGGGAAGGTCTTGGTAATTGGAAGCGTGTATTGCATGCGTCTGGGCTAGCAGGCAATACATTGAATGAGGCTTCCCACACAATAGCCGAGGCTGGGGTCTGTTCACTGCCCGTGGTCGTCTTTTGTATGGAATACTGACGCAAGGTGTGTGTCGTGGGCAATAAATGCGTTAGAGCATTGATTGAGCTTCGATGAAGATATACAGGGTGAATTTTAATTGGTGCAAGGCATGATACTTAAGCATCATGCTTGTTAAGCATCTTGCTTTTTAGGCATCTCGCTCAAAATGGCAATGATACTCCTTGGAGCTTTGTTCTAATAATCTTAAACCCTGGCTTAAAAGTGTACTCTCGTAAAGTATATACTCGTAAATATACTATCAATTATGCTATACAAGCAATTATGTCGAGAAATCTATGATTGAAAGTATTTAATTTCGTAAATATCTCTTGGGAACTTGAGTAGGTATCTTTAAGGTGCACGTTATTTCACGGATTATCATCCCTAAAGTAAATCAATATTACGTCGGTGTAAATATAACCTGTCTATTGAATTTTCCCCTTCGCGGTTTAGGGCTATGAAGGTAACTAAGGATCAGAAAGTTCTATTCAGAGCATCCCTTTGCGAATTTCTCACAAAATACCTTGCCACAAAGAACGTAGGTGTACAACACATTCATCACCGATTTTTAAATCTTAACCCCGCTTTTTCCTTTCGACCTTCGAGAAAAACTCGGCGTCACGCTTTACTGAAATTCTGTAAACAACGATTTGTTTTTTTAGTGCAGGGTCCCGCCAAGCAACAGTGTTCGCATTGTTGTGTTCAGGTGTGGGGATAAGGCAACCGGTAAAATTACTAGCATAGAGACATTCGATCTTAGTCCTCAGGGTTCGCAACGCATTTGAGGTCTTAGGATTATAGTCTTGAGAATTCAAATGTCTATGAGTCTCGGATTCCACTTACCATCAGGTGGCCTGAGTGCTCGTGTGCCTTCTCCTTAACATAAAAAAAAAGTATGTATCTGTTTCTGCTTTTTATGGCATGGAGAAGCCGAAAGAGCACACAGGTCACCTGTAGGTAAGTGGGATCTGTGGCCCATAGACATTTCCATTCTCAAGACTACAATCTTAAGACTGCAATCCTAAGGCTGCAACTGCGTTGCCAACCCTGAGGATTCAGATAGAATGCCTCTGTGCTAGTAATTTTACCAGTTGTCTTATCGCCACAACGGAACACAACAAAGCGAACACTGCGGTAGGTTAACAAAATTACTTTCTTACTTAGAAAGCCTGCAAACTAAGGCATATTTTATATGAGTTATTTTATCTTTTATTTGTAAGGATCAGTGTTTAACTTATTTTAGTTACTGATCACCGATTGGCCTGAAAGCGAGAGACGATGAAGCAGTTCAGTTAACTTGATTATTTACCGTATTTAAGGTAAATAATTAAGTTAACTGAACTGCTTAGAGTGCATTTCCACTTAAGCGGATCTAGTCGGAGTGAAGCACAGAGAGGGAAGGAATAACCAATCAGATTCTAGAGCTTTACAATCGGACAGGGTCTTGTTGCTTCGAATAATGTGATTGGTGGCTCCGATGGCAACACACTCTTAAGGTTCGGTTTTATAAAGGACAAATTGTAGTAGGTAACTTCATAAAAAAACATTCCTGATCGAAATTTAACTAACGGGTATATCTATAGCGACCTAATTCAAACATTTTCAGCATTCGATTTCGAGTCATAAATTTAGTACAGAGCCCTAAGTCGAAATTCAAAATATTTGGATTAGGTCACTTTAATTCTAAAGATGCGACGTGTTAGTATGCCGCTATCGCTGGGATAATTCTAGATTAACCAAACAAGCGTACAATTACTAAATGGAATTCCAGTTGTACATTTAACAAATGAAACACACGGTGTCGCGTGAGCTGTCTAAGCACTGTCATTGTTAACACGTTCGCAGCAAACAAGCGAGACGTGTGTTGCAACGGTGTCTAAAACCCTCACAACTTTCCAGGTTTTACAAAAGCAATCCACAAACAATAAGCTCTCAAAATAACCGGGATCTAGGCATTGTGCAGTACGTTGCAGGCTTCAGACCACTCAAAGTCTCTCTTAATTAAGGGGGCAATACTCGAATGGGTCTCGTGGAGTCGAATGGACCCATTCAGACGTGTGTCTCGAGCGATAACGAAGCTCTCTCGGTTATTACTTCTGTTTCTTTCCGCGTACGGTTCGTTGTAAAAGCTAGTTCACACCAAGCGTGAAGCACGCTCTTTAGAAACGCGCGTTTTAAGAACAAAGAGGTTAAAATTAACTTTTCCAAATACACAATGCACGTACGCACGTAATTAATTTAGTGACACAAAAACAAGAGGTGTTGGCTCGAAATGGTACCATACTATAGAAAAGTACACCCTCTATTCTACTGGATTAATACGATATTGCGTTTAAGGTGTTTAAGTATTGTTTTTAACTCAGCCGCCATTACTGTCAAAGTAAATGAGTTATCAAAACGTTGACAATGGGGAATCATGCCAAAGCTAAAATCGTTTTTACCGTGTTGAATCGCAGCCCTGGTTTTCCGTTAGTTCTATTCTCGATAAGATTTTCGTTGGAATTTGCGTTGCATAGGCGGGTACGGGTGTAAGTTTAATAGCTATCTACTTATTTGACAGTTGTATAGATCACAAGATTTAGATTTTGCTATTTATTTCATTGCACACTGTTGTCTAGAGTGAGACCTATATAGTCAATGGGCATAACGCTACGTTAGTGATTTTCAATAATCGATAAAAAGTATAGAATGGGCGTAAGCTGATGACAGATCGCTTCGACCTCTTACGTAAACTCCATACATTTCGTGTTGATAGAAAACAGAATCGTTAGCAGCATTTATTTGCATCTTAGCTATGCCTACTACACGCTTGTCGAGCTTAGAGCTTAGTTTAGGACTGGGTATTTTGTTGCCCTGGTATTTATTTATTCTAGTATTCTACATAACTAGTCAGTGGTGAGGCTACGAACAACCCTCGCATCACATTTATTTACTTCTGCGTTTTTAAAGCTGTACCCCTAGTGTGTACTAGATCTAAATCTCCCGTGTGATGACAGATTCACTTGATTAAATTATTTGAGAGGCTCCATTGCCTGCGGAATGGGTGCGGAAAAAAGTGATTGCGAGAGGATAACGATGGTTTTTGCAGCAGATAACGTTTGCCGTAGAGTTTGTTCTTTGTTTCGTTATTTATTTCTTGATTACTTTGTACTGAAAATGGTTTTTATAAAGTGTTTTTCTCCTGTACTGGGTGTCCTAAAATCGACGTCAAACCGAAAATAGTTTTTCGGAGATATAATTATCATTTCAATCGGAATTATTGTAATTTTTCCTTATGTCCATGTTTCGAAAAACCCTTAAGTTCATGTATTATTTCAATATTTTTTCAGTGAATTCTTACATCGATAGAATCATTATGAACTTAGGGTGTTTTTAAAGCTACTTGCCATTTTTTTATGAAAACTTTTAGAATAATCACACTAATTTACTTAGTCCATACTAAGTGAACCCTAGTTCCATTTTCAACTAGTATGGAAAAACAAACTTTGTGTTGGAAAACAAACACAAAAAATTGACAGTAGCTTTAAAAAAGTCCTAAGTTCGTAATGATTCTATCGTTGAAAAAATATTGAAATAATAAATGAAATTAAGGGTTTTTCGTAACATGGACAGAAGTAAAAATTACAATAATTCCGATTGAAATGATAAATATCTCCGAAAGTATGTACTATAAATCGCTGAACATACATGGGGGTTAAATCGATAGCTTATGAGCTGCCCTATCACCTATTTCCGTTTTGACGTCGATTTTAGGGGCACCCTGTATATTTATACTGTTGAAAAGTACAATTTCTTACAAAACCCTTTAGAGAAAAAAAAGTTCTTAGTAGCAATTTCTCTCGTGTCCTCAAAATAATATTATAGACGCGTTTGAAGATTTGTTGTTCAGTTCCCTGTAATAAATTCTACCACCGGCTTTTCCCCCTCTATACTGTATTATCGAACGGCTTTCTTATCTTCCAACGTGTTTATTTCACTAGACAAACAGGACCCAGTGCAAGTACTATAAATACGAGTACCTAGAGCGAGACCAGTCCTGTCGGGTTGAACCCAGGTACCGTTAGCTAGCCTTGCTTGTTCTTGGCGAACGGGATTCTCGGACCAGGCAATAAGTTTGACTTTACTCAGCACGTTCCCTGCCGAAGGGTATATATCAGTTCAATTATGTAAGCCAATCACCAAGGTATTTAATTAAATTTAATTGTAGATGCTTTGAGTCGTAAAAATGATTTTCCTAGCTTCTGTCTTAATTTGAATACGTTACTAGATCGATGCAGAAACGAAAGCATAATTAAAAATAAATAAAATCCAGAAGGAACAGCGATATTTAAATTAAAACTCGACGAAGTTGTGGGTAAAAACTAATGAAGACACATCCTGTTTTAAATTTATGAAATAAAATCCTTTTATGCGACGCGATATAGGATGTTCACAATTTTACTACCATGTTGAAACTAAAAACATTAGATATTTTATTAAGAATTTGAAAAAACCGAAGTAAACGTATTGCGGTATCCTTTGCACTAAACAAAGGATTCGTGTTGTTTGTTCCGTAGGAAGCGGGTTCCTGGCAAACAGCAATTGTTTTTCTTACTCGTAGTATGTTTTGATTGTGTTTGCTACGAGACGTTTGATTTATTCAGCAAAATAAACAACTGATGTATAACATGCCTCGGTTACTTCTAATTATAAAAATACATCATCAAATGTATCTTTGGAAACGTATTAAATTTAAAATTAAGGAAGTTTATGTGTTCTAAAAGGTAGGGTCCACTTACTCCGGATATAACTTCAAATATAAGATCGTCATTTGTCAGGGCGTATTGCTCCGGGGCCACGTAATCAATCACTTTAGCCAGTGTCAAACACAGGTGCTGCTCATATATGGCTGTGCATGATATTTAATACTATGTACAGGCTGTTCCATTACGTGAAGCGGACGATATCAACTGATAGTCTAAAACACATTGATACGCATTGTTTTGACTCATTTGAAAGGGTAATTTACATTGCAGGAATAATGGCATTCTATTAATGTATTCGAAATTCTGAATGGAGTTTCCAACATGCAATATAATTTAATGGGAACATGAATCCGTTATCCGATAGCTTTTAGCTCATAATAACACTCCCCTGGATGGAAAACATGTTCCCAGTAGTATTATGTTCGGATAATACACGATTGCAAAATGGCGTACAATATATCAAGATTCAAACTTTAATGCTTTATAAAAAGAATACTTTGCCTTGATCCTTTGAGTTATTATTTATTTATAATAATTACCCCTCAATATGTACGTAAAGCAAAATAATTCCTAAAAGCTACTCACGGCTTATTCTACCTCTAACTTGAAGCTTCTCGTACTCTCACCACTAACGTCTCTATTGTCGTCGCGCGTCGCGTCCGGCCAATGACCCTGCGCTGGCGCAGCCTCTATTTACCTTGATCGTACGATGATGCAACGCTAACGGCAAGAACAAGGTTAAATGATTTATTAAGAACCACGTGGTTTGGAATTGAATGTCTTTATGAATGAATGTGCGTACTACAAGTACACAGCGTGTGGTAAAGTAAACATGACCAATTGATTGTCAAATCTTTTTTTTATGCTAAAAGTGATTTTTTTTTTTTAATTTTACTAAATTTAGACAAGGGTCTGAGTTTCAATTTTAAGGAGAGGTTTACTTAACCTTTTTTGGGGTAGTAAATTTCTCTTGCTATCGTGCTAAATTCCTTAATCTCCCCGTGTTCCCACTTTATTCCTAAAGCATTAACAATGCTACGGCTTTACTCAAATACTAACGTTTGTTAGGGTTCCGTAGTCAAACTAGGAACCCTTATAGTTTCGCCATGTCCGTCCGTCCGTCCGTCAAGTGTCCCCTCCTATTGGCATACAGCCAAAACTACAAATACTAAAAATAAAAATAAACTTATATAAAAGCACATAATTAACAAATTTATAAGGAAAACTATTACGACTAAGTAGACATCATTGGTTTTTGAGATACAGGCGATTAAAGTGTTTATACCTACTAAAATTATCTAAGACCGCACGAAATTACTTTAAATAGAAAATTAGTTATTACCTACTTGTTGATTTTATGTTTGTAGTAAGTACTTAACGGCTTCGGACGGAACCTTGCACCGAGCATGGTCCGACATGCTCTTGCCCGGTTTTATTCTTATGTTGCAAATGAAGTGTTTTACTGCTAAACAAACCTGCAAGTCGGATAGGTACGTGGCTAAAGAAACGTTTAAAGTATTCTAATGGACTACATTGAAAATTCTCCGTAACTGCTTCGACTATCCGTCATAGCCTGTAATCATGGTTCAGCGACCTCGGTCGATAATGCGTTCGTTATATGAATTTGTTTTCTATCGGCCACTAGTTGTTTTAACTACCTACCTACTTTTTGTTTTTGCATTGCTACAGGAGGTAAGTAGTTTTTAACTGATGCAAATACAGTGTTGGTAATAACTTTTGCGAAATCTTGGAGCGTTATCTTTTAGAGTTTTATTGTACCTTTTTGGATGACATTATATGTCATGTTTTTATACAGGCGTGGCAAATTAAGGGTTACAATTTTAATGCTTATTTCTCTACACATATCATAACAATAATGACGACCATTGAATAAGTATTATTTGGAAATTAAAAGATAACAATATAAAGCACTCTGTACGTACTTTTTCTAAATTAAACTTTTAATCGTGTTTTTTGTTTTAAATTGTGTCTTCTTTCTATACTTTTATTTAATTTTCAAAGAAAAAGACCGTTTCCCAGTGACGAATTTTAAATAGAAATCGTTGAAAGTGGTTAACCATTAACAATTAAAGAAAAAACAAATGTATCTTTTCTTTTGACTCTTTCGCATTATCACGAGTCCTTGTAAAACTTCTTTGAATAAAAAAAAATGGACACCAAAGCATGACCATAGAATTACGTGCCAGCTACCAATCAGATCGAGAACAGGTAACAAAAAACTTAAATACTTAATCGAATCCAAGTAACGGTTTCGCGTACGTGATCGAGATGCCGCTGAACATTGTGACAGACACACAATTAAGAGCAAACAAACGACGTTTGGGCTAAACGACAAATGCTCATGTTTTTCGTGGTAATTTATAATGTTTTAGGTAGTTAAAAAATATTGAACAATGTTATATGGTAACGAAGTATCGTAGAAAAAACCGTACCTACTCTTGTAAAATAACAATGTTTGATTGTGTTTGTTAAGTTTAATTTAGCGATACATCTACCTATTATAATGAAAACAGGAACAAGATTCATAGAGTGTGAGCTTCTCTCATAGACATTAATCTCGTCAGACCCGGTGTTCCGTAGGAGATACATAGATAATCAAGGCAATTTAGTTTTAACTTTATACCAACAATTACAAAGTTCATTTTAATTTTTCTCAAAATTAGATATGGCATTTAAGAGCAAAGGTAATTTTAACTTTATTTCCTTGCTATTAGATTCAAATTCCCACTCATAAAATTCTTCCTGTATTCAGTATGGGGGGCCTCACGAGGTTTCGAAAATGGACACCCTGTATACATACATTATTTGGGTTGCCACAACCAATTAACGATTTCCAGACAAACGGGTCGTTACATAGGTACTTTTCTTTTTGTGTAGGATTGAACAATAAATTAAATATCACTTTTATTTGCCTACATGTACAGTCACCGGCATAAATAAGTTATCATGTATGAACCTTGTGTTTGAAATGTCATACGAAATTGTTAAACGGTTAAAAGCGACAATGTATGTATAAATCATCACTTATTTATGGCTGTGACTGTACATCATCGACGTCCTATCAGCAAAGAACAATGGAAATTATAACGCGAAAGACTTTTATTAGTCGAATTTGATAGCTACATTCTAGATGGCTTATTACACAATTAGAGCTCCCCATTCTGCTACCAATAACATTTTACTGCTCCCGTGAGACTATTAATGTTTTCTGCTTCAAAAGACTACTAAAATACAGCGGGTTTGAAATTAAGACGTAAACCACAACATGTGGTGGATTATCGAGATTTTCTCGGAATCCCCCGTTTAATCGAATTTCCCAGGCAGTAGGGATTACGACCTTTCGACTGGACTATTGCTGTTAAACTGTTAGGCCTGGATTTATTTGAGATTTAAAACATCTACCTATTAGAGTGTAGTATATAACCCACTGTGTAAATTGTTTTAACTTGACACCTTATCCCTTCTAAGGTTGTCTGGAAGAGATCGCTAATCAGCGATAAGACCGCCTGTTGTTTACCTGGGTCTTCTAAATTGTGCAGATTCTTTGTAATGTTTTTGTTTGGTGGACAATAAAGTGTTTTGTATTGTATTGTATTTTATATACGGAACATAAGAGATGATGGTACCTGCGTATCTATATCAAGGCATCGCTATAAATCGCCAGATAATTAGGCTTTAGTACCTAACCACACCACGTATTAACTTTAAGTAATACAGGAAATGACGAAACTTATTAACACAAACGTGCCGTCCAATTACAACACTTTTAAAAAAAGCCTGATAAATGCACAGGAAAGTATAAAGATGGAATTGAATAACTTTAGGATATCGTACTTTTTATTGTGGCAAAATATTATGTTATTAGTCGACGTTGAAGTACTTATAAACATTAAGATTTTAATGTGAATAATGATGTTTATGTGTCTTAAATTGGTCGGCCATCGGAGTTGCTGTACTACAATAAATAACTTTATTAATTTAGGTATTTTGCCTTTATTAAACTTTACATAATTCGAATCCATGTCAGATAAGTCATGAATATTTTTTATATAAATTACTATAAATGATGACTTTTAGAAGTTCCTTAATCTATATCACCCTGTACAAGTCAACTGCTGGACTTAGGGCTCTCTAATATCGCCATAAGACAGGTCTTGAGCCACAAAAAGAAGATGCCACCAGCTAGACTAGTTAAAAAGCATGAAGTTAAGTTAGTGATTTTCTAAAATCGACGAAATGGATTGACATAATCTAATAACAAATGGCTTTGCCTACTTATGTCAACTCTATTTCGAGTGTATAGAAAGTAGAAACGTTAGTAGCGTTTGCATCTTGGCTAGGGCCTGAGGTCGTCAGTCCACCTATAGTTGAGCTCTCCACACTGCGTCTACTATATATTTCTCCAGTTACCAAAATGTAACACGAATCTAAGAAAAGAGCATCAAAATCGCTTTGCCGCATGATTTCCGATCCGACTATAGCGAGGTAAATCGACTTCGGAGACAAACGAGCCGGTCCCGCCGCGTCGGGAGCCTATCCATCAGGGCTAAGCCTGGAAGGTACTCCGATACTAAATTCACAACTTTATACACCCGATCTCTCTCACTCTTGATGTATAAACCATTGAAGGGAAAGAGACATATGTAACGTAGCAGGAACTTCGGTTTTTGGTTAAAATGGAACTCGAGTCACGCCGTACGTCACACGCGTGAGCTGATTTACAACTAAATCGTAAAATCGGAAGCCATTTTGGGGTTTCTTGAAGTTTAGAGCCTCTTAAGATGCGTCTAACTCTAGCAGGAGAATGTCATGAATTACCGGTTTCGTTGCCGTTTTATCTTGTTTATGTCGAATAGGTTAGCGTTTCAATACAATCTTACTCGTTAGTGGATGCCGATGAAGTCAAAGATGTAGCAAATTTACTCTCTCTACTCTACTAAAATCCCCTTCGACATTTGATGTAAATACTGATTTGAGGCTAGCGCCTCCGCTTCATTTCTCCACATCTCTAGTTTTACTGGAATCGAGGATGAAATCCACCGGCAACGTTTTTTTGTGTACCCTTCTGCAAGTTATTCAGTTGCAGTTACATGCGACTGGCTGGTTGTAACCTTGCTCGATTGAATCCAAATCCATTTCATTTCATTCATTCATTCATTCATTCTCAGTTTAGTTCAGCGGCGTGTGAATCCGTATCGCTCCATAAATTGGTTTCTACTTAGTCCGTTTTTCTACTGAACCTCAAAGCAAATAACGTGGTTATACGCTCTACGTTTGAAAGAAATTCACTGCCAAATGAAATCGTTTATCTTCAAACGGAATAACGCATGATGCCTGCCATTCGGCATGCAGATTAGTCTTTTTTCTGCAGAATTCTCTGCCTTTGTAAGGCCGAATGGAGTTATCGATTTCCATTAAACGTAGAATATTAAAGGTCTGACCCGAAGGTTTTTTAGGGGATATGTTGGTATTTGAAATATGATGAGCTTTTTAAGGCATCCCTTAAACTGACATTCACTGGGTTGGAATTGGAACATAGGAACTACGGTATCGAAAGCAGACGATGAAAGCTTTGATCAATAGTATATTATTATACCTAATTGATAAAAATAACAATCGTTTTTGTTAACGTCTACCCTCAGTACAGTTTTGTTTTTTCATGCTCGCCCATCACGTGTAAATATGTATTGACAATCGCAAATAATCGTATCTGATTCAAACCCCTATACTAAATTCTGTGGCTGTAGTGAAAACGAATACAAGTCGACTTAGCTCTTAATAAGATAGGGTATAAACGTCATGTACAGAGTATACTAGACTTATACCGTTTTTCACCTACATCTCTGGAGACTTGTATCCTTTTTCACTAGAGCCACAGAAATATCAAATAAGTATTTTAAACCTAGGGATATTCTACCACCCGAGCTAAACCTAAATACTTTTAACATATTATAACATTATGAAAACGGTACGATAACAATACGTAAAGATAAAGTAGAATAAGGCGCCATTTTATGTGTGAAATTTTAACTCAACATTACTAAATATAATATACTAGGGAGGCATAACAAGTCCAGTATCATTTCCTAGCGGTGTACAACAGCCCTCGAGCGCTCTCAAAGCAAGGGCCACTCGTACCGCGGACACGGACACCCCGAAGCTCCTAAGCAGTCACGCCCTCTTTCTAGAGCCTTACAATAGACAGGTCTCTTGAGTTTCTTGTGTCCTGGTACATCGTGGGTGCAATTATGTAAATGTTCCCTATTTCGTTGCTGTGGGAGACCTAAAATTAGGATAGGGTACGTGGATACAATGTTTTCACATGTTTCGTTTAAATTTGCATGAAATTCAAATTCAAATTCATATCGTTTATTTCATTAAATGTGAAATGAAAAAGGTGTGAGCACAGCTTGGCTGGATTTAAGCTCACCCAACGGCAGCCATGGAGAGGTTACATTTAAATAAATATGAAAATTACATTGAAATTTTTAGACAATTACAATAATTTGATCATTATATTACATTATACAAGATCGTAAGTATTCTATGTAGTGTGTGCATTAAATTCACAAATTAAATCTTATTTCTCTAGCTTAATTTTGTGTCTACATAGGCTCTGAATTTATAATATTCTGATATTCAAATATGCCCCTCGTGGGCAAACGCACATTTTCAAATGTTTTTTGTATTAATAAATCGCACCTTTGCCACAAAACTGCGCTGTCTCCAAAGTTGAGACAAAAAAAGTTGTCACAGTTTTGACGCATGGGTGCGAAATATAGTCTCTTTAGTTTGATCTTAAACGTAAACTACATAAAGAACCCTTTTCAAGTAAATACATTTTTGTACTCGTATATTCAAAGCAGCCATTAATTTGCAGGCATTGGCACGCCTGGCGAGCGAACTCATTTGTCAAAATCACTGGGCTTTTTGTCCGTTTTGAGCTCATTTTCCACCTCATTAACTCTTAAACCAAAGCAGTCAACTACAGACTATGAATTTATCAGTAAAATGTGTATGTTTTGTTGCAGATGTCGATAAAATGAAGTGATAGCTTCCCACGTCGCTGTAATAAAAGGTAGGTGATAAAATGACGCCATATAAGTGTCGCTTCGCATGTCTTCCGCATATCTGTGTAAAACTATCATTAATCGGTTTTACTTCGGTAACTCAATATAAAATATTCAAGAAACCAGTAGCTGATTAAAAAATACAATATGGAGATTGAAGAACTGGATTGGTACCTATCGTTTAATGAATTTCGGGGAGTCATAAAGATGAAGGTTATGGTGTGTTCCCGATATAATTATTTTTTATTGATCGGGCACGCTGGTTAAAGAGTATCTGAGTTAATGACATTATTCGATTAAAACTCAAGCTGCCTCATAACTCGACTAATTATGTGCGCTTTCCGTAATATTATTTTAAAATACCCTCATGGACGCCGCAAACCACGGCTTGATTTGTTGTGTGGTCATGAGTATCATGACTTCCCGCGTTGGAGAGATGGAATTGAACATTTCTGAGCATATCGCACTTTCGGTAGGAAAAGGGCACAATTTCCTCTTTAGTAACATTGTACATTGTGCCTTTGTTCTACCGGACAAGGGCACAACTTCCCCTGTAGTCGCATTGTACATTGTGCCCTTGTTCTACCGAAGGTGCGATGTTAATTACATTTTTACTGTGGCCTCCAGTTAACAAGCGGTAGTAGTATAAATAAAGCATATATTATATAAAAACATTACTTACTACCTTGTTATTTTTTGTTAGGCAATTACTGTTTGGTTAGTGAATCTTCATGAAATGCAAATAAAGTTTCGACGGTTTCTATTTCATAATGTTACGCTGTATTATGTTACGCTCTGTTATGTTTGGTTTCTATGGCAACGATTATTAAATAAATATTATAGGTAGGTACTTCACTTAATCCTAATTGTCATAAACCATTGTGTTTACACATGCTGCCTAATTAATTATGCTGCCACGCCCACACAAGAACGAAAAGGGATGGCTTTATGTACCTCCGCGAAAGTGAGATGGAGACAGTTTAAAATAATTGCTGTTTACTTTAAAACCAACTATTTAATCAAAAATCGTCGTTAAAGCTCGTAGCGCTTAGAAGATTTATCCAAAAACATGCAAAATAAGTGTCATGTTTGAAAAATAACTGTCGAGGATTTTGTTTGTAATCATGTTTATGTTTTCACGTTTCATAGTCTCAAGCAAATATAATCAAGTTTAACATATCCAAAGAACTGACACAGGCGTTATCGTTATTTAGATCCAGATTGCGGCGCACTACCCACTTTATCATATGTGGTCTTTTAGCCCACCAACGAATGCATCTGTAGCGACCACTGTGCACGAAAATGAACAATTAAAAATACAATTTAAACACATTAACCTCCCCTGCTGAAGTCGGTAAGAATCTAACTTGCGCTCAGCGGGGTACGCTACGCATGGCGAGTTACCGGTTGTACGCGCGGCGGCCTGCGCCCGCGCGGCGCAGCAGCCGCCAGTCCGATCTCCACCGCGACGGCGAATGCATGCCTCTCGAGCTCCTAATATAAAGTACGCAAATAGTTCGCCGATGGTGCTAGACTTGCTTAATTACCTGTCTTCTATCTTTTGACTCTTTCTCTGGTGTTTGTGACTTTCCCTGTGTGCGCGTGTGACTTCTCTTGTTGTGCTTTCGCTTTAATCTACTTGTCTATCCTAGCTTACGAAACATTGTGGGACCTTTAATAAAAGCGTGTTTGTTAATCTGGACTACTTCATTTTACTCACGTAAGGGTACCTATACATCAATGATTAAGAACTAGAGATAGTCTGAATACGGACTTTGCCGTGTATGAATATTCGGCCGAACCGGTTCAGCTCTTACCGAAACTAATATTCGGTTGCGCCGAATCGCCAGAAACAGGTTTTGACAGGTCCACTTTAATAAAACTTATTTAATTAAAACCACTCTAGTTTTTCTTACTTAGGCTACGGTTTTTTGCAAAATAATTGTATTTATATTTTGACACATATTTATCTCTTTTTGGTAGTTGCTTAGAATACTGAAATTGGAGGTCGATTACACGAAATACGTTCGTTATTTACTTTGTTTATTCGGTAAATATCCGGCATTGTAACCGAACTGTTCGGCCGAATACGAACATTGAAAAACTTGCCGAATATGCCGAATACCGAATATGCCAAATGGCGAAAACTTACCGAATATTCGGCCCATCTCTATTCAGTGGTGCTAGACAAGTTGCATTCGACAATCGTTAGCGATTATGTTTCGATTGAAAAATATATGGAATTGACGTAAGTGTCACGTCTCGATGGCTTACGTCAATTCCATACATTTATCAATCGAAACATAATCCCTAACGATTGTCGAATGCAACTTGTCTAGCACCACAGGACTGAATTGGCGCCCACACGTCACTGTGCCTGTGAGATCGGGGCCGGGCGTCAGTCGAGGTTGTCAACTATTTACGGGTAACCGTTTGTATTTACTCGTAATTTAAAATCATTGCATTAGCCCCTTTATAACTTCCCAATATGAAAACCTTACGCTTATTTATCTGCCCTGATCTTATAATTTTTTTATAGTGGTTTTTATGAGCTATGAAATCATGTCAAGATTATTTTAATAGCATATTTCACTTATCACATTAATGAGTGTTACTTCAGAGGTTCTTGCTGTGCGCATAAAATGGTAATCCATTTAACACTAAACCTCAATTTATCTACTTTTTGAGCCGTAAAACCGTAATGGTTACGTGACGGTCTTTTAATCGAGTTTTTATTAGGAACCATGGGCACCTAACCGGTCTCTTCCTGGTTCATGAGGTTGGGTTAGGTTAACTTAAAGACGACAGGGAAGCCAACGTCTTTTTATAATTACTTTGTGCAGACTTTTTTTAGTAGTACAAAGTAACGTTTTTTGGTAGCAGATACTTACTTCTTTAATTATTGCGTCAACTTCCAATACCTTCGTTTGATAAACACAACTTTATCTAAAACCCGTAGCATTACAATATTCAATTTTGTTGTCTGCGGTGGCGCGGTCGTCATGCCCCAATTCTAATATAACAAAAAAAATTAGTCAATACGAAACTTAGCTTAGCACCTATAGATATGTTACAAGTAGCACTGGTAGCAATGCAGATCATTTGCCTTCGAATAATACTTATAATATATTTGTAGATAAAATAATGTATGCAACTGTACATAATTAGGCCGTAAAACACTCGTGTGATGTTATTATGAAACGAGCCGAAGGCTAAAAACCACACTCGTGTTTTATCTTAGACACCTAAATGTGTATTAGTTACATAAACTACTATAACTCATCACACACACATCACCAGACATAGAAGTTGTTGTGGCAAACTTCCTCCCGATAAAAAAAATATCGATAACTGTTTCAAATAATTATTTCATAGTAGATAGGTATTAAGTTCACCCGATAAAATAGAAATGAATTAAAATGCTGATCACTACCGATCGATGTTATATGCATACTTTTAGGGATTTTAAAATTCAAATAAACATGTTTTTTTATAAATAAATATTTATATAAATTCAGTCGATCTTCATTCAAAGTAAACTGAAACCAAGAGTGCCTTGCAACAGAGGCTTATTTAGGCACCTAAGTTGTATGACATTGTGTAGCATAATAGTATAGGTACCTACTTAGTTTTCGGAAAACATGCAAAAAAAAAATATATAGGTAGATAATCATTTATTTTTATCGTAACATTATACTTTATCCCATATTCATAACTGTCATAAGAAAGTAAAATTTATCGATAAATTAATATCGTTCGGAAGTCCTTAGGACAATTTTATTCGTGCCACATAAGGTTCTATGTCTGCATATCACAGTTTCATGTGTATTTTTTTAAAAGCCTGATTTTGTATTCCATTGTTGGGCAAAACCCTTCCTCGGATTTCCAACCCTGTCTGTCTATAGCAATATATGACCCGTCGCTTCGAAATGCACCTTAGTCGTCCCGCCACATGGCATTGGTGCCACGTGGCCGATAACCGTCCTGTGGCAGCCATTTTTATCTTGTTTCGTGGATACCCACAAAGAAATGAATGGACAACTTTATTACGCACTCGACTTCATTTATCCCAAACAGCGCGATAAAAACAAATAAATTCAATACGGTTCCGTAGATTAATACCCCATAAACAGGTATAGTAGGAAAGTAATGGCCGGGAAGGCCGGGACGGGGTCCATTCCTGGATTTAATTGATCAGGCCATTATCGCCCTGGTGTCTGTTCCGTGAGACAGCGCACTATTGTCTATTGAAGAAAGTCTCACGCCGGGAAAATTGTTTTTCCTTTTTATTAATGGACGTCTTCATAAAATATATAAAATGTCTACCTAAACAATATTGTTAAGACTAGGTAGCTTTAGTAATCTGAAATTATAGAATCTAATTAAGTACTTTTGTTTCGTTTCTACAAAAGTCATGTTTGTCAATGCCTTAACAGAGTATAAATTGGACGACTGATATTTTATTTTCTTTGCATACTTCCACCAACACCAATCTTATCCAACCCCTCGTATGCGGGAGGTCAAAAAAGTACCAAGTTCTAGTCTCTTCTGATTACGATATAGTCCATAAAATTAAGCTTAAAAAAATACAAAAAGATATCCAAATTTTGACCGTGCCTAAGCATACGAGGGGTTAACCTTCCGCCAAGAAGCAGTGTTCGCATTGTTGTCCCGGTGTGGGGATTGGACATCCGGTGAAATTACTAGCATAGAGGCATTCCATCTTAGTCCGCAGGGTTGGCAACGCATTTGATGTTTACAGGTCTCAGATGGGCGATTTTCAAAAAAAGTGTACATCGTTAAGGACAAAAATTAAAAAACTCTAACTTTTCCATTTCGTCACGCAAATTATTGTATGTAAATGTATGGCTAATTTTCGTGACGAAACGGAAAAAGTTACATTTTCTTAATTTTGTCCTTAACGATGTACACTTTTTTTGGAAAACGCCCAGATCTCACTTACTCCATGACATTAAAAAAACAAACAATGTTCAAGTTGCAGAACATTCTCAGAATTTAGTATATTTTTAGAATTTTTTGAGAAAATACAGTAATTCATTCCAGAGTATTAAGAATGTTCTCTTTCCATACGTAAATTAATAATTTACTAAGAAGTCAACGAGTATTTTTCATAAAAAACTCATAATTTAAAAAAAAACTGGTTTATTATAATGCTACTTCAAAATCAAAATCAAAATGTTTATTCAGTAAATTGGCCACATGCGGGCTCTATTACACATCGGTAATATGCAGTGAATTTACTAGTGCTTCGGACAAGACCATCATTGCGGAGAAGGAGCTCCGCAAGAAACTTCAGCAGGTCATTTTTTTACCACAAATGCGTAAACATAACCAAGTGAATGAAAGCTTTTTATTTCAACTTAATGCTGTCTCGTTTAATCATGTGTAATTAATTATGCACCGTCAACATTGTTTACGATACGGGCAGGTGTAAAACGTTTCCGGGAAAACTTTGTTGTTATCCTCCTAGGGGCTAAATCAAAGGTATTCTTTAAGGGAGTGCTCGACTTACAACTCGACCAATCGTCAATTGAATTCGTGTAAGATTTTAAGCCAGCTACACACGTTACGACATACTTGCGCAAGTTTAGACTTGCTCAAACATGTAGGAAGTGACCACAGACGACTCAAGCAGGCTTGATCCATTGATGACATATTGCATGATAAAACCCACATAAACTTACATTTTGAACAAATGAAACATTAAATATTTAAAATATATATTTTTAGCGTCAAACACTAATCATTTAGTGCTTTTTAAAATTTTATACTTGAACCATACACGTTATATTAAACTTACAATCGAAAATTGAAACGATTAAACGTTTTTCTTCTTCTTCTAGATTTTTACGCAATTTTACTCCAACACACGTAAATATTTAATTGTGGAAACCCTACCTATATCGTGAAGTGTGTAGCTTGCTTTAGTAACTGTCGTGACATAGCACTGCCGCTAGTACAAGTTGTCGCTCAGTGCGTCTCTATCGTTACATACTAGATAAAGGGAGATCCGAGCGACAAACTAGTCGCGGATAACATGTGCTAGCTCTTCTGGGGCTCTATTCTACTTGGTACCTTATTGCCTTTGACATGCTATCGTATTGTTTTTAACTGAGCCACCATTACTGTCAAGCAAATACGAGCTATCGTAACGTTAACAATATGATAGGGACTTCTATGTAGTCCACCAGAGTAAATACGAGTAGGTACTCCTTAACCGAACAGTGGTCCCCGCGTGTGATAAGTGATAACTGATAATACCTACTTATTTCTCTATTAAGTTCATGGTGACTGTCTTAAACTCGACGCCTTATTAGAACTAGGATTGAAAGCCATTAATTAAGGAAAAAATAATAATATGATAAAATGTCAACGTTTTGGTTCGAGAAGAATAGAAACCATGAATCAGTGACATTATTTCACAAAAAAATCATTAGATCTCTTTCATCGTTATGTCAAATGTAAGATTAGTACGAGTATTATTTAGCTATTATTGTGGTTTCTGTTTTCTAGGCATTAATTAACCACACTCTTAGACTCGGACAAACCGATATAAATAATAATGAAATGTTAAATAAATATTATCTGTAAGTTGACATGTCTTCAGGTGTATTTTATGTTTGTGTTAATCTTAAATGTCCCTGTTCAACAACTAACGAATAAACTATTCTATTCTATTCCTTCTACTCGTTATAGATACATATTTGTCGCAATTCTAAAAAGAGCCGTGCTCATCTTAGTCTAGTTAGATCGGTCGGAATCTTTTTCGCTGCGAAAGAGAATAACCGGGGGAACCATTTAATTCGGCTCCCTAACAATCCCCATTAATCTCCTGACCGGGAGCATTTATAGTTTACCCAGTTCTACCTGAATCTGAAAAGCTTTCTAATTTGCACTTGTTTATGTTAAACAACGGTATAATGCTAGTTATACTCCTCTTCAGGCATCAACGAGAAACTTCTACATTACCGAACTTGTGGACTAGCCACAAGTTCGGTCAAAAGAATGCCCCTAAAAAGCCTAGCTGATTTGAACAGTTGAATAAAATAATTTTATTACTTTTAGAATGTCAAGAAGAAAAATATTAAATTACGTAGGTATGTAAAGCTTCTACGGATTTACTTCATTGGAGATCCTTAACACTAAACATCAATACTTACAAACACATCACCTTATTAAGCGCAATATGGTAGAAAACGTTAATAGACCTACTTCACAGCACGATCTTATAATAGAAAAAGTAACTTGATTACGATTCTTCTAATTTACAAAACACGTAAATCTACACTTCTAACTTTCATGTTCCATTTTCCTCTTGCATTAAACTTTGTGAAGTTAATTAATAACTTACGTACATGCACAAAATAATTACCCATTCCGAAGAGCGCCACCTGATCCCAACGACACCCGTCTACGAAACAAAAACAACTTTCGTTCGAACTTTGCAGTCGGCAGCCGCTGCAATATTTCTAAGCGATTTAGCTGACGGCTTCGACGTCTGGTCCGGTGCTTACTATGCACCATAACTCGGCCCCCCGGCGCTCAGACTCGGTTATTACACTGTTTACATATTTAACAAAACGCTAGACCGATAGCTATTTGAATTATATCGCGTTTTTGAGTATCTCATAACTTCTGCTCCGCTGTTTGTAAGTGTAACGTACAATTTGTGTAGCTTGCTGTACGGTTACGCTGAATATAAACTAAAATGTATTGTTATGTGGCTTTAATAATGACATCATCTCGTTCTTGATGTTAGCTTCATGTGACAAAAATACATACATACGCATACTTAACATCACGCCTTCTTTCCCAGAGTGGGCTAGGCAGAGCTACAGAAATACCAACAATTTTAAAAAGACTTGCTGATGATTATGTAACCACCTTTTGCATAATCACTATAATCAGGCACAAAATCAGGGGGTTTTCCCTTATTGCCAAGTATGTTACGCCAAATACTTTTTGGATAATCCATATTATATCAAACATACGGCACCCACTAAAACACAAAAGACTCTAAACGTTCATTTAGTGACCTATGTATCTCTCTTTCAGGATGCACATGGCGAGCTCAGGCGTGAGGGTGCGGCGGCGGCGCTGCAGGTGAGCGGGCGCGATGGCAGGCTGGCGGCTGGCGCTGGCGGCGCTGCTGGCGGCACTGGTCGGCGCGCGCGCATACCTCGTGCTGGTGCCCGACTCCGCGCCGCCCGGCACCCCCGTCCTAGACGCCGCCGTCTACAAACTGGGCTCCGAGCGCACCTACTTCATAGACGTCCATCGAACCGCTAACTTCGTCCACCATGTGCTGCGCGTCAACCGCAGCAGCGGTCTCGTCACGCTCCGGAAACGCCTCCGCTGCGATGGCGTCGTCTACCCCAACCTCTTTACGTTCTACGTCGACTCCACCTCTGAACGAATCCGCGACATTGACTACTACAGCCTCCCTGTCAGAATCCTCGTCACCGGAGAAGACTGCAGTCGACGGCACGCGGATTTATACGACATAGATTTTGATCGCGTCTACGATCAGAGTGACTCGGCGTTGCAGTACGAAGATGAACCGGCCACGCGGGATAAAAGAGCTGTGTTTTATCCGGAGAGCATAGACTGGAGGTTGTTAGAGGAGGAGGAATTGGTGTCTAGTCAGTTCAGCGTTCTTTCGACGGCGCATCCCTGGTCAAGCGCCATGTTCGAAGACTTTGCTGGTAGGAATAAAAGTAGAAAGAAAAGATCTCATCCTTTAGTACCATTCGACATGGCCATAGATGTTAAAATTGCCGAAGCCAAACAGTGGATATCGGAAACGTATGCCAGTTTCGCTATACCGACGACGGATCGGTGGCAGGGGATATGCTTAAAGAAGTCCCAATTTGTGAACTCGTTGACGGCCTTCTTGCCCCGCACGGTGCAGAAGATGTGCAAAGTGCAGTTCTTGGACGTGAGTGACCCGAGGTTTGTGATTGAGAACAGTCAAGGTGATTTGGTGGCGCGTGATGATGAGTGTATAATGGAGCCGATGTGGAAGGTGTCCGTTCTGTTTACGTTCAACTGCGACAGGACTAATATCGTGGACTCGGATCACAGGCTGAAGATAGTTTACCACCACCAGGAGTTGAATGACACGGACATCGCTCGAAGGGTGAAGAGGGAGCTGCGGAACCAGTCGCCGTATTTTGAGCAGGCGCTTTACGTCGCTTCTGTCGCCGAGGAACAGCCAACAGGCGTCGTGGTCACCACTGTAAGAGCTCGGTAAGTAAAATTTTCAATTATCACAACTAACCCGACACTTGTTTTGTCACATAGTATGTTTTTCTCTAACTAGTCTACAATGAAGGAGACACACTCACTGTGCTACAATCAATTTGTGTTTCCCGTGAACACTGAACTTTCTGAAAATATCTTGCTGCGGATCGTTCCCCGACCCACATTGTAGATAGCAAGCAACTTTTGTAGCAAAATTCGCGAAACATATTCAAGTCTAACGATGCCGAAAGTACTTAAAGCCATTCACGAAATTTCAACTAAAAATTCATCCCAGCAGAACAATTTTGAAAGTCGGAATTGCTCCCCGGACTAAGTTACGGTTTTTGCGGCATAAAATTGCTACAAATGTATTCAACAAAATGTTATTATAGGTGAAGTAAAGTAAATATTTGCATTTGTACGTTGAGGTGATGATGAGTTTCTGTACAATATCTGCACCTCTTTTGTCCTTCCTAAATAAGTGAATTTGTCTATGTCATTTTGTTACAAATTCACGTCTTAACCACAGAATTGATTTTCATACAACTTTAGTTGAGAAAGCTTAAATAACTTAGAATACTTTTTATTCCAGAAAGCGAGTTATACCCTTGGGTAATATCTAACTTCATAAAGTGAAGAAGATAATGTATCTGATTATCTCCCTGTCTAATCGGAATTGTGCATAATCTCGGTATTAACAGTTCTATGTAGATAATACTAGGATGATTGGGGATTATAACTGACTAGTTGATCTGGGTAACTCTTGCATATTCATTGAGTTCTAAATAACAATGCTGGACGCAGTTTAAATATTGACTAACGTTTAGTATAAAGCTATGTAAATTCAAATAGAGATTCGCAGTCTCTACAATTTTAAATATTACTGCGATGGATAAATAACAGCTCTTTTGTATCCAATTGTTTTTGATACGCATCCCTTTTGCGCATCATTTGCCAATGTAATTGGGTATTTTGTAAAGTTAATATTATAGCGTTAACGTTTAATTATAAAATGATTGCAGTGTTACAACAATTTATACTAAGATCACGGAAATATATCACAACTTACTTTTGCCCACGGCTTCATCCTCGTAGATGTTTTTGAACGCTATTTCGTCTGGAACAGTTCGATATTCAAACGAAAAAATAATTTTATGGCCGTCCCCGGTTTGTCAACTATCTTTGTACAAAATTTCACATCGGTTAGTTGAGGCGTTGAAAGCGAAAAGTGAAAAAATAAACAAAACTGTCTATTTATAAATATTAGTATCCTGAACGAGTTGAATATAGTATTGGAAAACCGGCCAAGTGCATGTCGGACCACGCACAGTGAAGGGTTCCGTAGCTGGGATGAACGTTCATGGTTGATTTTTTTTTTATATTTTTTTATTAAAATCTCAAAAACTACACAGCGTATCGTATTCAAAACAATTTTGTTTGGAAGTATTTCGTATGTTTACTACTGTACATTTTATTAAACAGTTCAATAATTACCCACCCGGACAGAATTTTTACGACTTCAGAAGCGTATATCTCGCCAACTGTTCACTTGTACGTAAAAAAGTCACTTAAAAACCTCATCACCCGTATCATTTTGGAAGCCCTATCTAAAAATACCCCACACGCTGATGTAACTCAAATTTTTTTTTTCTTTCCCTAGTTACAGGTATGGAGTGCCACCCCTAAATATATATTTTTTTCAATTTTACTACATCATTGTATAACGGTTCATAGAATACATCTATCCTCCAAATTTCATTTATATAGTGCCAATAGGCTCTGAGTAAAATAGCTGTGACATACAGACGGACAGACGGACGGACGGACAGACGGACGGACGGACAGACGGACAGACGGACATGACGAAATTATAAGGGTTCCGTTTTTGCCATTCGGCTCCGGAACCCTAAAAAATGGTAGTCATTTCAAACAACTAGTAAAATAAATTTATGGATATGCAAACAATGCTTTTTATTAATTTTAGACATGATGTTTGATAATAATATTTGCTGTTTGAGACCTACATTATCTATATCTAAATAGAAAGTGTTTTATTTTTCAAAACGTCCGGGCTCGATTCCCGAGCTGAGTACAGTGAGTCAGTTTTTCTTGTCACTAAAATCGATGACATGGTTCCCAAGAACAGATCTTTGTGTGTCTTATAGTTTCAGACTTGCCGATACTGACCGATCTAAATGGGCCATCCTGTAGAATAGGATAATTGAGGATACAAGAATTTCAGTCTTCGCTCCCCGATTCAATCTCCGTCACTTCATCAGTCGTAACCATGAAGTCTTAATTGACTGATGCTGCCCGGTCGGTCTTTTACGAGCTCTGTTTTACAGCTCTATTATAAGGCCGACGCAGACAATGGCTCGGTGACTGCGGTAATATGCGCGAACGCCGCAATTTATATGGATGACGGGGGTTTTTGTACGTTATATCTTGATACTGTTAGCTGGTGGGACGCTGCGTTATTGTGCGGTGTGTTGACGTTTCCGTGGCGGTGTGATCGGAGAGTTAGTATTTTTCTCAGAAACATCGGTTGTTTTTTAATGTATGTAAACGCTGGGATTCTTCGGAAATTGTGATAGATTTGTTTCTAGTAAACTCGTATTACCAACAAACTAATATCGAACTCTTAAATAAAGCTAACGTAACTGTCAGCTTATTGGGAACTTATTATTATAACACATGTGACGCATAATTATAATAGCAGGTACCTAAAACCTACTAATTTCCAAACATATCGTGTAGATCTTCTTTAAATATAGTACACTAGCTGTGGCCTGCGATTTCGTCCATGTAGAAGTCGTTTATCACGGGTAAAGAGAACTCTATGTCCTTTCTCGAGGTTTTAAGCTGTCTCCATACCAATTTTCATCGCATTTCAGCGGTTTAGCCGTGAAAGCGTGACAGGCAGACAGAGTTACTGTAGTATTTATAATATTAGCATGGATTAGTATGGACATTTATGTACCTATGTATGTACAGTCGAAGTCATAAATATATTACAACAAACCAAAATACAACATATTTATGACCTCCACTGTACCTTAACAATTTATTTTATAAAAGTAAAACCAAAACAATACAATTAACATAAAAAGTATCTACAAAGGCAATCTTATCCCTTTATGGGTACTCTTCTAGCTAACCCTTGAGAGATTGAGCAAAGTGAAAGGTAGTGCAATAATAATAATATTTTTTATGGAGTTGTTTTCGTATTTTTCACACAATCTCGCTGTCTGTAGCAAAAATAAATCGTTAAAGGGTAAGGTCCAAAAAGTTGGCCACTCAATTAAATTTTCTATGAAACTTTTCCGTTGTGACACGAAAATTAGCCATACATTTGTAGGGATACTTTTCGTGTCTCAGCGGAACTTTTTTCACTTTTGTTTTTTGTATGGTTAACTAAGCTTAACTATGGTCCTAGTATTTGGTCCTTACCCAAAAGTTTTTTCAATGAGCAGTATTTTCGATGCTGTATTTTTTTTTAATTTAAAATTCTTATTGATGAGTATCACAGTAGAAGTTAACTGATCCTCTATTTGCAAAGCACCCCTCTTGCTCTATTTGCCCTTAAAGTCTCAGCAAGATAGATGTCTTTTCCGTCAATTCACTCTGTCACTGTCAGAACCCCTCCCTAGATCCCGTCTATCTCCCTCACGCATGGAAATTCACTACAATCACATAAATAATTCCCACACCATAATGTTTTTAAGTGACACTATTCTGAAGTGAATGCAGACTAGGGGAACGAAAATTCGTACAGTAATAAAGATAAAGTACAGTTTTGAGCATAATTTATTTATTTATTATACTTACTGGAAATGTTAATAATATTAAGTGTATATATTCCTGTATAGGTACGTGAATCATAATGTGACTATACGTTTGCCTATAATATCTACCAAGAACCAAATTCTCAGACATTGTGCAACCAAATTCAGATTCTCCTCCTTTTTTTGAAATCGGTTTTCACCTCGAACTTCGAAACTATACAATAAACTTCCCTCTTCAGTGTTTCTACGACTGTTATAGTGCTGGTATAAGTGGTATGCCACAGTATAACATTGTCGTTGTGTCCTATGCTTTAAATTAATTTGGAAACGGTATTCACTGAAAGGCAATAAGTTCGCTGTGCCAGGTGACACGCATGACATTTCAGTATACATGGCGCTGGCGCAGCTTAAATTAAACCCAGTGATGTATCAGCGTGGTACTTTGCAATGTTTACCAAATTGTCACCTGTCACGTGACCCGTCAACTTTTATGGCTATGAACATAAAATAAAAATATATTAAAGACTAAATTTAAGTAATTTAAGTGACTGTAATCAAATAATACTACATACACATACATACATAACATCACGCCTTCATTCCCAGAGTGGGGTAGGCAGAGCTACAGAAATACCAACAACTCTAAAAAGACATGTTAATAATTCTGTAACCACATTTTGCACAAGTAAGCTGAGATGTTTACTAGTGTATTAGTGACAGGTTGCAAGCCCATCGCCTAACAATACTAGAATAATACTAGGTCTTCTTTAATTGCCGTCAGTCATTTTAGAACAAAATATGGTTTAACCCAATTGACCTACTGACTGCGCCAATTAACCAGAATAATTGGTAATATGAAAGTGTAATAAAATTAAGACCGTTACGAGTGTGTAGGTGGAAATTAAAGAATAGAGGGACCGTTTTAATATAATAATCAAAAGTCTTTCACTCTGAAAGTGTAGAATTAGTTACGTTATACTCGTATGCCATGATTTTGGGAATTAATTAATTTTACACCTTTACATAGCTACAGACTGACAGAGATTTTACGTTTCGTTACTGTTAATCAGTTATCAAAGGATCAGTTTAAATATTTATCTTACTTATAGAATTTGTCGTTATTTCCATAACGTCATGATTAACATAGCTGTTTATCTTCATAACGAATAGCCGCGTCTAATCCTATTACTGAGATGGCTCATACCTCGGTCGTTGCAGCAAATGGGCCATCAAGAATACTTATTACTACTATTTGTCCCATCAAATAGACGTCCCACGAATATTTGAGTCATTTTTTATTGGAGAACTTTATTCTTTAAGTTTTTATGTTCTTTAGTTTAAATAATCTTGTCAAGTGATAAAATACTTTTGATTTCTGACAACGGATTTACTTTGTGGTGTAAGATATAAATGATAATAGTTATACCCTTTTGTGTTTCTGCTTGTATAGCTTAATTAATAAATATCACATCCCTGTTAAGAAATATTTATCTGTGCCAGGATATCCCACTAGATTTTTAGGTGCGTAACTAAAACTAATATAGTACAAGTAACAAGTTCAATGTATCGTCTATTACATAAATTGATTTAGACAACGTTTTATTTCTTTATATTTTCTTTCTGTTTCTGTAGCTTTTCTACAATAGGGAACATGCTTTTTTTTCGTACTATGAAAGAGATGAATAATTGTATTCGCGAAATAATTGACGTCTAATTTTTTCATAAGATATGAAGTTTTAAAAAGTCATAATTCAGACCCCTGCGAAAACACTATACAAAATCGACGGCAGGAATGACGTCACAGATGTTGCTCCATCTTCAAAATATGAGGACCTTATAAAGAAATTTGCATTCATTTCGTAAATTTCTATGTTCAAGCCTATATCTTTGAATTAAAATATTACTTAAATAAAATGAGGGTGTCGAAAAAAAAAAATGTAAACATTAAAAGAAGTTTTAAAATTGTAACAAGTTTTGTTTCTATATAAAATCTTAATAAACGGGTCAAAACTTGGCATATTGCGTTTCATATGCTTTTTTTTTTTTTTTTTCTAAATCGCATCAATGAAACTCAATTCAGATTTTCATGCATGTTCTCTATTGCTCTGACTCAAGTGTATTTTACAAACAGGGACCCAGAGAGCAGCCCGGTGACATATTCCATGTCAAGTCTCTTGGACTCGCGGTCGGCTGGCATGTTCGCGGTGGACGCGAGGACCGGGGTGGTCACCACTCAGGCTCGGCTGGACAGGGAGCGACTGGACGTTCACTACTTCAGGGTCGTAGCTCAAGATGACACGTTTCCGCCACGGAGTGGGACTACAACACTTCAGGTAATTAATTGTATTAATAGAAACAGAAACAAGAGACTAGTCAGTCAGTCATTCACTACTGGACTGGGAGCTGTTAAATTTGTACAGGGTCATAGCTCAAGATGTTAGGTTCCTGTGACGGAGTACGACTACAACATCATCATCATCAACCTATAGCAGTCCATTGCTCAACATAGGTATCTAACATGTCTCATCAACTGGCGCGTCCTCACGTCGTTGATCCCTCACTACCTGAAGACAAGTCTTTAACTAGTGCTTTGCCCGTGATGACCATAGTGCGGAGACGTGGGTCATGACAATGGGATAAGATAACAAATTGAAATTTGCTCAGCGAGCTATGGAGAGAGCAATGCTTGGCGTGTTATTGATGAATAAGATTTTGAACGAAGTTATGCAGCATTGGAATGAGGTGGTCGACATAGCTCGGAAGGCTAGTAAGCTGAATTGGCAGTGGGGTGGTTAAATATGTAGAAGTACCGATGATTGATGGAGCAGATCGGGTTTGGAGTAGAGACCATCACATTAATCACAAAAGTATCTTACCAGTATTTTGTGGACTCAACTACTAAATCGTACAGCATCAACTTTGAAAAATAAAACTGTCGAGGATATTGTCTCTGATCATAGTGATCATGTTTACACGTTTAACAGTTGCAATTGAATATGACCAAGTTTAATATATCTAAAGAACAGATACAGGCATTATGGTAATTGTGATCCAGATCGCGGAATACTACCTCATATATAGTGTCTTAAGTATGATTTAAAAACCGCAATGTTTGAAAAAAGCCATAAAACCATATGACTAATATTTTATCTGTATGTCATGATCTAGAGACATGATCCGTAAGTTCAGAAGTTTAACGCTCTCAGAGAGGGAAGTAGGTACTCTTCTTTATGAGTCGTTGCATTTCTACGACGTTGTTAAAGGCAGGACTTCCTGGACCATAAGTCTACGTTCACTCAACGTTTACGAGTGATGTAATAACTTATAATTAACTTCCCTAATGTCTCCGTGTCAATTGGAATAATTGAAGATTATTTCCTTATATTAAAATGCCTGTGATGTAACCTATGTTAATGAACTTTCTTTTGTTTTAAAATACATTGCAAACATATGGTTTTTACTAAGGATGGTTGTGCAAATAGTGAGGTATGAAATACCGACATGTTTTTGTTCTCCGTCTCTTATAAGTAGAAGACGAGTAAATGTCAGTGTTCTTGGGTTAGACATATGCAACTTTAATAAAATACATTACATCGCCAGACATTTACATTTTTATTATTTCTTGGACTTTATTGCAAAGTTATATTGACATTCATAAAAGGTTCTCGGGACCTGTTTCATGTTCTTACGCCGTTTTCTTGTTGGATCAAAAGAATCAGTAACTCTTACTTTGCGCGTAGCGTTCCCTTGCATTATAATCCGATAATTCTGCTGCCATGTGGCTTGTCGTCATATTTAACACAAACACAAAATAACGCTACCTATCTATGGTAAAGGTCTAAAACTTAGCTATCTACTACATACATACATACATACATAATGTGACGCCTTCATTCCCAGAGTGGGGTAGGCAGAGCTACAGAAATACCAACAGCTCTAAACAGACTTGTTGATAATTCTGTTACCACATTTTGCACAATCAGGCCAAGAAGTTTACTAGTGTATTAGTGACAGGTTGCAAGCCTATCGCCTAACAATACTACAAGCCCTTATTCCCTGAGTCGCCTCTTACGACGCCCACGGGAAGACATGGAGTGGCACTATTCTAACCCGAAGCTATCTACTAAAGAGAAAAAATAATAATTGTATATTTGTAACGTATAAACTCAAAAACTATTGAACAAATTTCAAAGAATCTTTCACCCTTAAAATGCAATTTATCACAGAGTAACATATGCTATGTTTTATATTTGCGCGGACGGAGTCGCGGGCAACAGCTAGTCTTTATACGTTTGTCTCGTGACATTTTTGTTATTGCTTCTAGATAAACGTCTTAGACTGCAACGACCATTCGCCAGTGTTCGAGATGCAGCAATACGAGGCGTCGGTGCGGGAGGGCGCTAGTCAGGGCACCACGGTGCTCACGCTCAAGGCTGCCGACCAGGACATCGGGAAGAATGCTGAGGTCAGTTCAAGCCATTAGCCATTCATCAAGCTCAAGACAATTAGAGCTTCGTTCACGTATTTTTTCCGCCTAATATGATGATGATAAGCTTTGACAACTTTTACTTGTGCTGTGACAAAAATATTTCTTGACTTGACGGAAGCGCGTGGACCTAACTTCATGTTTTTCTGTTAAATTCACCAGAGTAAATACTCTTTAACCGAACAATGGTCCTTACGTGTGATATCCATGGACTTATTTCTCTGATAGGTTCATGGTGATGGACAAGGAGTGAAAGCCATGGAAAAAATAAACTTACCGTATTTCAACTTACGCACGTTACAATCCAACAGTGACACTCCAAGATAAGAATTCATGCAAAAGTTAATTAATTCTTTTTAACCGCATTAATGTTAACTATTTAATAATCATGTTCCATAAATTACTGTCACTGTTAGATTAAACATGCGTAATAGGGCTTTTACACAACCGTTTAACCTTAATATTAATAACTGATGTTTGGGGAATCACTCAGAGTGAGATGTATTTATTCTGGCGTAAGGCATCTCACAATATTAACAGGACAAATGGAGAGGAAATAAAACCACTTACACTCGTCATCAGATATATCGGAGCGAACAAAGTGCTCACAAATATCTGAACACGACTATAATTGTTAAGGCGTTACAGTGTATGCTCAGAAATATCTAAATATATATCAAAATATTGAAGAGTACACTTATATTTGATGGCGACTGTACATACATGTGTAGAGCAATTTCAAACTTTTTTTTTTTTTTTTTTTTTTTATGTTAAGGAGAAGGCACCCGAGCACTCAGGCCACCTGATGGTAAGTGGAATCTGAGACCCATAGACATTTGAATTCTCAAGACTATAATCTTAAGACCTCAAATGCGTTGCCAACCCTGAGGACTAAGATGGAATGCCTCTATGCTAGTAATTTCACCGGTTGTCTTATCCCCACACCGGAACACAACAATGCGAACACTGTTGCTTGGCGGGTGGTTAATGGATAAGATGGTGGTAGCGATCCGGACGGACCCTGCACAGGGTCCTACCACCACTAAAACATAATACATACATATTATACATAGTTATATATATATATATTACATATTATTTGTATTAAAGGCTAAGTCTTGATTTTTACCAGGGCTGTCCGAGAAAGCTGAGCAGCTATTCCACTAATAGGATTTCGTTATATTTGAAGAGTGCATTGCGTTGCTGTGTTATTGGTGGTTTTTCCTTTTCCTTAAAGTCATCACACCGAATTTGAAAAGAATAACAATTGCCTATTTAATTCCAGGTGGAATATTCAATAGAATCCGTATCAGCTGATAAACTGGACAGCGACGTCGACGTCGACGACACTGTAGACGTACAGCCCGGCCAGGACGTGTTCAGAGTTGATGGCAGGAGTGGGGCGCTGATGACCAGGGCACCCTTGGACCGGGAGAAGGTGGCCCGGTACACTGTCATCGTGAAGGCCACGGACCAGGCCAGTCCTGTGTCTGATAGATTGTCTAGCACGTAAGTAGAAGAGAACTACAATTATTCCTTGTATTACCCATTGGGTACGCGCGGAGAAAAGTGAAAAGTTATATAATTCCACTACGTTCGTTGGTCGTATTTCTATCATTCGGTGAGTCAAATTTGTGGGATTTATAGGTAGGTTTTTTTCTCATTGCGATCATCATAAATCATATATTTTGATCGCCTTCGCTAGCCTTAGGCTTTTAAAAGCGTGTTGAAAAACAAGATTTTTTTAGTTAACCGCGCATCAAAAACCACATTGTGTAATTAAATTCATTTGTTATTCATTTCTGAGCTGTTTGAACCTCATTTTAATTTTTACCGAACAGACAGACATGTAGGTAGTTATACGTGGTAATAAAAGTGTCTGTCTTCCGCCTTCCTTTTCACCTTTGATCTTGTACCCGAATTTCGCCTTCCATTTATACGTTACCTAATAATCATTCTTTATTATCTAGCGCAACGGTCCACGTGAACGTTCTCGACGATAACGACAACTACCCTCAGTTCAGCGAGAAGACCTACACCGTCACCGTCGACGAAGACATCAACGTCAGCGAGAACCCCGTCGTCGCAAGGATAAAGTGGGTTAAATGTCTTGATACTTTCTTACCTTACACAGTATTGGATAAATTGGAAAAGTTGACAGCTCTCTCACTTTAACTTTTCTGCCCTGCTAAGCCAAATAGCAGTATGTCAAATAAGTCTCCTGTAGCAATCAAAACCTTATTACTAACAAGAGAAGATTGAATCTACTTTGGCAATTAAATCTGACATACTGTGTTTTAGCTTAGGAGGGCAGTTTTGTACGGCGAGGTCCAGAGAAAAGTAACCCCACGTGCATTGAAGTTACCTAGCGGGAGGAGTTACTTTTCTTTGGAGCATACTGACTAGAGCAGAAAGTCCAATTAATTACTGACTGGATGAGTCCAAAAAAAATCAAGCTATCAACCCGACAACTCCTGCGGCATCAGGATTGAAGATGTAGTTTTATAGTCTATGACAATCCTTGAGTGAATACCAATCCAACGATATCCCACTCTTTAAAATAGCTCAAGGCGTTAAGCCACTAAGAAAAAAGGTTATTTAAACTCCAAAAGCCTCATACCTTTTTAGGTAGTCGGGTGACAATTAAAGCAGTTGACAAGTTCTGCATTTCAGTTGCATATAATAAATCCGAAAGGTGAAATTAAAAAATACGTATAAAGTAATATTACGATGGGTTAGTTGGTAATTCTGTGACATTTATTTATATTTTTTTATATTTGTTAAAACTATGTAACACTTAAATTTACTTTACTTTCAGATAAGTATCTAGTAGTGTTCATTAATACTTCAGGTTCATATTACACATTTATTACAGTCCTTTGTTTCGGCGTATATTGTTAACTCCAGGCCGCCCGTGGCGCGAGCAATTTAGAGTTTCGTGTTCAAATCGTTATTTACACCGCAATGTTTTATTTGCAGCCATTATAGCATGATTAGATTTTATGAGATGTTTACTGTTTTGTTGGTATAAACATGTAATTAAATTGAAGTAAACCCAAACACATAGTGAAAAATGTAGTTAAAATCCTGTCTATTGCGAGTTGTAGGTTATAATGAAATGCTGGAAAATAATTTGTTATGCAAAAATAACTACCACTTTAGAAATTAAAAGGCAGAACGGAGCCCAGTTTCTAGTATTGATTAAAAGGAATTTGGTTCGACATTTTTTGGTCATTTGGTTCGACATGTATTATTTTTTGTTTTCATGCCTTTAGGCTCTAAGTATATTACAGAAATATTAAAGTCTCTATCAAAACTAATGAGACACATTTTGTGACCGATTGTACGGGGTCCGTACGTTTAACTAATGTATTATTTTACAAATTTTCATTTCGCAAAAACGTGTTTGTACTTAAACCATGACATATTACATAGGTTACAATGGTCTTTTTAAATTTGTTAGGTTAAGTTATAATATTGACTACAAAAGAAGATGCCTGTGCGAAATGAAAGTTTGTAAAATGTTATACAAGTTAGCACAAATTATGATTTAGTAAAACATTAGGGAACCCCGATTGAACCACTCTACACGATCATTATTTGCTTCTCGACTCGAAACTAGCTTATCCAAACTCGGTGGGTCCACGCTCAGGTCAGCTGTGGTCCTGTTACCACATTCGGACTCTACCACCAGCCCCCTATTTCACCATCTTGACAATGACACGTAAAAGGTGACAATTTGGTATACATTGCAAAGTTAACCACGCTGATACATCACTGGGTTTGATATAAGCTGCGCCATGTACACTAAAATGTCACCTGTCACCTTTCATTGTCAGTATGGTGAAATAGGGGGCAGACCTCTTGGAGACCACAATATAGCATTATCATCGGTGACACATATCGAACTTCAAATTTAAGCCCATTACAATACCCGAAACTGGTTAAAATTTACTTCCAAGGTTTGAATTAAAAAAACATACTTATCAAACCGAATAAAAGTTATAAATCAAGAACCCTGCCTCGTACCTACTTAATTAATTACGAAATGGTGACAGGTGACGAGTCAGTATACAAGGAGTAACTTACCTCGGTGACCTAGGAACTTAAAATTTATATCGAGTTGTCACCTGTCACCAGTCGCTGTCAAGTTGTTTAAACAGTGAAATCTCCACAGAGCGTCGGACGCTGATGCCGGCGCAAACGCAGCTATCCGCTACGCGATCATCGGCGGGAACACACAGATGCAATTTTCAATAGACAGCCTGAGTGGAGATGTATCACTCGTCAAACCCCTGGATTATGAACAGTTGAGGAGCTACAGGCTGGTCATTAGGGCTCAAGGTATTTATAACATTTTTACTTGTGTTCTCTCTTTTGTTTTTTGATTTCACTCATGGCCGTCGGGATGGAGAGGTTCTAGAGTGGTGGACACGTACCAAAAGTTGCCAATGGTAACATTCATTCCATAATTGGGAGCGACGATCTAGTAAAACAGCTAGATGCGAGTATCATGGGACCTAGAAGTTGGTCTGTTAATTTAAAGTAGCATAGTTAAGATCTTTAGAAATGGTTACATCCAGTATGGAGTGTTTTTGCTGACATGATGGTGAGGATGAAGCTGGATTGTCTGCCAGTAAAACATGATTCAGTGCAATAAATCTTAACACGGCTTTCCGTTTCATTCCTCTCTCTTTGTTACTCTCATACGCTCTTATCCTAACTTATAAGTACTATTAAACGAGCAATATTTGTATATTTATTTGTAATCTCGTTGTTAAAAACGGCTCCAATGATTCAATGAAATTTGAGACATGGGGGTTTAAGGGGGCGTAGAATATATCTGTCAAGTTGTCATCTTCGGGAAAAAAAGGTTTTCAACCCGAGCTATTCCAGGTACTGCAAGTCACCCCAAACTGAAAATCTATTATCTTTGTACATAATTATGTTGATAATTGTGAACAAACTTTTATTTATATATTTCCAGATGGTGGTAGTCCGTCCCGCTCCAACACCACCCAGCTGCTGGTGAACGTGAAAGACGTGAACGACAACTCTCCGCGCTTCTACACCTCGCTCTTCCAGGAGTCCGTCAGCGAAAACGTCCCCTCGGGTTACAGCATCGTTAGGGTAAGTTCTACTTTATTAAATTTTGAAATGAAAACATATTCAAATGGCATTTAAAAGAATTAAAAATTATAAGGTATTATTATTTATTTATTTATTGCATAATATTACTATTTTATTTAGAAATAAAATATACACAAAGATAATTCAATGATATTAATCTCGAAAGAGCATAATTACCTAAGTTAAACTCTTTGCTAGACTTTACGTAGTCTCGCTTGGTAACTGGCCACAAAGGCATAAAAAGCCATTTGCTTTGTGCATATGATCAAAAAATGGCGGCAAAAATCTCAATATTTGTAGGTTAATTTTAAAGTACCTTTTCTTCTAATACTTAACTGGTTTATTTCAGGTACAAGCGTACGATGCAGATGAAGGTGTTAACGCAGAATTGACGTATACGTTGACCGACAAGGAACTTGGACGAAGCGAGTTGCCGATTACCATCGACCCACGGTCTGGCTGGGTCTACACCAACGGGCTCTTGGACAGGGAGGTGCAGTCAAAATATCAATTACAAGTACGTATACGGTATATTACTTATTGTTAATAACCCCTTAAATGATAAGATTGTTAAAGTATATTGAAGAAAATTTTAAGAAGACGTTAGTACGACTTTATTTCACTATTATAGGGCGTTATTTTGCGTAGGGACGGACATTTTACGACCACCCTGCTTATTCTTCACAAAAAACGATTATATTGCTTTTGACATGTTAACTTTATGAACATTTTATGATAGATAACTCTCATTTACTTGTTAGTAATGGCGGTAAAGTTAAAAACAATACGATAATAGAATAGAGTTCCGGATATATTTATTATTACCTATTCCTTTTGTCAATAATATTGAAAAAAACATGTTTGAATGAAACAATGAAGGCTCGAATGAAGGCTGTTGAAGGTGTCCTTACATAGACATTCTGCATTTTTAACTAGTTTTTTACTGTTTGTTTGTTGTTTTAAACATAGAATTTAGCAGATTGTAGAGTTTCTATCGAACGATACGGTTGTCATTATCATTTTGTTATATTTGTGGAGACAACACAATCGATCGACGATGTTTTCTGCAGTTCAGTGTCAAGAGTGTAATGTTTCTGAGCTATACCAGGTGTACAATCCAAATGGGTCAGTATGGTGAAGTCGGAAACTATGAGAGATAGCGAGATCTGTTCTTAGGAACCATGACGTCGATTTTAGATTTAATAATAATAAAAATAAAAATATAGATTTAATATTTCAATTTTGTTGTGCTTCTTGCGACTTGCAGAATTTATACACATTGATTTTGACCAGGTTCGATTCCCGGTTATGTATGAGAGTTAATAAAAAAGTTTGAATGTAATTATTATTAAATCTAAAATCGACGTCATGGTTCCTAAGAACAGATCTCGCTATCTCTCATAGTTTCCGACTTCTCCATACTGACCCATTTGGATTGTACACCCGGTATATAGACAGCGTTCAGAATCGATAACCGGGGTCCTATTGAAAAAGGGTAAAGTCTTCTGAAGATCAAGTGAAAGTTTAGTATACTCCGTTTATGTATATGTACCCTTTTTTGTTATGAGTTAAGTCGACTGCATAAATATGGAACGTCGAGTATTCCTGTAACGAACGTCCTCAGGTGACGGCCACCGACGGCGGGACGCCCCCGCGCTCGGCCACGGCGTCGGTGCTGGTGGTGGTGCAGGACGTCAACGACAACGACCCGGTGTTCGCGCCGGCGCAGCTCGACGTCGCGCTCGCCGAGGACGAGCCGCCCGGCACGCCCGTCGTCACCGTCACTGCCACTGACGCTGATGAGGACAACAGGTGACAACTCTCACATGGTGAACTTAGGGCTGTATTCTCAATCATACACAATTATAAATATTAAAAACTTGAATTACTTATAATTCAATGCCAATTGAATGGCCTCACGATCGCTGGCGCCAAAATAATAATAGATTACAATAACTAAATTAAACATTTGACACTATAATTAAGTAAAACAATTAATGAATGGAGACTTAAAGGAAACAGCTAGTACAAATAATAAAGTATGTTGTAAGGACAACCTATCCCTAGTTGTAGTTAGGTATACTTAAGCTTGGTATCCTCTAGAGTTATGAATTGATAGAGCACTTTAAACTATGTCAGTTATAAACATAAGCTGAAGTTATACCTACAATTATAACGGCTATTGCCACCGGTACTAATGCAGAAATCATTATAATATTTTTTGTACAACTACGAGTATCATGTCTGCGCTTGCTACTAAAAAGTTAATCAAGTTAAGTTAGATATTTTTTTGCCTGTTGCTAGTGGAGACGTGGAGACTCATGTCTTAGTGGTTTTATCTACGACGTCCCGTCCCATTTCTTAATTTAACGTACAATGCCAGAACGGAATTGAAAATACTATATGTAGAATAGAACATGTCTATTCTGTTCTCTAATCCCTTTCGTATATTTTCTAGGTTGCACTACGAAATCACGGGAGGCAATACCCGCGGCCGCTTCTCCATCACATCCCAGAACGGTAGGGGGCTCATCACGGTAGCCCAGCCGCTGGACTTCAAGCAAGAACGACGATACGTCCTGACGGTGACCGCCACTGATAATGGAGGCCGGTCCGACACAGCCCTGGTGCATATTAACATTACTGATGCCAATAACTACGCGCCGGTGTTTGAGAATGCGCCTTATACTGCATCGGTAAGTTTTGATGTTGTTTTTAAACTGGATTCTTCGTTAGCTAGGTTGGCTTCTCGACTTGGTCTTGAGTAAAGTAACGCGAGCATAACAAAAGAGATGCACTTAAAAATTAAAATCGAGTTGGATCGTGTTATGCTACGCGTTCTAATCTATCAAACTGATGATGACTAGTGACAATTGACCATTCAGTGTACACTGCTGGCTTATATATATCCAAGTGGCAGTGGGAGAAACTCGTCTACTTTGTAATGTTTACCGAATGCCACCTGTCACTTGTCGCTGTCAGATGTGTGAAATAGGAGCCTTTAAGTATACAGTGTACATCAGCAACTTATTAAATGTTGCATTTTAATGCTTTGTCGAACATAAAAGTCGTCACCCACATGCTAATGACAGCTGAAAAGCAGCGTAAATTTCAACTATATATGGAAGACCATTTGCGCTGTGAAACCGCGACGAATTTGTGGTGCAGATATATCCGTCATTGGCGTTGAAAAGGTTTATAAGTTTGAGGCGTAAGATTAGTTACAATACTATTTTTATTTACTTTACTTTGCTGACGTTCATTTAATGTTCAAGTTTCCCGCTTCAAATCAAAACCATACATCTCCCCGGCTTAGCCATCTGAACAGCATAGGTCGCCGTTAGATTTTTTTTTATTTTGGCTTAAAAATGTCCTTGATCCAGGTATTCGAAGATGCGCCAGTTGGCACAACAGTGCTGGTGGTCTCGGCTACAGACAGCGACGTGGGCGTGAACGCTCAGGTCTCATACAGCTTGAGCTCTGAGATCTCAAACGAGGCTGTCGCTCATCATGACCAGGAGTTCGTGATTAATGCACAAACCGGCGCCATCACTACTAACAAGCTGTTGGATCGGGAGACCATGAGCGGTATGTAGCCTCCAAGATTTTATCATGGTATCTTTGTTTTTATGGTAAGGTGGAGGCAAACGAGCTTAGAAACCACCAGATGGTAAGTGGGATCTGTGACCCATTTATAAACTCATCAAGACTGCAATCTTAAGACAAATGCGCTAATCCTGAGGAGTGGTATGGAATGCCTTATGCCTTACACGTTACGAATTAAGTACACTGCCACGACCATATCTTGACCTCCACTTAACAGGAACAGCAGCCGTCCGAACTTGGAGATCAAGATGTTATGGTGGTATCCATTATCTGCGGTCACGTCTTTACATGTCACTTCTTCCGTGACATCTTCCTATAGTACCTCCACATTTCAGGGTACTTGCTGACAGTGACAGCTCGCGACGGCGGCGTGCCGTCTCTCTCCGACACCACAGACGTCGAGATTTCCGTCGTCGACGTCAACGACAACGAGCCTGTCTTCAAACAACAACTGTACTCCGCTAGTATTATGGAGGATGCTTTAGTCGGTAAGTTATCATTTTAATATTAGAATTCGTTTTTGCATCAGAAGTAACTACTATGTTTGTGAAGAGAAAAGATAAGTCAAAGTAGGTACTGTTACTGTTATACTATTCGATTTTTCACTTGTCGTTTTACGACACATACTGTGTTGTATAGCGGAATCATTTTGGAGACGCAATCACATATGTATTTTATCAAGCTTATTTCCCATGATCAAACGAAGAAAGGACAGGAAGAGAGCCATTGAAGCAGCATCAACACATTCACTGTCACCTACAGGCAGTTGTCACCCTTCAGTGGCTGGCCGATTACAGTCAATCCTGACACCTATCATTCCAGTACTAATTACCTCAAACCCAAGAATAGGTTATAAAGTTTACAGGACGGGCCCACTCAATTAGATAAGCAACACGATTTCTTCACCGCATTTTTTTTTTTCAGGAACATCGGTAACCCAAGTGGCAGCTACCGACGCGGATGTGGGCCTGAACGGACGGGTGCACTACGAACTGGACCCAAGGGATCGGGAGGAGGGCTCGTTCGTGGTTGACCCTGCCTCGGGAGTTATACGGACCAACAAGGCTTTGGACAGAGAGTCGGTGGCGACTTACGACTTGAAGGCGCTGGCGATTGATGGGGGCACCCCTGCTCAGAGTTCTACGGTAAAATCCTCAGAATTGAATTAGAATTAAAGATTTTTACATAGAAAAGGTAACTGCACGGCCATCTGATGTTATTGCTCTGAAGTTCATAGCAAAATGTGCTCTAAAGACTGCATGTACTTTACCAACCCTGAGTGGAAGTTACGATGGACTAGTTTACATATAGAGTAAAATAAGCATTGGCAAAGGCAATACAAAATAGTTTCAACCGTTTTGTTTAAAATATTTGGGCTAGCTAGATATTACAAGACATGAACAGCCTTCACCCTGTGTCGAAGTCAGTAATGATCTAGAATATGTTAATTATATTTTTATGGAGTTTATTCGGAATGAGTCACTCAGAGGATAATGTATATTTCTTTGTGAAGTGGGTGGCAGCAACAGCTCTCTGGCCTTTCTTTTATCGGACCAAGCATAGGCTCGGCTGCAGCTAGCCTAATTTGGAATTAAAAATAGAAGCAACATTGTTACAGAAGCCTAGAGCGTAATTTGTGACAAGGTCAATATCAAGGTCTATTTATTTCATTAATACCTACGTTGTTATTTCAGTATAATAGCAACAGGCTTAGTCAAGACTGTTTACATTGGAATGATCATCGGCAATGTTGTTATTTGCAATGTAGAGCGAAATAGCGATCTTCACGACGAAACTAAAAAGTATTCTTTCCTCAGGTAATCGTCCACATAAAAGTGGAAGACATCAACGACTCCCCGCCGATGTTCGAGAGCGACTGCCTCACTTTCTACATCCCTGAGAACAGCCCCGTCGGCACCACGGTCGGCGAGATACGCGCGCACGACCCCGACGAGGGGGACCATGCCATCGTCCATTACTCCATCAAAGGTAAACATTTACGAATATAGCTAAACACAAATACTACCGAAATGATTGTGACCTTACTTTTAGATCAACGTCCTATCCGATTTTCATCAAACCTAGATCATAACCCGTGTCCGAATCTGTCTGTTTGAGAGTAACAATGCCTTAGTTAGATAGACACAGATACACACGTACAACTAATAACACCCCTCTGTTTGTGTCAGCGGTAAAAAGTAAATGTTTAAAATCCGAGTTTGCTGTAACTTGGTTGAGATCCATCCAGAGATATAGACTTTAAATTGGAAAACAATACAGGGATAAGGACTCTTGAGTACATTTATCAAAGCTAAATTGAATTTATCGGTAGCTCTGTCCCTTTACCTCAAAAATCAACGGTGTCGGACGCCAAACGCACGTAGTTCAGGTTTACTATAAGGTGAATGATAGCCTAAGAAGCTCTTCAGCTCCGATGAGTGGTGTGATATATGTGCAAATGAACTATAGGTGGATAAAATGCCAAATTAAAGCTTAATCCTACTGTTGTCCAATGGACCAAATGACCACAAACGACTTCCTCAGGTGGTGACGACTCCAGCAGCTTCTCTCTCGAAACGCGCCAAGGCTCCGACAAAGCAGAACTGGTCACCATGGTAGACCTGGACTACGAAAGTCCTCGGAAGAAATACGAGCTGATCATCCGAGCCGCGAGCCCTCCGTTATGGAACGACGTCAGGATAGAAATCTTGGTGACTGACGTCAATGACAACGCACCTGTCTTGAAGGACTTCCAGATTATCTTCAATAACTACAAAGACTGCTTCCCTGTGGGACCGTTTGGGAGGGTGCCGGCGTACGACGCTGATGTTACTGATAAGGTTAGTTTTCATCCTTAACTTTGACCTAGCTTACTATGACAAATGTTTGATTTAAACTAACCAATTCCAGAACAAAGCTCTGAATCGTGAGTCATTTTAAGCAATACAACATATACCATCTTTTACTTTGGATAGTTATCATCTTGCGTCCATTATTGGGCATATACCTTCTGATCTCCTCTAATTTCGTCGATCCATTCCTAGATAGGAGGCTCTCTTCTTCTCTTCCTCCCGACTTTTACCACAGCCATCAGACTACCTTCCAGGTGAATCAGGCTTTGGCTGGCTCACTTGGCATCATTGCATTAACATTTCAAAGCATGTTTATACATCATTGTATCAAATACCTAACGGAACATTGATTTCAGCTTCAATACCGAATATTATCCGGAAACAACGCGAACCTTGTGCTGCTCAACGAAACCACGGGATCCATGACGCTGTCCCCGCAACTCAACACTAACGTGCCCAAGTTGGCCACCATGGAGATTTCCGTCAGTGGTACGGGTTTTGTATTAATTCATTCTGGTTTCTGTTCTAAACAATAAATTACCGATAAAATTATACAATTTGGAGAGGGTTGCCTTGATCATATCCTACTAATCTGATTAGATCTCATAAAAAAATAAGCAAAGTCCGTTCTAGTGTAAACTTTTTTTATTTATTTATGAGGTCATAGTGTGCGGCTAAGCTTTGAGCTTAGCTGAAAGTAAGATGATGAAAACCTTAGAGATATCACCACCTCACCGGCTAATTTTTACTTGTCTTGTTTATTTGCAGATGGTGTTAACGACATAAAAGCTATGATGCAGCTATCAGTCCGCCTAGTGACTGAAGAGATGCTGTTCAACTCCATCACAGTCCGTCTTAGTGACCTGACGGCAGAACAGTTCCTGTCGCCACTGCTGGGCTTCTTTGTCGATGGACTCGCTGCCATCATACCCTGCCCTAAGGAGAATATCTACGTCTTCAGCATTCAGGTTAGTTGATAGAGCAGGTTATGTCATTATTACCTAAACCCGTGATTAATACAGATCTTTTTCGAAGATTTCAAACAAACTGACGCATGTTTTTTGGTACATGGGTTTCTAGAAGCCGTAGCTAGGTTAAAGGTCTATCTTGAAGAAGGTTACCCATGCGGAGCCCTCTAGTTCTTGATCTCACGTGGGTCTTAGGGTGATCTTAAGAGTTAGTCAGTCTTTTGGGTGATATAATATCGATATTAATGGGGATGATGAGGATGACTATGATGTTAATGATTATGATGATATTATTTTGATGACATGGTTAGCCTTGTTGGAAACTAGCGTTTCTGTTTCGAGCCTCGGTTAGTTTTTGCAGCGATTATATTGTTTTATCCATTGCATTTTGGAACTAAGTTAATTTGTGTAATTTGTCCCCTAGAGCCCGTTCCACGAAAGCATTGTAACTTGTATTAAGTAATAGTGGACTATTCAATGCATATAGTTGATAAGAGATTTCTACTTGTAAAACCAGTTAAATGCTTTTGTGAAATGAAGTGGATTTTTTTCCTGCGCAGCGTTTTTTTGTGGGATCATAGTTCGCTTTCTGAATAGATGTAGTGTTAAAAACTGTGTGTTTGTCCAGGACGACACGGACGTGCACGGCAGCATCCTGAACGTGTCGTTCTCGGCGCGGCGGCCGGACGCGGAGCTGGGCGCGGGCGGCGCGCACTACTCGCCCACGCACCTGCGCGAGCGCGTCTACCTGCACCGCGCCACTCTCGCGCGCCTCGCCACTGTGCAGGTAACGTACTCAACATCCTGTGCCAATTCTATTTAGTATTCATATTTACTTATTCAGGGAGAAGACAAATTAGCAAAGACGCTATGCGATGATAAATCGAATTGCCACAATATTTAGTACCTAGTATACGATTCCAATGCAAAGTTTGACTTATTGAAGTTAGAAACACATTTTTTGTATTTCATGCGGCGACTAGTCCATAAAAAGAAGTTAGTTTTAGCCGTCCAGAAAAAAACAACAAAAATACATTTGAGAGTTTTAAACCGACCGGCATCTAAATAGGTCAACGGCAATAGGATTTTTAAAGTTATTTCCACGCTTTTAACATTGTTTTAAGGAGGTCCGTTAACTCTCCATGGATACCCTTGGCGAAATATATATGGGATTTTACAACGGTTGACCATTGGCTGTGAAATTAAAATACAGACGTATTGAGAACTTCCTTTTTTGAAGTTTGTTGAAAAATGACAAACCTTTTCTACCTTTTCCCAGGTGCTCCCGTTCGACGACAACGTGTGCGTGCACGAGCCGTGCCTGAACTATGAAGAGTGCTTGACTGTGTTAAAGTTCGGCAACGCGTCAGGCTTCGTCAGCAGTGACTCAGTACTCTTCCGCCCCATCTACCCCGTCACCACCTTCACGTGTCAGTGCCCCGAAGGATTCACAGGTGATTTACATAATTGGGATGATGACTCGTGTTGAACTTTGCTAATTATACTCTAGCAATATAAATTTAAAAACTAGTAATTATCTTAACTAAGTGGAATCAAAGAAGAACCAAAATGAATGATGAGGTTTCGAAAATATTGTGTTTTTATCGTATCGTAAATTAAATAGTGAGTACTATTGGTCATCGGTGTGGTTACCGGATTAGAATAGTGCCACTCCGAGTCTTCCCGTGTACCGTGTATCTATGCACCTAGCTTTAGTTTGTTTCGGAATAGTTTAAGCTGGCCACTAAGAGATTATGGTGTTAGGGATAAGGTCGCAAGGTTTTTGGTAAATTAAAATATGCTTTATTTTAATTTAACTGCGATAATGATTTCCCGTGTGATTGCCGGGTTAGAACAGTGCCACCCATGTCTTTCCCTGGAAAACGAAAGAGGCGACTAAGGGAATAAGGGCTTGTAGTACTGTTAGGCGATGGGCTTGCAACCTGTCATTGATACACTGCTAAACATCTTAGCCTACTTGTGCAAAATGTGGTTACAGAATCAACAACTCTTTTTAGAGTTGTTGGTATTTCTGTAGCTCTGCCTACCCCACTCTGGGAATGAAGACGTGATGTTATGTAGGTACTATCAATACTCTTGCCTTTAAATAAAAAAAACTTTGATGGCATCTATTTTCATAAATGCACTTTTTGTCATACATTTAGTAGTCCTTTACGTATTTACTTAATTGAGTCAGAATTTGACTCTTATTTCTAACTTTTGTGGTGTTCTGATTGTATCTGGTCCCATAAATACATTGGACCCTTACAAAAAACCGGAAAATGGCAGCATTAAAAGATGACACTTCTTATGTGATTAACTAATATGTATATAATTCTTAAAGCGTGGTACTTTTTGAAGTGTTTTTTTGTGGTTTCATTCATAGTTAGATGAAAGCCAAAGCTTGATAATGTTAAAAAAAACTATTTTTTAAATTAAATGGCACTTATCTTTTAGAAAAAGAAAGGAATAAAATATTCTTTATTTCAATGAGTAAAAATACCCCTGGATCAAATCAATTGAACCGTATTAAATAAAACAGCAAAAGTGATAGGTAAAGAAAGACCTGCCATCTAGAATGTTACCTCTCGCCTTGACCATAACGTATAAAGATAAAATAACTTATATACATAGCCACCCCCAGTCAGTGGCTAACGAAATAAGTAATTATAAATAGGTAAACCATGTTAAATACAATGAGAGATTTGAGAACTGTAATATATTTAATGTATTTTTGTAGGATCGCGAGAACACTACATGTGCGATACAGAAGTCGATCTGTGTTACTCGTCGCCATGCCAACACAACGGGACCTGCGTGCGCCGCGAGGGCGGATACACCTGCGTATGCGCACCGGGATACACTGGTAACACTTCTTGATATTTTCAGGGCTAGGGTAGGGGGACTTCTACTCAAAATAGACTCGAAATGTATTCGACCCCAAGACTGTAAGACTATTGTGTATATAGGCCTCTTAAAGGTAAGTGTGTATAGGCCTCCGCAATAGCAAAAAGCAAAAGCAAAGTACAGAACTGATAAGTTCTTGATTGTATGTCAAGAATTGTAAAATAGCTTTGACTCTTCAGCTCAGTTTAATTCAGTAATACATGGCCCCATCAAGGATCTTGACGATTCTGCCAGTTTTCAAGAATAGTTGACAGCGCTATACATGTTTGTCTGTGTTTGGTTAATTTGGCTTGTATAGACTAGCTAAATCCATAAGGAAAAAAACTTAACGTGTTTATGTTTATTACGTGGTTATAAACATAAACACGTTAAGGTCTTTCCAAAGATTTCTGTTTTTGAGAATAACAATAGTACCAATTATAATGGCACTAACTTTATCATAATATTTTGAAGACCTACAGTGGGAAAAACCCTTCTCCACGAACCACTATGACGGTCGGTTTTGTGCTGCTCACTCAAATCTCTGAAATACCACCATTTCCATTCGTCCAGGTGTGAACTGCGAGACGACCCTAACAAAGGCCTCTTGCACCATCAACGGCGACGGGTCGGTCTGCCGCGGCGGCTCGCAGTGCGTCGCGCGACGGGAAGGAGGGATCCTCTGCCAAGGATGCTCCATCGATGCGGCGTATACTACCGACATGTGCGAACTGAGGGCTAGAAGCTTTCCTCAGTCATCGTTCTTGACGTTTCCTGGCCTGAGGAGAAGGCATAGATTGCATCTAAAGCTAAAGTAAGTCATGGGAGTCTTGCAATTTCTTATGCAGGGTGCTCTGCTGAGGATTCGCAACTATTTTCAGTTCCTGACTTTTGATTTAATGTTTTACTTTTAGTGCCTGGCCCTAGCTTTCTTCCGGTTTAAACAAACAAAAAAAAACCAATGCCAATCCGGAATAATGTTTATTTCACAAAGTGAAAGATTTTCTGAACAGGTTCCGTGGTAACAGGTTAGTGCAACTGAAGTTGGGTTTAAGTTAAATATATCGTGGAACGCCGGTATCAGTTTGATTACCATTTGAACAGAAGTATTTTTTTGCGTTTTTGACGGTGGGTTTTGTTTCTAATACTTTTTAGTGATCATAATATGCTATTATGTAGTCCCACTTCTTAATAAATAAGAACCACAGGATACTTCACACTCGTCGCAAGCAAGTCATAGTGCATATATTTAAATCATTTAAATATGCTTCGTCATAGTCATCTTAATAGAGATATATTATCGCCACCCTAGAAATAGGTACCATTGAGGGCTTTCGGTGGCCATTTGTGGTCTTCATCATCAGTTCCACTTCACCAAATGATACTTTCTGAATGCAAACACTGAATTTATTACGGAAAATACCAAAATCGCCATGAATGCTAATGATATTGGAGGAGCTCCCTGAACTCCTCACAGATCCTCGCATCAGCCAGGACCACCTATCCAATTCAAAAAAGTTCTGAAATTCGGTATACAATTGACTGAGTAATCGCGTACCAAACAAGATAAATAATCAGTAAAAACGTGACCTGTTACAAGTATTTCAGAAACCCTAAAACGAAGATTCACCGAAATAAAAACCCGAACGTCTGTAAGAAACATGTGTTTTACCAGTATTGTCTCCGTCTCCCCCAGGTTCGCGACTCAGACCGCGTCGGGCCTGCTGCTGTACAACGGGCGCTACAACGAGCGGCACGACTTCCTGGCGCTGGAGACGGTGGGCGCGGGGCTGCGCTTCTCCTTCGCGCTCGGCGGCGCGCGCACCGAGCTCACCGTGCGGGGACACGTGGCCGACGGCATGTGGCACACCGTTGAAGTCGACTATTATAACAGGGTGAGTAACATCACTAGAACACGGTTCACCCACGGTTGACTATGGAGTAAGTCTTCAGAGTTTTTTTTTAATAAGTTGAAGGCACACGAGCGCTCAGGCCAACTGATAGTAAGTGGAATCTGATCCCCACAGACATTTGAATTTTCAGGACTGCAATCCTAAGACCTCAAATGCGTTGCCAACCCTGAGGACTAAGATGGAATGCCTCTATGCTAGTAATTTAATATTTGGTAATTTTATGCTAGCAATTTTGTAATTTATTTCATTTCATCGATAGCCAACCTAATCTAGTGGTTTTAGCAGAAAGTAGCTCTCGATGAAGTGAAATTATCCGAAATGATTCGTTGTATAAATTGCTCGTCGTACGTTTTATTTGTTCAATAGGGAACATGCTTATTTAATATTTACGCTCTCTCGAATGTGCTATGAAAGAGAAGGATTGAAGCTATAAAAAGTCATAGTTCAGACCCCTGCAAAAACACTATACAAAACCGACGACAGGTATGACGTCACAGCTGTTGTTTCATGATATACGGACCTTATAAAGAAATTTGAATTCATTTGTGTTTAAACCAATAATTTTATGAAAATATTGCATAAATAAAATGAGGATGCCGAAAAAAACAATCTAAACCTTGTAAGGTTTAAAAAGTTTTAAAATTTTAACAAGTTTTGATTCTATACAAAAAAAAAAAAAATAAGTTTTTTCCTAGATCGCATCAAGAAAACTCAATTCTGTTTTTATACATGTTCTCATTTAAGGCTTCGAAGACTGATCGAGTAACATTTCGTTCCCCACAGACCGCAACGATGATCCTAGACGACTGCGACAAAGCCCTTTCCCTCGCGGGCGCCGCTGCCTTCGGCGTCGAGTACGCATGCGCGAACCAGACCACCAAGATACTGCCCCCGCGCTGCGATCTGCCCACCGAGACTTGTCATAGGTATGTATATAAAAAAAACCATTATCTTGAAAAAGTTTCAATTAGTCTTCCCTAGTAGGTTTTCTGGCTTCTAATCTGACTTAAAAGCTCTATCAAAATTTTCATTAAGAATGGTTTTGTTTTACAAAAGAAATCTTCAAAATTAAATATATGGTGAAATTTAATGTATCACAATAAAAAACCATATCAGAAGGTTCCGATTGTTTTATTATTATTCCATATTAGCAAAAAATTCTCCAAATGAGATTTTTCTCATTATTATTATTTATTACACGGAGACGGCTGAAGGCTCCTCAAAACTAACACGTTTAAATTTTATTTTTAGGCAGTTTCCGCATAACAACACATTTACCCGTCCGCTTCTAGCTTCTTTAATGCTCACTCCATCTGTTCAGATTCCTGGACTTGACGGGTCCACTGCAAGTGGGTGGGCTGCCCAACCTCCCGAGCAGCTTCCAGGTCAAGAACAAGGACTTCGTTGGATGCATTTCGGACTTATACGTGGACCACAAGTTCATCGACTTAAATAGGTAAGACAAAAACGCAAAAGAACGTAGGATGATACATTTTTGGATGTACTGCCTGTGGGGGACGACCTTCCCGGCATGGGTGTAGATTCAGAGCGAGCCGGGTGTCCAGTGGCGCCTTCATAACTTTTATTGTGTTTTTTAATAAACTAAAGTATTGTCTTAAAATCTAAGAGTGCTTTACTGTTGTACAAATGAATATGCAATGGATATCACACATGACACAGTTTAATAACCTTTAACCTTCGTGTAGTCAACTTAACGAAAAAAGATGGTCACTTTTTTCCGTTAAGTTGCTCACTCATAGTTCAATTGTTGTTTAGTTATGTCATTTCCTCTATAAATTGTGTATTCATTTGTACAACAGTAAAGCACTCTTAGATTTTAAGATGATACTTTAGTTTATTAGAAATCAGAATAAAAGTAATGAGGGCGCCACTGGACGCTCGGCGCCATCTTAATGCTATTGTAGTATTTGTAGCTCGCAGTTTCTCGAAAGGCCCCGCGCTCTAGAAGAGCTAAATTCTCTGAACGAATTACACGCTGTCTTCAATTACAGCAAAACTTTTTTATTTTACCGAAAAAGCCAAGCCCAATTGATATTGGGAGCTAAAGGATACCAGCGATGTCTGTGAAAGGTGTCTTAATTAATGATGGTAGTATATTGCTAACATCTTTCCTTAGTCGCTAATGTAATATGATCAGCCTCTACCGTTAGTAATTTGAACTGCCAGTATTAATTTAGTGTTGGGTTAGGAATGAACCTATGCGTGGCTCATCCTGATGTGACAGAGATTGAAGATATACATAAATATCACGGGACAGTGTCACACAAATTGACCTAGTCCCAAACTAAGCTCTAGGCTTGTATTATGGGTACTAGACAACGATAAACTACTTATATAGAGAAATATATACTTAAATACTTACCTTACTAATAAAACTTGAATAAGCTTGGAGTAGTTATAACATGTTTTGTCTTTATCTGTCGAATTCAAATGTCACAATGACAGATAAGGACAAAGCATGGTATAACTTTTCCAAGCTTATTCAACGTTTATTAGTAAGGGGGATAGAAAACACCCAAGATTCCAAAGATACTTGAACTTTCCAAGTGAGCTTGAATTGTAACCTAACCACACCTTGTTATTTGTTACAGTTACGTAGCAGACAACGGCACCATAGCAGGTTGCTCCCAGAAGCGGTCGCAATGCAGCTCTACGCCGTGCTACAACGGGGCGGAGTGTCGCGAGCTCTGGGACACCTACTTGTGCGAATGTGCCGAGGGTCACACCGGCAAGGAATGCGCTGAGAGTGAGTAGTGTAGTAGACTGTTCTCAGAGGTTCAGAACCGTTCGCAGTGGGGCTCGGTGCCTTGTTTCAACGGAGCGGTGTCATAAACTCTAGCACATCTACATGTGCAAGTGTTCCGAGGGTCAAACCGAGGACTGCCTCGAGAGAAGAGGAAGAAGACAGATGCTCCAAGCACTTGTGTGTCGCAACTATAGTTCATCCTCTGACTATTAGTCAGGAGATGTTAGTTAGTTTATTAGGTAATAGGTATGTTTATGGATATCAGATTCCAGTTAGCATCAGGTGGAATGAGTGCTCGTGTGCCGTCTAATTTCCATAAAAATTGGCCAACGTAGGCGCTATCTATTATGCTCCCAAGATTTACTCAAAAGCTACGAATCAATCATCGCTTACTACTTATAACTATCCCGACGCGATATACGAGTAACTATGTATACCATTGGCGCCTGTATACTCCTTAATACTCTGAATTTACAGTTTCTTAACCTAGTTTTAAATAAATGGTTGCTGACATCAGCATCCTCCGATCAGGTTGTCTCTTGGACATAGGCCTCCTTCAATTCTTCCACTCTACTCGGTCCCTTGTTGTCTTTCGCCAACTTTTTGGGAGTCCATCCTCCCAACGCTTAATCTGCCCACCTCTTCTTATTTGCTGTCTCTAGTCGTACCAGTCGGTGATATTTTTTGAACACTTTCCTTTCCGGGACCTCGTCATGAGGCCAGTCCACCGCCATTTAAGGGTTCTTGCTTTGTGAACAATGTCAACTACCTTGGTTTTGCTTTGCATGTGAGCCTCCACTAATCTTTCAATCTGACCCCAGCATGCTTATCTCTGGAGTCGCAGGCAGAAGTGGTGTTTAATATTATTTTATTTTCCAGCAACGACTGCGCCATGGCGGTTTAGCGGCGACGGCATGCTGTCGTTCAACCCGCTGCTGCGGCCCATCCAGCTGCCGTGGCTCAACGCGCTCAGCGTGCGCACCAGGCAGCGCGACGCCTTCCTCATGTCCGTGCAAGTGGGCCAGAACAGCTCTGTTTTTATAAGCGTGAGTTATCAATTTCCGAGACAATATGGCTCCGCTAAAAAATGAGAGCGCTGTTAGTTAGTGATAATTTATCATGGGCACCATTATCCCTTTTTTCCCCAAAAACGACTGAATAATAAGGTGATTGCAACAAGAAGTCTCACAGTTTAGGTGAGGGAAATCTACAGAATGTTAATGTATCAAATATGTGAGCTTATTGCTTATTCCACAGATGCTTCTTTAGTTCGGCAATAACATAAAATACAGTGCAAGAGGTCTTAAAAACTCTTCCGGATTCGTGTTGGTTATTCTAGCATAAGAGCGTATGACAGTGAAAGAGAAGTACAAACACAAAGGACGTTTTAAGCTATCGCACTGGACGACTCAGGAGACTTTAAAAAAAAAGTCATGATGTTCTTACTTGGAATAGCATCTGCCAAATGCGTTTAAAAAAATATTATTAATTGTAGGTTAAACAAGTACCAACATTAAAAACATGGTTTTTTCTCAACAGCTTAAGTCCGGTCTACTCCACTACTCCTACAACGGGGAAACCATGTTCCTCCCTATCACAAATCTGGCTGACGGCGCGTGGCACCGCATCGAGATCAAATGGCTCGGCACCGACATCTCAGTGTCCATCGACTACGGGCTCCGCACCGCCTTACTACCGATGCTTGCGAACAAGGTTCAGGGACAATATATTGGCAAGATCCTGATTGGTGGACCAGATTCTACCGCCGGGTTGTTGGCCTCCGAAGTTGGGTACTTTGAAGGCTGTATACAGGTAAAATTGATTTAGATTTTTTTAGGCCTGTCGTTATGGTTTTTAAAGGTTGTACACTGTTTAACAGAAACTCATTTTATAGAAATGTATCACTTCACTGAATTTTCATCTTACTGTTTTCAGATTATTTTTTGGTGGTCACAGGTCTAACCTAACCTAACCTTCGTAACTCATGCTTAAGATAATCTGAAAACATTAAGGTTTCAGCAGAAATTAGCTTTCTACGAAATGAAAATTCTGCGAAGTGATACATTCCATGAAACTAGTTTCTGTAAAACAAGGGGACACCGTTTTTAGACCTTTTATTTCAATAAGTTAGTGTACTTAGTTCTAATTTTATGTTATTTTTATTTCTCATGTTCCATGAAATTAGGCCATTGTTTATCTTAGAAGCGGGCTAAAAGTGATGCATATCAACTATCAAATAAATAAATAAATTAAGTTTTCTCATATTTGACATGAAAAATAGAGAGTTTAAACTCTCGAGTACCAAAATGTCTCGCGTGAAATGCGTGCCTTTCATTAGCTTATCGTCTAGGAACTTTGAGGACTTAGTTGTAAGAGCTATACCACCTTTTGAAAGATTATTACTATATAGCTACAGCAGCTATTTTTCTTTTTGGAAAAGTGTAGTGGAATAATTGTGGGTTATATTTCAGGACGTGAGGGTAGGAACAGCACAAAGTTTGCTCAATCGACCTACTGTAAGGGAAAATGTAAGAGACGGCTGTCAATCTAGAGCTGACTGTATGCTGTCTATCTGCCCGCCTTATGTAAGTATAGGTTTGAGGGATATCAAACATTTCAACAGGATAATTATGTAAATTTAAAAAAATATACGCAAAAAATATTTTAGTACAAATTCATTTGGTAAGTGGGTCAATCCATAAAACAATTTCCAAATGAATACTATCTGCCAATAACTAGCATAGAGGCCTTCCATCTTAGTGTTGGCAACGCATTTGCAGTCTTAGAATTGTAGTCTTGTGGATGCGAATCTCTATGGGTCTCAGTTTTCACTTACCATCAGGTGGGTGGCCTGTGTGCTCGTTTGCCTTCTCATTGCCTTTTCTTTGTCATAAGAAAGAAACTCCCTCCGTACAATTTATTTTTCAGATAGTGTTATCTAGATTCTGTGAAAGAAAATCCTTTAACCTCGTTCCTTGCAGAGTAAATGCACATCGTCCTGGGACACGACAACCTGCGAATGCGAGCGCGGCCGCTTCGGCCCTCAGTGCGTGGCCGCGTGCGACCTGAACCCGTGCGGGGCGCGCGCGCGCTGCGAGCTCAGCGACGGCCACAAGGGGTACCGGTGCGTCTGCGAGGATGGATACATACTCACTGGTGAGGAATCAACTAAACGGAAAGTCATTATTAAATGCGGTGGTCCGAGGGTCATACTACTTTTTAGCGCATAATAATCATTGGTGAAATTAAAGGCATTTTTAGACATTTTACTCACGTAAATTTGACTTACCTATATTGAAACTGAAACAACTAAATTTAATAGTTCAAAACAAAACACTTTAAATTTATTGATATTTTATCAGGAAAAGTTGGTAACACAGCGGTAAATACACTTTTTCCATACAAATGGCGGGGACATGTGTGACCACTATGTTACCTACTTTAAAGTTAATTATAGTGACTTTTTAAATGTAGTGATAATTTTAGATGTAAGCCAAGTTGTGTAACTATTTCAATATTAAATTACAAAACCGAGCACATTAACGTTTTTATAAAAATATTATTTGAAGAGCACTTGTCAAAAAATCGACCTGCGCTTAAAAGTAGAATGAGCCGGGAACGTATGACTTGAAGTAAACCACAAATTGACCTTGTCCCAAACTAAGCTTCAATCTTGGGTACTAGACAACTATATATAAAATAAATATCACAGGACAATGTTACAAAAATTTACCTAGTCCCAAACTAAACTCTAGGCTTGTACTATGGGTACTAGACAACGATAAACTTACTTATATACAGAAATATATACTTAAATACATAGAAAACATCCAAGACTCAGGATTAAATAGTCATGCTCATCACACAAATATCTACCCTTACCGGGATTTATACCCAAGACCTCTAGCTTCGCCATAACGCTAGCAAATATTATCCCAGAATACTAGAATTATCTTTACCAGATTCAAGCCAACTCTGTGGCTGTGTTCTAGGTACGTAGAGGCGGAAAAAAGAGACCTGGGGGTTATCATGACATTCCTAAGCAATTCAGTTTAGGATGAGTGTAAGGGATAAAGCTTAAAAAGTGCTTAGCCATATCATGTTCCCATGTTAGTAAGCACGACTGGTTACGCGTGATCTCGGTGGATTAGGGCCCTGACAGTTCCCTTCATTTGTTACCTAAGGTATGCAATATAAAATTTGTTATATCGTAATTGTTTTTCGTAGAATCTGGGTGTATAGAGCAAGGAGTAGACGAGTGTCCTGGCGGCTGGTGGGGCGCGAAGGCGTGCGGCCCGTGCTCCTGCCGCCTCGCCGCTGGGTACCACCCGCACTGCGACGCTCGCTCTGGAGAGTGCCATTGCAAGGTATGTAGCTATATGAAAAGCGATATATCTAATATATAAAATTCTCGTGTCACAGTGTTAGTTACCATACTCCTCCGAAACGGCTCGACCGATTTTTATGAAATGTTATATGCATATTCAGTAGGTCTGAGAATCGGCTACTATCTATTTTTCATACCCCTAAGCGAATTGAAAAAAACAAAAAAAAAATTGCAGCGGGCGAAGCCGCTGGCGGGTCGCTAGTAAGGTATAACATTTTTAGTTACTATTAAATAAATATATTTTTGTGGTGGTAGGGCCCTGTGCAGGGTCCGTCCGGATCGCTACCACCATCTTATCCATTAACCACCCGCCAAGCAACAGTGTTCGCATTGCTGTGTTCCAGTGTGGGGATAAGACAACGGGTGAAATTACTACCATAGAGGCATTCCATCTTAGTCCTCAGGGTTAGCAACGCATTTTAGGTCTTAGGATTATAGTCGTGAGAATTTAAATGTATATGGGTCTCAGATTCCACTTACCATCAGGTGGCCCGAGTGTTCGTGTGCCTTCTCCTTTAACATTAAAAAAAAGAAATAATGGTGACCCCCTACTTCCGGAGCTGATATCTTTTTCACGGCACAACCGAATGTCATAAAACCGCAGCTTATGATGCCATAGACATACACAAAGATACACAGACATACAGAGAGGTACATACGTTAAAATAAAAAATAAAAATCTCTGATTGATAGATAGATAACGCACAGCCTAAAAGGCCTGTCGTGAAGATTTGATATTTTGGTTTGATATTTGGATTTAATATTAAATATTCTGCAGAAGTCTAAAACGTCTTCTCATAAAGAAGTCCTATTACGCCGTCGAAAAATATTTAAAAGATAACTTAGAAATATAATAACTACCAAGTCAAATGAAGTGTATTATCGACATGTCTACTGGATGATGTACCGGTTAATGTATTTTAAGTGTCTACCAATTTATCTACCTGTCTACCTCTCCTCTAAATTGCGATGCCTGACAAGGTACATATGTATTTAATTAGTGTTGTGCACTTGACATACATATGTAATGCAATAAATAAATAAAAATAATATTTGGGTACTTACCATAGCGGAGTATTTAGAAAGTCAAGTAAGAAAACCACCCCTACGAGAGTTAAGTGACGGGAGCTTAGAAATATACATTTATACTGATCTATAAACAAAAAATAAAAGAATGGTATTTTTTTGAAAATAAATTTAAGTTAGATACTCGTTAGTCTCCACTACGATTTCAGACGATCAAAAGAACAAACAGTCGAATCTCCCAATACTCTTGAAGTTCGCATATCTTCAGATCCCTGTAAAGATTACTTACCTCAAACTGGTTCTGCAGGAGAACCACTACAAGGTCCCCGGGTCGGCGGACTGCCTGCCCTGCCAGTGCTACGCGGCGGGCTCGGCCAACAGCTCGTGCGAGCCCAGCACGGGCCAGTGCTACTGCCGCGGCGGCGTCATCGGCCGCGCCTGCGACTCCTGCGCCAACCTCTACGCTGAGGTCAAACCTAATGCTGGCTGCGAAGGTAAGACACGATTTAATTTCCGTCTATAAAAAAAACATTACATATTAACAAGAATTAGGTATATTACTGCCGCGCCCAAGATGAAGATTCATAAAGGACCCAATTAACCACTCTGGCTCTGTAAACGCTTGTTTTAAACCAAACGAGTCGACAAAAGCTCTCTTACTCTCCGTATCTATCCATCATTCATTAGTGAAACAATTGAACTCATTGTAGTTTGTCTATTTTCAAACACAATTTACTAGGAACTTAACATATCTTTACTCTGTAATATCATTGGTTAATAGGAATCTTGCGATAAAAAGTTTGCAGTTTATTGAAGCTCTTAACCACGCTATTTTGAGTCCGGTGCGATCAACTAGGCTGCCCCCTGAGCCCATGTTGCTTCTACATCTCGTAATCAGATTGATGACGTTAACGTAGTTATTACTGTCAGGAGAATAACTTCAACGGTGTGCTTACGATATACATACAAGCAAGATGCACTAAAACACATGGAATAAAGACTATAATTGGAACTTGGTTAAATGCCGTAGCAAAGCTTGGTTAAATTAGTACATCTCTATTTCTGACACGGCAACTGTTTTATGGTGTTTTTGGAAACATAATCACTCTTTCTCTCTCTAGTTTTAAGTATTTAAGGTTTACGAATGATGTTTCTGTTGCAGTTGTTTACGATGGGTGCCCGCGATCGTTCTCGGAAGGCGTCTGGTGGCCGCGGACCAAGTTCGGGATAGAGGCCTACTCTGATTGCCCTCCAGGTACTTTAGTAGTTCATTCATTCTAATGAACTTTGCAGAAAAATATTTTAATTCCATAACAGTGTAAGCTACTAAAAACAATATGTTCAGATTTATGATTGAAATAAGGTATTTATTAGTAAAAAAATACGTGCGCCGTTTAGAGTTAAATTGGTAACATGATCCAAGGGAAACTTGGGAATATTATAATTCCACCTAGCACTGCGCCAATCTCTTTTCTGCTAAGCTTTTAACGTAACCGAGATTTAATTCAACAGGAACCAGTGGCAAAGCGACTCGCATGTGTGATGAGAGCCAGGTGGTGCCGTGGCAGGATCCGGATATGTTCAACTGTACCACTTCAACCTTCTATCAACTCAGAAAACAGGTAATACTCCCCCTATATTTGTAATAACCTATGACAATTATGAAGGTGACGTTCGATAGCTTGAAGATTGACCTTGCTTCAATAGATTGCGTTTTGCGTTAATGTAATTTAATAGTTAACAGTGTGGCTGGACAAGTTTCGTTTGTCACATGTAAAAAGTGCAACGTGGCTAGCATTAGTACGGAAATAGCGCCGTACAAGCGATCGCAAAATTGGGCTTCTTACTATAGCGCGTTGTTCATTATGTTGGTTACTTAATCTAGCTCTGAGCTGGAAAATGATCGCAAAATTGGGCTTCTTGCTCTAGCGCGTTGTTCATAATTTGATTAAAAAGATAGTCAGCTCGGGGGCGAAGCGCGGTTTGTGTAGTAGTTCGCAAAAGGTCGTATTTATCTTGCTTTCTATATTACCCCATGGGTTTTCCTGAAACTCACTGAGAAAGCAAGGTATACAGTGTTTTATTTAACTGGGACCGTATACGGAAATCCGAAACCATAAGATATACAGGTAAATTCTATTAGGAAACATTAGGTCTTTTTTGTTAAAACATTTTTGGCATAGCTGTTTTTTTTTTATTTAAGTATTATTTAATTTAGTTGGTAAAATTTACTAATGTTTTTTTATATAATTGTAAGTAGTCTGTTAAAAAAAACTCTTCTTTGTAGAATAAATGAGCTTCAATTTAATCATTCCAACTTCATTAAATCAACAAACATATTTTCTTGCACTTTGGTATTCAAATATTAGTGTGATTTACTTATTGCACAAAAGGAGAAACGTGAGTAAAAAAGGTGAATTTAATGCCTTATAGCCTCTCGACCGGTTACTCTTGGGGCAATTTGAAAAATTAAAGTAAGTCGAATCGCGTAAGATGTGTATCCGAGCGTTCCGCGGGCAGATCAGCAAGTTCTAACTTGTCTGTGGGCGAGGCGCGTACAAATTTGATAAAGTTACTAAGCCGTTCCACCATCGAGGCGATTTCTTCTTCTTTTTGTTAATAATTCGGTGAATAAACGCAGCCGCGGCTGTCATCGTGTCCGACGCCATTTTGAAATATCGGCTCGCGGCGAGCACGTTGCCTTACCCGCGTATATTTACGTGCAATAATTTGGCTCGCGAGCTGCTCGCCGCGCGAGGGGAGCATGCCTCAGGCTGAGCCGTTCAGATTCGTAGCCAGCTTTACAATTTCTCTCACGTGTACACTTTCTAGCTAAGCAAAATCGAATCTGGCGAGCTGCTAGTGAACACGTTCGTGGGCGTGCGGCTGGCGGCGGACCTGGCGGCGGCGTGCGCGCGGCCGGCGCGGCTGTTCGGCGCCGACGTGCTGGTGGCCGAGGGCCTGCTGCGCGCGCTGCTGCAGTACGAGCTGCGCCAGGCCGGGCTCAACCTCACCCACAGCCAGGACAAGGACTACGTGCGGGTGAGTCAACACTATTGCTGAAGATCAGGGCTCGGAACCGGTTTAAAAATAACCGGTTAATACCGGTTTATTTCGGTTTTACTCCGAAGTTTTCTAAGAAACGCGAACGTTTTGAGAGCTGTATGTTAACCTTAATTAACCTTTATTCCACAAGCGGCGAGTCGTGAAACCAAGAGTTTTGTACTGAATAAAAACACAAAGCGGCGCTTGTTTATGGTGGTGACGTGCGTCTGGTTTAACTGGTTTTTTATCTCAAAAACATATAAAGGTTTTTCAAAAAACCGGTTTTTTTAAACCGGTTTTTGCGAACGGAACTGAAATGAAAAGGTTTTGCGTCAAGTACATGATAACGGTTTGAAAGTTTTACCGGTATCCGAGCCCTGCTGAAGTTAACGGTTAAAAACTTGATACTCATTTTATATTACTTAATATACAAAAGGCGAACTTCATGCCGTAAGACGTTCTCTACCAGTTGACATTTGGGCAAAGCAGAGATTGTAGTGGCGGTGCAACATAAGGTCTAACTAATACACATACACTTACATATCAAAGCTATAATAATATGAATACGTACATTGCACTAAAAAAATATACATACGTACATAATGTAAATGTATAATATATGAAGAGAAGCAAAAATTAATACAGATAAAGCAATCATAATATTAAGATGATGCCAATTCTACCTGCTAAGAAAATCGCGTACTTTATTTTTAAAGGAATACTTGTTTGGAGCTTTCTTGATTTTAAGGGAAAGGTCGTTCCAAAGTCGTCGTGCTTGAAGGGCGAAAGAGGTGGACATAAAGCCAGTTCGGTGAAGAGGGATAGAGAGTGTGAGATTTTAGTGGTGGTGGAACCCTTAGGGTCCGTCCGGATCGCTACCACCATCTTATCCATTAACCAACCGCCAAGTAGTGTTCGCATTGTTGTGTTGCGGTGTGGGAATAAGACAACCGGTGTAATTACTAGCATAGAGGCATTCCATCTTAGTCCTCAGGGTTGGCAACGCATTTGAGGTCTTGGTTGCCATCTTGGTTTTAGTGTTGAGAATTCAAATGTCTATGGGTCTCAGATTCCACTTACCATCAGGTGAAATGAGTGCTTGTGTGCCTTCCCATTGCCATAAAAAATCGTTATTATTGTAGCGCCGTTCTAAAACGCTTGACAGTTACAAGCTTTTATTGAATTGACATGTCCCAGGGACCGTTTTTTTTTACACCTTTTTTTACCTTTTTTGTATACCTTCGTAACTTATATGGCATCAGCGAGCTGGTCTCATGATGGTGTCGGATGGTGATGACAGTATGCCCACTACTATACTTAAAGTAGACCCACCGTGTTTGGACTCATTAGGTTGGTCTAGTTTGATAAGCAGTAAATGCAAACTTTGCAAAAAAAAGTACAGTCGGCAACAAAAACATACATACATAACGTCGCGCCTTTATTCCCAGAGTGGGGAAGGCAGAGCAACAGAATACCAACAACTCTAAACTTGTTGATAATTCTGTAACCACATTTTTCATAGTCAGGCTAAGATGTTTGCCAGTGTATTAGTGACAGGTTGCAAGCCCATCGCCCCTTCCCATTATTCCCTTAGTCGCCTCTCACAACATCCACGGGAAGACATGGAGTGGCACTATTTTAACCCGGCAATCACACGGGGGTAACAAAAACTTGTCCGAAAATTGCAATTCCGCCTCCGCTTTGCATCGGGCCGCAAATGCACACTCGATTAGTAATGAATGGTGAATAAACTACTAATGTATGTTTTTTATTTCAGAACATAATAAAGTCCACGAACACGATCCTAAACGTGGAGTATGCGCGTGAGTGGCGGCGCGTGCGCCAGCTGACCGGGCGCGGCGTCGAGCTGCTGCTGCACAAGTTCGACAAGTACATCGCCGTGCTCGCCGAGAGCCAGCACGACACCTACACCAGCCCCTTCGAGATCGTCACTAGCGATCTAGGTACCATTTATTATCAACACCTCTACCGGGTGTGGCCTGTAATAGGAGCAGTAAATTGAGGGATCGATTCTACTCTATAAACGTAGCAACGTTTGTTCTACAACTTTAAAAAATATGTAATTTATTATTTGGGATTTTTCCGAACAAACTAAATAGGATTTTCAATGTACCCCATCCAATAGTCTAGTTGACATCTACTGTCAGCCTACAAACTTCGTAGTTTTCGCAATACATTGCTGGCTTGGAAAATCTAAATTCATTAATATTAAGTTAACAATAAGTTATTTCCCAAAGTTGTAGAATAAATGTTGTTACGTTTGTGGTGTGGAAATGATCCCTCAATTTATTGCTCCTATTACAGGCCACATCCGGTATTCTAAGGTTCTCTGCCTTTTCACCGACAATTTTTTGACAAATGCATCGTTTCGCAACCTATTCATTTGCCAAACTACTTTTTGTTTTGTAACTACAAATATTTCAGGATTATTATAAAACTAACCTAACCTAACCTATAGGGTTCTACACGATGTGCCTGAAATAAATCCAGAATTAAAACCAGTTTCGCAAAAAAACGTGGGTTGTCAAATGAAATGTTTATGAATAGAATCATTTGTGTAACGTTGGTTATTCTACTCTGTAAGACTTAATTGCTTTTGTCAGGTGTCCCCTTGTTTTACAGAAACTCATTTCAAAGAATGTATCACTTCGCAGAATTTTCATTTTATACAAAGCAAATTTCTGCTGAAACCTTACTGTTTTCAGATTACCTTAAGCATGAGTTACGTAGGTTAAGTTAGATTAGACCTGTGACCACCATAAAATAATCTGAAAACAGTAAGGTTACAGCAGAAATTTGCTTTCTATGAAATAAAAAATCTGCAAAGTGATACATTCTATGAAATATGTTTCTGTAAAACAGTGTACAAACCTTTTGACATGATATCATATTGTTAATTTGGCCGCCATTACTGTCAAGCAAATAAGAGCTATCGTAACGTTGACAATACGATAATATGTCAAAAGCCCAGGGCCTCTATTCAACTGCGTTATAACGATATCGTTTTTGACCTGTTTCCGTATTGTCAACTTTTTGATAACTCTTATGTCATTTACAATAATGGCGACTGTGACATAAACGATTCTTAAACGTGTCAAAAACGATATCGTTATAACGCAGTTGAATAGAGGGGCTGGTTTTTTACTGAGTGAAATAGAATCCCTGTTCTCTGAAGTATTATTTTAGGCCGGTAATTATGTAAAAAGGTTGCTTTTTGGACTGTTAAAAAAAGGAAAAGAAAATTGATGTAATGTACCTATGAGTATCTATGAGTTTCTTTGTGACTTCTTGTAGACTTAATAGTTTTTAAAAAATGCGACTGATGGTCGGGTTGCTTAAAATTCTGATGATGCAGAGACCTATCAAAAACGCAGGGTTTAAGGATTTATTTATTTTTTAGTTTGTTTTTATATTATTTCTGATGTAACCATTGCTACCGGAATTAACATAGCATTAGGCCATTGTGTAATTTTACTTAATTAAACTTTGTCCTACCTTTTCAGTAATCGGCGTGGACATAGTAACATCCGAATCCATATACGGTTTCGAACCGACTCAACTTACCCGCTACAATATCGAGTCATACACAACAGAGCGCGTCATTCTCCCCGACACTTCGGCCTTTGTCCACTCCCCCATACAACCCGGTTACTATGGCAACGGGAAGAAAAGCAAGAAACCTTCCAGCCCCACTGTGTCCTTTCCCAAGTATAATAATTATGTGAAGAACAAGAATAAGTTCGATAAGTTCACCAGGATTCTGTTGCCGTTGGATTTGCTTGGGATTACCAGTAATAATGGACAGGGTAAGTACATTTATATCATCGACATCTTCCTTTTACAAAGCTGTAACCAAAATAGTTTTAAATATACTGTAAAAAACTTGGACTAATGAGGCTAACCTAACCAGGATAGACAATAAAATTCATGAAACCTTTATGAACTTGTATTAAAAAAAATACTAGCTGTAAAACAAGTAATTTGGATGGAATATCGAGCTCTAAGGGACATGAACCTCACACGAGCCTGCTCTTCTCGGTCGCCTGATGTCGCGCATACTGAGTAACGTCAATTATTTTAAACGGATAAAATGCGTAAAGATTTTGAATCAGCTCTGGCGGAATGTCCAATTTATGGTCAAAGCCCGCCTTAGCCGAATCAAGACACCGGTATTCTTAGTTATACATCTTACAGACACACCAGAGCCCGAATCTCGCGCAGTCTTCTCCTACCTCCAATACTCGCGCAACACATCTCGCTTGATGCCTCTCAACACGGACGAGTCTGTGGGAAGACGTTGGGGAGTCAACATAACAATCGGATCTCCCATACTTCAAGTGGCTCTGTTCGTGCCGGAGTACGTGTGGGTCCGGGAGTCACGGGGAGGCGAGGATGCTGTGGACAATAATGTTGAAGATGAAGGTAAGTAATACAGGCACACATAGGCGCATATTTCAAAATACTTGTGTACTGATGCCTCAGATTGTGGCGTTGGAGCCAAACTTTTCCAACGTTTGCCGCGACTTCTTTTCATAATGGCACCTTATAGTTTTGAAGATAATGGAAGACTGGTGTTTCTATTCCTATGCTAGTTCTGAAAAGAAAGTGTCGTTTTGTGACGTTGAAAGATGTTAAATCTTTGTTTATTTAATTTCAATGTTATGTTTTCCTCAGTTATATCATACGCTAACAAAGGCCATCACCATGTGACACAAACCCACAACAATGCCCCACAACATTCTAATGACCCGGAAATACAAACCAATGAAAACCACGGCCCCATCCTTATACAGCCTGCCTTCAAAAAACAAGATAAACTTCTACACGCCGAAAACATGCAAGAGAACGACTCTACATACGTATCAGAAAACCAAGAAGGTCCGAAAGTTTTAGCCTTAACTATGGATCCGGAATTCAAAGATGAAAACATCACGAGGCTTGGGAAGAAGTTGGTGTATAAGAGTTTGGGTGGTATTCGTTTGAAGAAGCCGATTAGGTTTCAAATGTGGCTGGATATTGACAGGGAGACTTTTGGCTCGAGGACTAACCCACAGTGCGTTCATTGGTCAACTTTGAGAGGGTAAGATTTTGTAAATTTTATCTGTGTACCTTTTTATAAATTTGTTCATCCGTATGTATTTACTGCGGGTCTAATTCGTTAGGCCAAAATATTTTTGGTCAAATGTTTTATTTCCTAATGAAATGAATGTTGAATTATTCATTATCTATGTATTCGCCTGTTCAACAGATTGCCATACGATTAAATAAATTTTCCAACCAGTTTTGTTTTCTGTAACCGTAAATATTTCAGGATTTATAAAAGCGAACCTAACCTAACCTATAGGGTTCTACACGATGGTACTAAAATAAATTCTGAAAACATTATATAACATTGGATTGGCAAATATTTTTTTTGGGAAATAATAAGTGTGATCCAAAATATTTTGGCCAAACGGCAGGCTTCCATTTATTGCTTACCTTTTCCTTTTTATACCAAAGCATAATAAAGGCTTTTGACATGTTTTTAGGACTGGCGAATGGTCTCGCGTTGGTTGCCACACCGAGATCGACTACGATTGGTCACCATATTCCAATGATCCGATTCTCATCAACTGCACTTGCAACCATCTCTCTACTTTCGCCGTTCTAGTAGACGAAGTCGATATCGAGGTAATCCTTATTATCTTTAAATTTCACTTAATTGATATTAATAATTATTTTTCTTTATTAGTGGTGGTAGGACCCTGTGCAGGGTCCGGCCGGATCGCTACCACCATCTTATCTATTAACTACCCGCCAAGCAACAGTGTTCGCATTGCTGTGTTCCGGCGTGGGGATAAGACAACCGGTGAAATTACTAGCATAGAGGCATTCCATCTTGGTCCTCAGGGTTGGTAACGCATTTGAGGTCTTAGGATTATAGTCTTGGGAATTCAAATGTCTATGGGTCTCAGATTCCACTTACCATCAGGTGGCCTGAGTGCTCGTGTGCCTTCTCCTTAACATAAAAAAAAAACTTTAACACTTACTAATAATAATATTTTTTACAGTTTATTCCGGAACCATCGCTGTTAGAATCTGTGTCATCATACACCGCGTTCAGTATTTCCCTCCCGCTCTTGCTGGTGACGTGGTTAGCGCTCTGCCTCATGCGGGGCGGTGCGGCTACAGTCTCCAACTCTATACATAAGCATCTGATCTTCAGTTTGTTTATGGCTGAGCTGCTATATCTTATTGCCTTGAAAGCGAGGAGTTCCTTGGTGCAAAATGAGGTAAGTCACTGATAAGGTATAGGATTTCCTGTAGCATAAGTAAGATTCTGATCGTGCATAATAAAAAAACGTTTCTAAAGGACATACAACCCAAACTATATAATTGCGTCAGCGTTGTCAATAACTTTATTTGAAGTTTCATCGATTCATTACCAACGGCATAAAAAATGAAATTTGTATATTAGTAATATTATAATGTTATAGTGCACATAAATACTAACCTAGAAGTATTAATATTATAAATTGAAAGCACATTTCGTAAGCTTTTTTAAGTATATTTAGACGGCAATCTCCGGAACCACTTTTAGTTACAGGCATATAATTATAATAATTATATTATTCAACTCAAGTGAAATCGGCGAAATTGTAACTAAAATACATAATAAAGATGATAGGGCCCAGCAATCCCAGCATTCACCCTTGCGATAGCTTATGCCAATATGATTTGATATATTAACTGTTGGCTTGCCTTGAATGAAATTCTTATGGAGCAACAGAACTAGTAGCAACAATCGGTCGATTTCTTCAATACAGAATTCAGTAAAGCCTTTGATTAAGTTTCGAATACCACTTTTATAAAAAAAATATAATACTAAATCTCATGTATATTTCTTAATTAGCTTAATTCTTATCCGAAACGTGTGGTTTATTCCTTAGTTGTAAAGAAACACAATTACAAAAACTATATAGTTACTTTTAGGTGTACCCCAAGGATCAAAATTAGGCCCAGCGCTTTTCAACTTATTCATAAAATAGCGTTGACTCGCAACTTTCCCCTCATTGAACCCCTGTTAGGCCCTGGAGTTTTTTTATCATTATTGGGTTTTCTCTTGACTAACACTAGCCTTTTAAAAAAACCCCTCAAGCTGACAGTGGTCGTTTGTTCAGTTCGCGTGCAAGCTGATCGCCATGTCGCTGCACTACTGGTGGGTGTGCGCGCTGGCGTGGAGCGCGTGCGACGCGTGGCAGCTGCGGCGGCTGCTGCGCGAGCTGCGCGACGTGAACCACGGGCCGCTCGCGCCGCACCTCGCCGCCGCCTACGCCGCGCCCGCCGTCGTGCTGGCGCTCTCCGCCGCGCACCACCAGCACCAGTACGGGCACGCGCTCTTGTGAGTGTGCACACGTGCGGGCTCTAGGCCTAGCCAAGATGCGAACGCTACTAACGTTTCTGTTCTATATCGACTCGAAATGTATAATCATATAAGGAGCCGACGCAATCTGTCGTAAGCTTACGTCAATCCTATATATTTGGCTGATTTCCAAAAATTTCACGTTATGCATCTTAGTGAAAAATGGTTGGGATGTGCTGAAACTAGTAAAGGGAAGAAGAAAACTAGTAAACTAGTGAAGCGATAAGTTCGCATTTGTACAACTTTTTATTATTATTCATTGAATTGTTTTGGTTTTTCTTTTATACAATAAAGTGTTTACATATACACATACATACTAGTTTAGTCTTGCCATCAACATGTGTTCCATCTGGTTTCAACCATACATACATCCATTAAATCAGCTCACATCAACATACTGCAGAACACAGGTCTACTCTTACGTCAAGCTGCTCGACCTGTACTCATCGAATTCGCTTAGTCACTACTTCTTTGTTTTCATTGTTTTAATAATAATGATTGGGGAGCTCGGCGCCATGCATGTCGGCTGTTTTGTTGACGGTGTGTGCGTCAACAATCTCAGTTATGCAGACGACATGGTGCTGCTGGCCCCCTCACATTGCGACAGCTGCTGGCTACATGTGAGACGTATGCGGCGTCTCACGGATTGTCATATAATGTGCAGAAAACTGAGTATATGATCTTTAAGGCAGGAACCAAGAGTCCTTTCTTTTTTCCACCTATCACACTCAATGGTGTCCCGCTTAGGAAAGTGCATCAATTCAAATATCTCGGGCATATATTGACCGAGGACTTGAAAGATGATGCTGATATGGAGAGGGAGCGCAGAGCATTGTCAGTGAGGGCGAACATGCTAGCGCGCAGATTTAGGCGATGCACGGAGGCAGTCAAAATTACGCTGTTTAAGGCTTACTGCACATCTCTGTACTCGTCGAGTCTGTGGGTCAGGTATACTCAAAGGACTTACAATAACGCCTTTAGGGTGCGGTTGCGGCTGCCGCGGTACTGCAGCGCCTCGTCCATGTTTGTGGAGGCACGAACAGACAGTTTCGACGCTGTGTGGCGTAAGAAAACTGCCTCATTAGTAGATAGGGTGCGTGGCAGCGGGAATGGCATCTTAAGGATGATTGCCAATAAATTTGATTGTCCTCTGATGTGGAAACTTACACAGAGGACAAAATCTCTGTTATTTATAAACTACTAACATTTAGGTTAAGAGTTACTAATACAAATGTGGACCTTTTACGTTGTCTGTATAATAAATGAAATAAATAAATAACTTTATTTTTAACAGCATTATTATTACAGCTCACCGTTATAATGCATGCGCCTCCAACTTGCCGTTTTTAATCAACCCAATTCGTATATCCTGTATTTGGTCTAAACTAAACAAGGACAACACGGTAGCCTAGTTGGGAGTGACTCTGCCTCCAAAGCCAGCGGTCCTGGGTTGAAATCCCGGTAAGGGCAAATATTTGTGTGATGAGCGCGAATATTTGTTCCTGAGTCTTGGATGTTTTATATGTGTTTAAGTATATATTTCTCTATATAAGTATGTTTATCGTTGTCTAGTACCCATAGTTTGTAAGTCTAGAGCTTAATTTGGGACTAGGTCAGTTTGTGTGTGATTTTCCCCTGTATTATTTATTTAAGTTCTTAATAATGTGATTTGTCCTTCAGTTGCTGGGTGAGCTGCCACGAGCCGGTCGTGTGGTGGGTGGTGGTCCCGGCGGCGGCGTGTGCGGCCGTCGCGCTGGTTTGTCTCGCGGGAGCTACGCGGGCGGCGTTCACTGTCCGAGACCACGTCACTGGTTTTGGGAACCTCAGGTCAGTCACTGGAAGCATGATGGTCTCCCGATGTGTATTTTTGTCCCAACTATTGGCCAAAACCAACTGTCAGGCTGCTACATAATTCAATATCCAGAGAGCCCAGTCTTAGCAGATTTGGACTTGTTCATCTTCTTGGCCTGCTTCACTTGTGGCTTGGTGTATACTGAGTGGAATCTTTGACTAATGCTCAGTTCGCATTCAGCAGACCTGACCACCATACCTAGTAATTATAAACAACCTGCAAGAATCCATTATATTTAACATTATTTCGATTGATTTTAGCTTGTTTAATGTTCAATTTTAGTACGAAAGTAATAATACTGCGGTGCCCTGCATACATAGCTGAACTTTTTATCAGGTTAAGAACTCCCTGCACTATACCCGAGTAAATCCTCGCGCGAGATACTTACGAATATATTTTGTAACTGACTGCATAACTGGCTTGAATCTGCATTTTTTTGCAATCTTCAAGCGACAAACTCGATCGTATCTTGCATTGCATACTGATACATCTAGATTGTCGACATAATAATAATGTTTTTTTCTACCACTCTTTGGAAATTGATATGAATGAGAAGGATAACTGTATACGCGAATCAATTGTCGTGTTATTTTTTTATAAGATATGATGTTTTAAAAAGTCATAGTCCAGACCCCCTGCAAAGACATTCTATACAAAATCGACGACAGAAATGACGTCACAGCTGTTGTCTCATGTTTAAAATATACGGGGCTAATTAATTAAATGGCTTTACGAGTAAAGCGATTAAAATGCTGCGTAAATGAAATAATAAACAATTTAAATCTTAAGAGGATTGTGAAGCGGTGCTTAAATCGATTTTTGAATATGTTTTGGCGGTGGTCTGTACGTTTCCGCTCTTTTTTTCAATAAATATTTTCTTGGAAAGCAAAATGTACAGATTTAGTTTTTTATTAACATCAACAACATAATCAAAAAAATTAAAAGTCCGGACAGAAATGGAGAAAGACATTATCGCATTTTGTATGGTTTTTTTTGCTCCACAGTCCTCTTAATAGAAGTTTAATTTTTTTAACAAGTTTTGATGGATGGATGGGTTTGTTTTTGGTTTTTTTGATGGAGTGCCACTCCATGTCTTCCCGTGGGTGTCGTAAGAGGCGACTAAGGGAATGAGGGCTTCTAGTACTATTAGGCGATGAGCTTGCAACCTGTCACTAATACACTGGTAAACATCTTAGCCTGTTTGTACAAAATGTGGTTATAGAATTACCAACAACTCTTTTCGTAGTTGTTGGTATTTCATTAGCTCTGCCTACCCTACTCTGGGAATGAAGGCGTGATGGTATGTGTATGTATGATTGTATATAAAGTCTGAATAATTAGGTATTTTTAACATTTTGTCGTAAGTGATATGAATGACGCATGTTGATGCACGTTCCACGTCCCGTTCGCGCAGGATGCTGCTGGGCGTGAGCGTGGCGTGCCTGCCGCTGGTGTGCGTGGCGTGGGCGGCGGCGCTGGTGCTGGGCAGCGAGGCGGGCGCGCGCCGCGACGTGCTGAGCGCCGCGCTGGCCGCCGCCGTGCTGCTGCACGCCGCCGCCGCCGCGCTCGGGTACATCGCCTTCAACCGCCGGGTCCGCGACAACCTCAGCAGGTCAGTACTGCCCTGCTAACACAAAAGGCAGTATCTCAAACAAAACTCCTATAGCAAATGCAACCTTATTACCAACAGCATAGGATTTAATCTGCTTTGGACATTGAATTTGAGATACTGCGTATTAGCTTAGAAGGGCAGAGTACATCGACCGACAACTTCACTCCATACATCGAGTAAGACACGATGAGGTCGTAGATGAAACATGCTGGGTCCGTAACTATCGGCTTAAAAAAGATTATATTCGCGTCTGTGAGCGATTCTTTGCCGTTTCAAACGCCTGTCATTGTTATCTTCAATATATTGTCAAAAATTATGATAACTACGAGCTAATTTTCGTGTAAACAAGAAGCAGTACCAGGGATAGTTTCTATTACTTGTAAATTAATAAAAAATCGTGTTAATTATATCTGGAATAATATGCAAGGACAAAAATTACGACGATTAAAACGCCGAAAAATCACTCCACTCCATTCGCGATCGTAAGCTACCGAGTCCCAGCGGTCACCATGTAAGGAGTTTCTCATACTCTTACGATGAGAGAAAAAATATCGTGCGGAAACTTGCACATTCAAACAGCTAAGTGTGTAAGAGGTTAATTGCACAAAAGATCCTAAATGCGTCGAAGTGTATCCGAAAGGGTCCATCTGTAAGATAAGATGAGATAGGTTATAATGTCAGGGGAAAAGGATGGAAGGACAAGTGGTCCGCGACTTGTTTGAGACGCCCTGAGCGTCAAGCAAGAAAATACAACTTGTTGTACCTATTATTTCTAAGTAAATACATTTTGTTACAGAACTATACTGCGGTGCATGGGGAAGAAAGTGCCATTAACTGATACTTCAATCATAGTCAGCAGTAGCGCTCAGAATCTATCTGGGAACAGGTAAATTCACCGTTCTTAAGCACATTCACATGGGTTAACTACCGCTCGTTCCTATTTGAATAATCATGTTCAAATTTCCCTTAGGTCTGCATTGGCGTATCACAGCGGCGCTGAGCCAGGTCCGCAGCTGAGAAACATCGGCATATCAGCTTCTTCCACCACCTCTAGATCTACGACAAAAACTAGCTCGAGTCCTTACAGGTAAATGCAAAAAGCACAGTCCCTCGTTGGGCTCCAGTTAACGGTACTAAATTTGGCGACAGTTTAAATTATTATGTTTATAAACTATTTGCAATGTTTTATGCGTATGCGTTTTATGTGTAATTCTGATCTATCAAACTGGGCTTTTAGAATATATTTCTTAGAAGTATTGTTTTTAATAGCCGCAGTGACGGGCAGTTGAGGCATACAAGCACATCGACGTCGAATTACAACACGAGCGCCAGCGACATGCCGGCCTACCTTCGTGGGTTCGACTCCTCGCTGCACACTAGGAGAGATGGTAAGATACAATTATAACCAGAGAGAAGAAGAAGGAATGTTTCATTTAACTATGGGGAGTTGAGTCAAATGAAATAGAAAAGAGTAAATAGTTGCAAAGTGTAGACGTCAGAAAAAAAGTTGTTTGTAATGGCGATGTTGCAGATTTGAACGCAATCCTTATTCTTTAAAGGGTTTCATTAAATTTCTACGAGACCGGCAACGCATTAGTGACGTCTCTGGCGTTGCAAGTATAGGCCGTCTGCCCGTTTGTACGTCGATGGCAATAAAAAAAATACTAATATGAAGAAAAGTGTGCATTTTGAATTTTTCTACCCTAACGGTTTTTTCAGTTTTTACTTGACCCAGACACAGGGCATAAGGTAAATTTCATCATAGAAAAGCGAAAAGTTTCCGAGGAAAGAGCTATAAATTACCCCTTTACTCACAAAATATTAGCGAGCCGTGTAGGTTATCTCACCATAACGTGTGCCCCTTTCCCTCTCAGACGAGAGGCAGCGCCGCCGGCGCAAGGCCCCGGGCGAGCCGGCGGCGGAGGCCACGGACAGCGACAGCGAGGGCTCCGCGCGCAGCCTCGACCTCGCCTCCTCGCACTCCTCGGACGACGAGGACACCAGCGCCAGGCGCTCCACTCAACCGCCTTCAGATACACGTGCGTATTACTGAAACTGATATTGTATTAGCATCACTCAAACGCTTTATCTTTACCTTTTAACCGCCGCTTACTACTTTTTGTGCCCCTGACGCCAACGACGTAACCACCGAGCGCGCGGCGTCCCCGGCACGAAAATCTAATGTGATTTACCGGGTTTGGCGGTTAAATACCAATACCTGTAGCAATTTATTTGAGTTGTGCTAGTATTAATAATGTATCTCGTAATGTAACTAACTTTTAATTATTTGTATGTTGTAATTGAAAAAACTACCTTCTGCTGGAGTTTCTTATTTACTTTCTTCTCCGCAATGATGATCTTGTTTAAGGTTGCCACCATTCCTATCAAGATATATAGTATATGGTGAGTTATAGGGCCAAAAATAAAGTAAACACAGCTAAAATATAGTACATTTTATGTATGCTCGCTCGCAAATATTTTAGTTAGCAAAAATATTAGCACAAACCGCCAAATTAAACGTCAAAACGAAGTATCAAGTTATTTTTTTGGTTGCGTTCAGAAAGTTTTAGCGTACTTTATGTATTTCATATATTTAAAGTACGTACAGCCGAAATATAGTACAATACTATATGTTATAGTACGGGTGGCAACCCTAGTGTTGTCCGAAGCGCTAGTAGATTCACTGCATATTACCGACGTGTAAAAGAGCCCCGGTGTGGCCAATTTAATGAATTAATATTTTGAATCGCTACACTTCGATCACTTCTACAGCAAAGAACAACGTCTTCTCTATTAGATTACTAGCAACCCGCCCCGGCTTTCGCCGTGTGGGATCTATCTGTATGTATTCTGTAAATATATAATATAAAAATGAATCGCGAAATGTGTTGGTAAGCGCATAACTCAACAACGCCTGGACCAATTTTCGAATTATTTTTTTTACGTTCGTTAATGTCCAAGGATGGTTTTTACGGCGATAAAAAGTCAGAAATTTGCAGCGGGGCGAAGCCACTGGCGGGCCGCTAGTTATATTTAAAAGCATATTATAATCGATGTGTAGCGTAGTTAAAAAACTAAACTGACAATTACACAGACTGAAATAGAGTTACGAAGATTGCTAAAGATTTTGAGGTACGGTCACGAGCGTTAAATAAAAGACCCATTTAAAAAAAAACTGGTTGAAGTTGTCAATGTCCTTAGAGATGAAGTAATTTGTAACTTAGAGGAAACTCAACCTCATTGCTCTAGAATGTCAGATTCACTTTGGCCCTAAGGTGGGCCAAATTTAAGTCTAATAATTAAGAATTTAAGTTTTTAATAGTTTAATTAGTAATAAATTATTAATAGTTTTAGTAATTTAAGTCTTTGACTGTAATTTTATTGTGTTTTTCTGTTAAATGTACTATTTATTAATGTTTACTTCAATATATTAATTAAACATGAAGCAATAACGACTATTGACAGACACATTGTATGTTTTTGAAGGCGAACGCGCTCCTAGCAACAACGGGAGCGGCTACCTGCCGAATATTGCAGAGAACGCACCGCTCGGCATCACTCCGCGGTGGCCGTCGCATATCAGAGAAGGTTCGTTCACTTACAAATATCTTTCAGAATCTCTTATGAACTTTCTTTAGATACCACTTTATTTTCTGTACATAATAGCTAGAAATTCTTTTAATTATTTGTATAGGGATTTAGTAGTTTTTTTCTTTGTCAGGTACAACACTAACTCGAAATGTCTTTTTCTATCGTATTAGCTGATTTTTTTACTTAATCAATGGCTGCACCAACTCGCTAATGTCGAGTTCTAGAACACCATCACCATGAACTTATTAGAGAAATAAGTCCTTGGATATCACACGGAAGGATATAATTGTTCGGTTAAAGAGTACTTTCTCTGTTGGACTAAATAGAAGCACATGGGGTAAGCTCCACGGGCTTCTGCGAAATCCATTCGTTACTTGTATATTAAATTTATACGTTGATGACATTATCAATTATAGATAGAAAAAATACAATACATTACAAATACTCTTTATTGAACACCAAAAATTAAAAATTAAAAACAGAACACGGAACAGTAGGTACATTTAGATCATAGGTATACAACAGGCGGTCTTACCGCTAAATAGCGATCTCTTCCAGACAACCTTGTAAGAGAAATAACTGAGGACACAAATTCATGGCAGGCGGTGTAAACTAATTCGTTTAGAACTAAAACTAAATAACTACAAGAAACAATTAAATACCTTATAAGTCGAAGCGATTGTTTCCCTGTTTTTGGTTCCAACGAATTTCTGAAACAATTATCGGAAGTCGTATATTTTATATCCTTATAGTCGTTAATTTCTACTTAATTTAGGGTAGTTTCATAAAAAGCCTAAATCTTTTTAACGAAAATAGTTACTTGTGCAACAAGAGAGCAATAGCGTAGCAAGTGATCCTAGATTAGTCCTAAGCGCAACGAGGGATTTAAAGACACGAGATGCAAACAATTTTCATCTCGTATTACACAAGAAAATACATACATACATACATAACATCACGCCTCCACTCCCAGAGTGGGGTAGGCAGAGCTCCAGAAATACCAACAACTTTAAAAAGACTTGTTGATAATTCTGTAACCACACTTTGCACAATCAGGCCCAGAAGTCCACCAGTGTATTAGTGACAGGTTGCAAGCCCATCGCTAACAATACTACAAGCCCTTATTCCCTTAGTCGCCCCTTACGACATCCACGGGAAGACATGCAGTGGCACTATTCTAACCCGGTAACCACACGGGCTTAAATATTACACAAAAAAATATTACTAAAAAAATAAAAAAACGGTTAAAATAAAACCACATGCTGTATTATTTAAATACAGCATGCTGTAGTATTTCAGGCATTTAAATTGTAAAAAATATAAAGTAGTTACTTTGTCTCAAGCTCGCAGCAGAATCGATTATTGCTCACTGTCTTTCAGCAGCATAACCAGTCCTTTTGAGGTGCTGAGGTGAAAACGTGATTATCAAATCAAATCATTTATTGTGGGGAATTTAGGTGCAGTACAAGATAAATATAATACTGCACAATTTTAGAAACATTAAACCCTAACTTTTCAGATGTCACACATGTTACACATATTATCACAAATTTTACTTAATATTTCATTTAAATTCATTTATGGGCGTTTTTCAAAAAAAGTGTACATCGTTAAGGACAAAATTAAGGAAATTTAACTTTTTTTTTTCACGAAAGTGAAAGCGATACATTTAGATACGTTAATTTTCGTGACGAAAAGAAAAGTTAAATTTTCTTAATTTTGTCCTTAAAGATATGTACACTTTTTTTGGAAAACGCCTATAAATGAATTTATCAAAAATAATTACCAAAAATAAAATAAGAAAATGTCCCATCCAATAAAAATGAACTAAAATTGAATAATAATTGTCAACAATCAAATCATAAAATCATTTATAGTATAAAACCATTTATCTATAAGCCATTCCTTTGTATTTTTCTTAAATATAATTTATTTTTTCTTACCTCGTAAGGCCCAACGGCCTAAATTTAGGACATTTGTCAAAGTGACTTTAAACTTTAGTTGACTTACACAAGGTTCTTTTTTGAACTAGTAAAATTTGACGTGGGCCTCACGAGGTTAAAGCGTCAGATAACTTATTATAATTTTCAATGCACATGATATAGGAATTTATAGAATGAAGGGCTAGTCTAGTCAAAGGCTTATGGGTCATACACAGATTTAGGTTACCGTCTTTCCTGTGGACACACCGAAAGTTAACGTTTTTAAGGCCTAATTTTCTGGCTAACTCCATTCCCGCAAAAACGTCGCCAAGACTGCTTTACACATAAAAATAAATAAATAAAAAAATAAAATAAAAAAGTATAAATAGGTAGTATTATAAATAGGCTTAGGTGATAAATGATAATAGGTTTAAGTGTATTTTTTATTTATTAAGTGATTCCGAACGAAACTGCGTCCTGTAACAGGTTTGCCTAGCTCAGGATGCAGGGACGTGATTTTTTCCTTGAAATGTTTCATATATGCAATAAACTTTTTTCATATTTTTCATTTTTTTTCATATAAAAACATAACTTATATGCACACAAGCTATTTAACTATTGACCACAGGAGAGACAACTCTCGTTTTTAAGAGTGTGTATGACCCTTATACAGTTTTGGTTTGTACTGGTTTCGATTTATGGCAATCAAGATAGAGGTCGTATTGTTATGTAGAGGGTGGGCGGGGTTCGGCGCGGCGCTGGTCGCAGGAGGCGGCGGAGGGCGCGGGCGCGGGCGCGGCGTCGCCGGCGCCGCTGCCCGTGCCCGACCTGACGTGCGTGCTGCCCGCCGGCCGCCGCGCGCCCTCGCTGCTCGAGAACGTGCGCGACACCTACCTGCTGCACGCCGCGCACCAGCCCGCAGACAACAGGTAGGCTGCTAACACTAAGGGCGGTATCTCAGACAAAACTGCTGTAGCAAATATCAGGAGACAATCTCACACAAATTGACCTAGTCCCAAACTAAGCTCTAGGCTTTGTACTATGGGTACTAGACAACGATAAACATACTTATATAGAGAAATACATACTTAAACACATAAGGTTTACAGGCTAGGTATATTAAACATTAATTACGTAGGTTAGTTTAGGTTAAATTTTTATGATACCATGAAAACATTATGGTTTCAGCGGTGATACATTCGATGAAAGGTGTTTCGATAAAGTGATAGACACCCCTTTATTATGCTACTGTGCAGTCAGTATTAAATAATAATAAAAAATAAAAAGAGACCTTAAAAGGTTAACGTAACATTACATCAATCAAGGAAACATTTTTTTATATAATACTGGGTATAATGTTGCTATGATTACTTATTAACATTAAATAGAATATTATGCAGCTCGAATATGGGAGAGGACACTGATTTCTGTAACACAGGTTTATCCGACCTAGCTCAGAAATCAGGGACTTCAATTCAATTTGTACCTATTTTATGTCAATAAAACATTATCTTATCTTATCTATCTTTTACTACATACCTTCACTTCGCCTCACAGATACGGCGTAATGGAGGACGAGCTGATGTACGGCGTGCTACCCACCGACACGGAGAAACAAATCCCCTACGATCCCAACTACCCAATATCTCCCACCTTGTACCGCCTACCTGCCAACCCTTACGGCTCCAAAACCTACCTCTCCTCAAGAACCTCCGACTACGGCTATAGCCCAACCAAATACCTCAACACGGACACCAACATCTACGACTCCAGAGACTTCCGAGACGGAGTAACCACGAGGGAACACGATGGATACCCTCCCAGAGACTTCAGGGATTCCGGGATAGCGACCATGCTGAAGAACGATTACCAGAGGAAGATGGAGTACGGGGAATACAACGATAGGATGTCGGAGGGATCCGACAAGCATCACCCGCATGACAAATATCTGTTCCCTTATACAGGTAGGTTAAGTTTTCTTGTGTTACGCGAGTGATGTGTTTATTTTGTTGGGATAAAAGTGGTTTTTGAGCGAAGTTGAGAAGTAGAAATATTATTAATGAACAATGATCGAAATACATCGTTTTGACATCTAATGAAGAGAAGCATTCCATTGAATGGGCTTAAATGGTGATCTGCAGGGTGTGAGTCTTTCGTTTTTGGTTGTATTGCATCTACTTAATACGTTCACTGTCCCCATACAAAACGATCTGACAATGTCACAAGTCCAACTGACAGTTTTATGTCCATTCAGTATTGGGGATGTGACCCCATAGTGGAAGCACGGAGTCCTGAAAAAAGATTCATGACCCCACATTGGGGGCACCCGGACAGGGAACTTGTTGCCAAAGCCATTGAACTGATGCTGGCGTTACGAGCGTACTTTGTACAACTGCCTTGAAATTAAAGTAGATCAATTCTATTACCTTAGCAAGTAGACTTCAAACACTTTAAATATATAAGTTGCAGTTGTTTTTAAAGAAATACATACGCTGCTATTGTACCTCGCGTGCCACAATACATTGGCTTTTATCATATACGAATAAGTACTGGTAGAGAATGCCTTACGGCATTAAGTTCGCCTTTTGCATATTAAGTGTATTCTTTTTTTGTGCAATAAAGATTAAATAAATAAATAAAATAAATAAGTACATATTATTTTGTATAGGTAGATGTGGCTAAACTAAAAACGAAAATACTAAAACGACCGTAGATTTTACTTCTATTAAAACTCAAAATTTAATTATTGCCAGTAACTCGAATGCACAAAAACCGCTTAATTTTTTTTTGTGTCTCCTCACTTTTACTTGTGTTCTCTTTTTCTAGTTTTGACTTTGCTTTACACATTCCTTTACCCCCGACAAGCTTGAGCATTCTACCATCTATATGCAAAATGGCCTTGCAATTTAAATAGCTATTATAACGACCAGCCCACGATCTATAAATACAGATATACGCGCGTAGTTTCAGTTTATTTTCATGTTTTCTATTAAACGGGCCAAGTCAGAGGATCGCTAACTGCGCCATAAATAACTTAACCTCCTCGTTGTCCTTGCTGCTACCAGATAAAACCATATATACTCTGGAACACGAGCGGTTTTCACTGATGCGGAATCGGAAATAGGAGGAAACTATTTTTTTCCGCTCCAAGCGCCTCTTAAGCCGGTGGCAGCTGGACGCATTTCAGTGAGTTTCCGCTCTGTATGTATTGCTTCTGTTAAACCTAAATAGCAACACGATGATAAAAACATTATGTAGATATAGGCAATAATTTTAAGCGTTTACAGCATCGTGTCATTGTTATTGATGTTAGAAGTTAAACAATAGGTAGCTCGGGTAGTGATTTCCTCGACACATTCAAGAAACTTTCTTAGTACGTTCTAACGCAAACCAAACCATCATCCGTTTTAATCATATCAAATTAAAACAAAAGGCTTCCATGGCATGGAACACAATAAAACTAAAAATGTCTATGCAATAATTAAAATATGAAAGAAAGAAAAATGCTTCATTGCCCAAGCTTTACAAATGTGTTCCCAAACATAAATTATACCAATACGTTTAGCTGTGGTAAAAGGATCAGACTCAGCGTGAGCGTGTGCAGGTGACACAGCGCTGGTTTTCAGTTTTACCCTTTTGGTTCAATATGTTATTATAATACATAAAATGCGGCCTAAAAAATTGCACACATTATCGCGTCTAAAATCGGAAGATCTTCTTCATTTACGAGTATAAATGACAAACATAACTTTCTAATAAAATTTACCTGCTTGCATTTGTACCCAGCATTCAATAGTAACGTAAAAGAAGCAAATCAAAACGTAATACAAGCAAACATTAAACTGTGCAGCCTAACTCCGCAGATGTGCCGGATCTGACTTCGCCCGTTAGTCATAAACAGGATGGTAGAACTCCACAGTGTAAATTGGCTTCTGACCCTTTGTTTTGCTTTGCTCAGCCGAGGAAGACCACTCGACCGTGCGCGGCGCGCCGCCGCCCCGTAGCGACCTAGCGCACGCAGGTAAAGTAGCCTAGCATTTTATTTGCCCCCTGTATATACGCATTGTTGTTACCCATACAGGTTGGAAAAAAGGTGGGCGGCGGAGGAAAACCATCCTAATTGATTACAATTAGGATAGCATTAGCATGTTTTTGTTAGCATTAGCTAAATTGTTCAGAAAATAGGAAAGCAGCATTCAAGAAATGTTGAAAAAAATGCTAGCATTCATATTTAAGGTACATTCACTCGACAGCCCCTTTTTTCAACAATGTATGATTGATTGTTTTGTTTTTTGAACCAGTGTTGCGTTGGAGTTTAAGTTGATTTTAATAATTGCGATCCAGGAAGTATGATATGCCTGCCAAATCGTTTGTATGTTTGGTAAGATGCTGCTTGAATTTCAGTATTGATTCACAGTGTTATGGTCTTGCGTGATGTTGCGGATGCCGCTTTGATTTGGAGTAAAGAACGAAGAAATTCTGTTAGCTGTTACTCAGGTGCTAAAAAGATATAGGCTCCTCTTGCGACATAGCAGAAAACACAAACAGCAACACAAAATTGCAAAGTCTACTTACCCACCAAGCGAATTATAAGTATAGATGGCACTATGAGTTTACCTTGCCGTATAACCGGCAAGTTGGTCCTTTGCACCGTATTTACTCAAGAAATGAAAACATAACTACATAGAATGTGTCAAAAAGATTCACCTTTATAGTACAGATGTTTGTGTAAAAGAACGCACATGTCTAAACAAATTATTTTAAACTTCGAACTTAAATTCTTTTGTTCCGTTATTCAGGTGAAGGGCAGCAGCCTATGGGGGCTCCGTTGGCGAGCATGGGAGAAACCAGCGAGTGAGTTCTATTTCTAATAGAATACGATACATTTTAGCATGAATACAATTTTCTATGTTGCATGTTTCATCAACAAGGCATGGTTGAGGTGTCTCATCAGCCATGGTTCTTTACATACCGTCTAGATTTAGCCAAAATTACAATCATATTTTATCATTATAATTATGGTGATTTTTGGTTACTTAATTTAGTTTATCTACGTTTTTGGCAAAGCAGGATAATCTGCGAAAGACGCCAATTCTGACAAAACGCAACCAAGGTTGCTAGTCTCCCTAGATGGTTTAATGTGGACGACTCTATTTTTCTTTTTTGAAGTTTTGGCACCTTGACTCCGTCAAAAGTCTCTCTTTTAATATTTCTACGTAGTTTGACACATTTTTCCCCATACTAAGTTTTTTTTCTTAAAAATTAAATGTCACAAGTAAATATATTTTTATTACCTAGCAGGCATCTTTACCCTCATTGGTAAATAATAAAAAATACTTCAGTGATCAGTTGAAAACCTGCAATCATTATAATAAATAACTTGTATAGTTTCCTAAAGGGCAATATTTTCTTATTTACCAATCTCGGAAAGATTCGTGCTCGGCCTGTCAATTAAGTCATAATATTATAAATTGTTACTAGATGGTGGCGGTTGTATGAGAAAAACTCATTGTAAATCATCTTTTGCTTTACTAACGGTGGTGTTGCCGCGCGCGCAATCATCTGACATCTTAGGGAGGAGGTAAACACTTTTGACTATGCATGTATTACTTATTTAAGGGGTATCCTCATATTCGGTGGACATAAGTGATCTTGTGACGCAGATGTTTAAAGTAAGATACGAGAAAACCGTTCGAAGTTTTGTATGATTGCGACCTATACGAGTATCGATTAACGCCGAATATGTGGAGGGGCCATAAAAAACTTAGTTGCACAGTTAATTTAACATAAAAACTGTAATCGACATAATGTTTTGCTAAAGTGACGTTTTTTACATTCTTAAGAAGTAACCTACATAGTTTGTATATTCTAAACATCCTGCTGGACCATATATATAGTACAACTGAGTGAGAAACTGAATATTTTGTTCAGATACTAATTATTTTTGGAAAGCGCCTAGAAAAAAACTTGCTTATTACAAAACTAATCGGAGTTACACAAAAATATTCGAGATTTAATTGTATTGAGGATTCGAAATTCATTTGTTTCCAAGAAGTGGGTATACAAGGTCGATTTCGTTTCTAGCAAACAGTAGGTACAGTAAAACCAGAGTCACTCTCTCTGGTATCTGTCAGTAAGTTTGTTATACCAGAGAGTGTTAAAGCGATACGCAGCAGCCGAGCCGAGTGAGCCGAGTACTGAGGTTTAACTGTACTTACCTACTGTTACTTTTTTTAAATATTATCTTCAATTTGTAGTGACCTAAGAATTCCGAAGAACTTAAAGCAAAGACAGAACGGAAGTAAACTAACAAACGATCCTAACTTTAGGACCCTTACACGTTAAGAAATTGCAGTTCATAGATACGCCGATTTACTAAAATAATAATTTATTTTTTCCGACCCAACTATTATACCTTTATAGGTGCACTGTACTTCCTTTTCGCCAAACAACGTTTCCCAAACAAATTCATTTCCCAACCGTATAATATGGCATACTGCTTTTTTCCGAAACTAAATATTTCGGGGATGTCGTTAGAATCGACTAAGGGAATGAGGGCTTCTAGTACTGTTAGGTGATGGGCTTGCAACCTGTGTCACTGATAAGTACACTGGTAAACATCTTAGCCTGTTTGTGCAAAGTGCGGTGACAGAATTGCCAACAACTCTTGTTGTAGTTGTTGGTATTTCTGCAGCTCTACCTACCCCACTCTGGGAATGAAGGCGTGATAATATGTATGTGTATGTATGTAAATATTTTAGGATTTATTTCAGGACCATCGTGTAGAACCCTAGTTTCAGGACCATCGTGTAGTTTTATAAAAATCCTTAGTTAGGGAAACGTTGGGTTGCGAAAAGGCTGTGAACCACCTTTATAATTTACTCCTATGTCCACGATTCAGTTTGCGCATCATTTGTTTACTGTCATATTCTCGGGCGTGTCAGATTTTCCAGAAAACCATCTCTGAACCTATTTTTACACAAATATGTAATAATTTAATTAATTAATTTTAATTTTGTTTAGGTATTAAACAATGAAAACAAAAGGAAATACCATTAATTTACATTTATAATATTCGTGTAATGTTATATACATATATTAAGGGAAACTTATTTCTGTGATATTTTTGTAAACTCGTGGTTTATCAGTTATATACCTAATCCTCACTTATCACAAATCATAAGATACTTGAGACACTTGAGGACAGATAAATAACCGCACAAAATTATCCCACTGCCCACAAACAATTTACCTATCTCTTAACTTTTTATAAATTTTTAAATTATTTTGGTCCTCCTATAGTGGAAGAACCCTGTCGGTAAAAACTAGTGAGTAATTTCGAGGATAGTTTATTTCTCGTGATTTGACGTTGTCATTATGACAGAGTAATATCGATACCTTTAATCGATAAGAAATCATTTAACTACAATTAACGTATGAGTGAGTAACTTAACGGAAACAAGTGGCCACCTTTTTCGTTAAGTTGATGACTACACGAAGGTTACTAAAGGTTATTAAACTTTGCCATGTATGCTACACATTGTATTGTGAATTCATTTGTACAACAAAAAACCATACTTCGATTTCAATACAATACTTTATTTACGAGAAAACATAATAATAGTAATGTTGAGGGCGCCACCGGCCGCTCGGTGCAGTCTATAGCATACTACAAACGGGTTTTTTTTTGTAAATGGGAATTTGTGTCTACCAGCAAGGATTCCTATTTGAAATATTAAACAAAGAAAATGAACTTTATTCCAATTGTATTATAGTTTAAATTAAATTGCCTTGATTATTCACATCGTGCATTATGAACATAATATTCCATTAATCTACCTACCGCCAAGCAACAGTGTTCGCATTGTTGTGTTCTGGTGTGGGGATATAACAACCGGTGAAATTACTAGCATAGAGGCATTCCATTTTGGTCCTCAGGGTTGGCAACTCATTTGAGATTGTAGTCTTAAGATTATAGTCTTGAGAATTCATGTCTATGGGTCTCAGATTCTACTTACCATCAGGTGGCCTTCTCGTAATCATAAAAAAGAGTATTTTATAATAGTTTTTCATTTTTCAGGAAATCTACTACTGAAGATGACGCCGAAACTAGAGTTTAAGGAGAACATCACTATAGTACAAGATTTCCAATGAATCTCAATTAGTTTATACTTAAATTAATTTAACTATAACATACTTATGCAAATAGTTTTAATTTTAGTCAAGACTGTCTTAAACTATCAATACGGTACCACTGCCATAGTGTAGACAAACCACTATTTATTTCGATTCTCACAATAATTTACTTTTAAGTAGTAATAAATACAAATACTCAAATATTTTAATGAATACTCATACTGAATATGAGTTTTTGAGTAGTAAAGGTAGTCTCAAGGATTTGGTGGAAAAGATTTCTCGACTATAAACGTGTAGGAATAAAATCTATAGTATAATGTCGCGCAAGGGTTTGTGTGGACGAACGGGACTTGTGCAAAATATTAGTGTTTGAACTCACGGGATCCTCGAAGTTGTGAGTCGCAGAGGAGAAATTGTTCTGTACTTTAGTAAATTTGGTCAAACCTAGGTAGTCATTTAGGGGCCGTAAGTGATTTCCAAAGTCAAGGATGTAAATAGTTGCGTTTTTCAAATATTGTGAGAAGATAAGAAACTGGATCAAGAGTTACTTTATGATATAAATGGACAGGATTCGGAAAACATTTGCGTTGGTGTCTGTTTCTTCAACATATATCTATGTAGAATGAAAAAGACGCCACCTCGAACCGAAATTCCGCAGAAGTGATCCCGGCATTAAGTGAATTCTCGCAACGGGTTATTATAGAACACTATAAAAGTTTTAAGTAGATACAGAAATTAAATGTCAAAATATTGTATTTTTGTATAAGAAACCAAAACTATTAAAGTAGGCTTTTGTGTTTAATTAGTAATAATTTATAACAGTAGATAATCTAAAGTAATTTGAGTAGAAAGTCAAATTTTGCGAGTTAAAAAATAGCGTGACAGACATGATATTTGAATTTGATGTAAATATAGTGTTGTGTGTAATTGGATCGTTTTAACGAAGAGTCCACCTATTTTGTAAATAATAAATAGATTTTTACACTTTGTAGCATTTTATTAGAGTTAGTGAAATGTTGAGAAAAGCTTTACTCAGATATTTTGTAATGTATTATTGCCATATAATATTGATAAGTTTAGTGCACGCAGTGAATATGTATTCAGGAATTGACTTGTAGGAAACATTGCTACCTATTACTTGTGTAAAGAGATATCTAAGTGCGCCACACTAGGTGCCCGGACGCTCTTCTGTAATCACTAAATTTAAACTTAGTGATTCTATTTTTGCATTTAGATCCACTGTAGTAACTTGGTAAAAAATGTAGCGTTTGAAAAATTCATTTAACAATAATTTAAACTGACATCTACATACATTTTGAAGCAAATAAACTAACTTTACTCGTTTTTCCTGTCAGTGTGTCTAAATTGGTAACATTTCTAATGAAATCGTTTATTCATAGCTAATTCTAATAAATTATAATGTACTATGCAGTGAAATATACAATTTAATTATTTCATCGTGACATCAATTGCTTTATGTGGTAGATAATAAGTTCTAAATGCTTCAAGACATATTTGAACGGAACTTTGGCTCATTTTAACAAACATTCCATTTTGTGATATATCGTATGCACCTACTGAATAAAAAGCAATTAATTACAAAGTGGTACAAACATTGCATCCGAATAAAATTGTTTTATATGAAAATAAAATATTTTATTGCTGAAATGGCAACTAATTTTTTCCTATTCCTATAATAGTCCTATAATAGTAGATTGTTCATCAAGGGACTAAAGTAAGCCACATTATGACACGAGATATTTATCTACTCGAGCAATAAGCGAGGGTGGATGAGCTTCGAGTCTCATTATGGCTTTTTAATCTCGACTTTTCACATCGGTTGTGAGAAAAATAAATCCTAAATTATAATGTTGTTATTACAAAAACTTAAACAACCGTTGAAAATTTGTTTAGTAAATGTCAATTCATAAAATAAACTGTCACTTTAAACATGTCTAAGGCCTGAGATGTTTGTAATAAAAGTGTAAGTTTAAAAAATATACAATTTAATAGCGCTATCATTTTTACTCTCAACGCGACAGTGTAATGCAGAACGAGACAGCTACAAGGTTGTTTTTGGGATTAGAACATTGCAAATAGTCCATAGACAACATTTCCGAACCGAAGACTGAGGCGGTGGAGGTTGTATGCCCAGCCCCAGCCTGCCCTGCCACCGGCTCCACCGCGCACTCCGACGTCGAGGGCACCATCATCAAATGCCGTAATGACGCTCGAAGTTCATCCACCCTCGCTTATTGCTCGGGTAGATAAATATCTCGTGTTATAATGGCTTACTTTAGTCCCTTGTTGAACAATCTACTATTTCACTTCTCTCGCTCTAAAATGACTCATTATAGCAATTTATAGGAGGACAAAAGTGATGCCTTTCATCCTTAGGGACCAGTGACATTTTAATCCCTAGGGAGTAAAGTACTTTTCATTTGTTAGTCCTTTACCTCAAAGGCATAAATTCCTTGTAGCGATTCACCGAATCGCATTTCACCTCGAATGAACAAAACTTCAATAGAATCTTTTACTTAAAGCAATTTTTCGCGTGGCTTTTTACATTAGAATAATTATTTTGTAGCATTTCATTTTTCGTGTAGTATTTTACCCTAGGCGCATTTCGTCGCGATCGGTGTTTGTTTGGGACTCTATTTAATTTGACGCGTTAATTGATGTTCGCACTAAATTTCTGTATCATTTTTTTTAAAAACGTGTTAAACTAAACTAAACGTGCTAAACGTGTGTAAGACTAAAAGCCATAATGACACTCGAACTTTATCCACCCTCGCATAAATATCTCAACATGATTGCATACTTTAATCCTTTGTTGAACAATCTACTATTTTTTTTTAAATGGATGGATTTGACGTAAGCCACCGAGATAGTACCTACCTACCACATGACTATCTCGATAGCTTATGGCAATTCCATACATTTGTCAATAGAAATGTAAGAAGCATGCTCACAAAATCTGGCATAAAGAAAAATTTACCGCGGAACAACGCGCGTAAAAGTCCGTGGCAGAAAGAACTAATTTCGCCGGCGCCATCTTTAAATACTATTGACATGTTACACGACATAATTTTTCAGTTTATTTTGTCTGTTAAAACATGTGATTTTATCTAATGGGTTTTTTCTTCCAGTGCCCCCCCTATTATAAATATAATAATGCAAAAAATAATTAATTACATTAATGTTTCAATAATGTGAGTAGAAATGCAAATATTTTTGCATTGCATTGCACTCTGAAAAACGCTCCAGCTTGATGACGTCAAAAATCACGATGTTCTTTATTGCGTGAATCATGTCATGTCCGAGTCGACGGAATCCCTATCTGTATGTCTGGTAAGTTGTTAATTAGGTAGGTACAGTCAGACAAAAAAGTGGAATGCCATAATGTGTTTTTCAATGCTAGAGATACAGCTGCGGTACGAAAATTCGTGTCAGCGACTCGGTCTTAAATATAAAAAGCGGCCAAGTGCGAGTCGGACTCGCCCATGAAGGGTTCCGTAGCAGCAAGTAACATAATATAAAAGTTCGTTGTAGCTTTGATCAATGTTTTTATGACGTATTAAAAAAAACTACTTACTAGATCTCGTTTAACCAATTTTCGGTGGAAGTTTGCATGGTAATGTACATCATATATTTTTTTTAGTTCTATCATTCTCTTATTTTAGAAGTTACAGGGGGGGGACACACATTTCAACACTTTGGAATTGTCTCTCGCGCAAACTGTTCAGTTTAGAAAAAAATGATGTTAGTAACCTCAATATCATTTTTGAAGACCTATCCATAGATACCCCACACGTATGGGTTTGATAAAAAAAAAAATGAGTTTCAGTTCTAAGTATGGGGAACCCCAAAAATTTATGTTTTTTTTTCTAATTTTGTGTGAAAATCTTAATGCGGTTCACAGAATACCTCTACTTACCAAGTTTCAACAGTGTAGTTCTTATAGTTTCGGAAAAAAGTGCCTGTGACGTACGGACGGACAGACAGACAGACATGACGAATCTACAAGGGTTCCGTTTTTTGCCATTTGGCTACGGAACCCTAAAACATGCAATATATGCCAACACGCTGAATCCTGTAAATATAAAAGCAGTGCGTATTTAATCAGCATGGATTATAAAATAGGGCCCAGATCACACCCTTGACCGGTTGCAAAATAATGTAACAAATTGAATGTAAGTATTTCGTCCCAAAGCGGTTAAACGTGTCAAGTTCTAGTAAAGTTCAATCGGTGATACACCCAGAGACAAATAATTCAGGCTTCCTTTTTTGGATCCTCTCTGCTTGCTTGTCTTATCTTGAGTGGAAACGTTCCTTTGTCCTCTTTTCTCTCTTGAAAGAATCATTGAGAGCAGATGAAACTGCAGAGTTATGTTATCAAGTGACAACTACCACAATACGCTGCCGCTCTAGGGTCATTGAAGTCAATAATTATAATTTGAAAAAGCCTTACCCGGGGCCACATTATCAAGTTTCGGCGGAGGTTCGCGTTAGTCTCTCATTATAAATAAATAAATAAAATACAATCTCATACAGACTGACTTAGTCCCAAACTAAGCTCTAGCCTTACAAACTATGGGTACTAGACAACGATAAACTTACTTATATAGAGAAATATTAACGTAAATACATAGAAAACATCCAATATTCAGGAACAAATACTCGTGCTCATCACACAAATATCTGCGCTTACCGGGATTTGAACCCAGGACCCCTAGCTTCGAAAGTAAGGTCACTACCAACTAGGCCTACTTGTGTCAATGCATGCGTGTATAGGCTAGAGTGACGTCGTTATTATGAATCGGTTTCGGCGAACCTTTACGAACCTTCGCCAAAACCAAATAATGTGACCTATTATTCGGCTTGTGCTAATTCCTTAGACCATTGATCTAAAAAATTAGCATACGAATTGGACATCGTTTTGAGTCGAAAGTCGAGTCGTATTATGGTAATGTTTTTAACCCTTCATTTGGCAGTGTGCACATCAGTGCACATACCATAATGTTCACTTATTGATTTATTTATTTTCTGGTTCTAAATAAAATAGGGTTAGAATCCACTTTTTTAATTTTTGCCAATGTATGTATGTATGCCAAGTATCGTAATGTTGACAATACGATAACACGTCAAAAGCAATATGGTTTTGCCGTGTAGAATGTCAGCCCTGCACGGCTAGCACATGACGGCGCGCGAGTGGTCGCCCACGAGATTACCTGTCTTTTTCTGACCGTTCTAATTAGACAGTGACGGGTAGTCTCTCTCGCGCGCGACGTAACTCGCGCGTCGTCATGTGCTAGCCGTGCTAGGCCTCTATTGTACAGGGTAAAAAGATACTTTTTTTTTTACTCGGCCGCCATTACTGTCAAGTAAATAAGAGCTATCGTAACATTGACAATACGATGACGTCAATAGCAATTTGGTTTTACCGTGGTAAATAGAGGCAATCTAGCACACTCATTTCCATCGTGCTTTCGTCTGCATGATAGGTAAAGACTGGTGGTATGATTTGACCTTTTCAATGCCAACCCGCAGCACAGGTTTCTCGCCACCGGCGAATGTCCCTGATTTGACAACGTAAAAGAAACTTACATAACTACCCATAACAATAATAATAACATTGAAGTTAGAACGTCAAGGAAAGTCACATGGCCTTGAAACAGTTAAAAGCAAACATTGGCAAATTTAATAAAAACCATCAAAACCTCACAACTTTAATACATAATTGAGATATCCTGAGGTTCTTAAGGTTTATCAATAATTGAGAGAAACAACAACTTTTATCTATTTATTCATCAACATACATAATATCTACATTTGCACAAATAAAATATTTCAACTTAGAATTACGCCAGCAGGTAAATGTTACTTAGGACTGATATAATACTTTCAAATTGTTTTATTCCAAAACTGTTTATGCAACATTGCGTGTAAGTTATCAATAAAAATTGAATAAACATACTCGTACACAATCTATGGCATTAATTATTTCAACACCTATAAGTTAAGATTAATAGGATACATACGAATTTACAAGTAGTTTCTATAAATCAGTGCTCACTAGAAACAAAAGGAGAAATAATATTTACAAATGAATTACTATTTGGACTGTATACAAATAAACATTGAACTGCATTGAAACAACTAGTTCATTTTAAGGTTCTTTTCCATTTTGAGACTAATAAAGCAGCAACACTGTGTTGACAGTACACCAAGAAATACATATTGTGGAGAATAAATAGGCCACTCTTTACAGCAACAGTTACATCTAAATTGATAATCTCATACAATATATTGAAATACATTTTGATATCTTAACACTTATATTGGAAAACAACCTTAAATATTACGATATATACTCCAATAAGTTATGTACACTATACCGCCAGGTCTGTCGGATAACCAATCAAAGCTACATGAAGTTGAACAAGGTTTATGGAATGTTTAAGCCTTTAACAAAGTGACTGAATAACATTATAGTAAAAGTCTGAAGCTAAATTATCCAAAAATGAAATGTAAGCGACTCCACTGCAACTCTGGAAGTTAAAGTAACATGAACACCGCTATTTACCACATTACATGATACCATATGCCTCATATTCTTAATATAATGTTAATTTAGTCACTCAAACTACTAAGAGTCAGTGAATTTTCTTCAAAGTTTACTGTTAAATTGTCAAAAAACACTCCAAATGAAAATCCTACCCACAAACCACACCCGGGTATATGTCAGATATCTGCAACCTCAGCACTAAATGCAACAACTAAATTAAATTAAGTTTTCATAGTCATAGTGTGAATTTCATGAAGAAGTGCTAAGGTTGGATACATTAAGAAAAATTGTTAACCAATTTACCTGTTTAACAAGTTTTTACAGCACAAAACACATCAAGCTAAGATACTTCAGTTGCAGTGATAGAACTAATGCTTCAGCGGTACATTGAGTCCTCAAGTTTAATTTTGATGTTGATCTAATACTTTTTTCAGCACTGTTTAGTTTCAAAACTCAATATCATTAGGTCTAGGTCAAGGCTGGAGCGATCCAGTGCTGTGGTATACTGAAAATAAATAAAACAATAGTAAAATATAAATAAGAATAACAATTTATTAAACATTAAATATTACACACTAGAAAAGCTTTAAAAGCTTCAGTTATAGAGCTCAAATCTAGATTTTTGATCTATGATTGTAAATATGAATTCTGGTCACAATTAAGTACAGTTACAAAATATTACATTTGTACTCACACTTATTTTTAAGTTTTGCCTTCTTACACCCCACCCATTTTGACTTTTGATGTCATGTAAATGCCAACAATGAGACCAAATAGACCAATGGCAGAACCAAAGATTTCTACGATAAGAATCTTGACGAAGAGGGCTGCATTGGCAGCATCGGAGAGGGCAGCACCAGAACCCACAATCCCCACTGCGATACCACAGAACAAGTTGACGAGTCCCACAGCCAAGCCAGCACCAAACATTACATATCCAGCCATGTAGTTCTGAGCTTTGATGTTGACGTCAACCAAAGGCTCGGGATACTCTTCCAGCATGCCCGACAGCACGATGGCGGTGATCAGGCCGTAGATGGCGACGGCCTCGCAGAAGATGACGGAGATCAAGTTCTTGGTCTTGATGCGGGGCGCCTTCACTCCACCGCCGACGATGCTCACGCCGACCGTGTGGATGCCCATGGCAGCGCCGACCACCGATAACGAAACGGCGAAGGCGATACCCAGGACCGCCCACATGTAGGGCGACGTGTTCATCAGGAACCATCCAAAGTCAATTTGCTCACCCTTTCCGCCCAATAAGTAGAACATCGAGAAAACGGGTATCACGATGATTATGATGAGCCCGAGAAGATAACCTAAGAAGTACCTCATCTTGATGTTGTTTTGTACTAAATTGGAGCAATTTTACACACAAATCCCGACAGGGACGGCTTTTTCTCGCCCAATTTTTGCCTTGACAGAAAACTAGAGGGAAGAAGTCTTGTGATCACAAGATGTCAGAGACAACAAGAGTGTTGCTACATGTTAATTAGATTCTTGTGATCCAAAGTCACAGAGTAATGCAAAGCTACCATTCACGCGCAAACGCAACGAGCGTGTAAAAGAAGCTTTATAATAATGAAAAATATGTGCTGACCACCTTACCACAGACAGTAGGTGATGTGATGTAGGTACTTTGGTACTGGATGGTATTGGTCAAAGATAAAATAACCACTTCGTTTTGTATTGGTTGGCACTGTTGTCACACGGTTCGCACGTAGTTTTTGATTATCCATGAATTCCATGATATATGACAATCTGTGATCGAATCTCAGATCGGACGGACGGACGAATTGCGTAGGTGAACTAGGTGATTGATTGTGATCCGTGAAATGTGATTGTTTGTTTTAAGCAAATACTCATGTAGTTTATCCCTTCCCTCAGTTAAAGTATTCGTTTTAATTTTCTTTAACCAAGATGTGACCTAATTATCGTGCAAAGTCGTCAGCTTTTGTTGGTCATGTGTTGCACAAACGTTAGGAAATGGAGTAGGAAAAAAATTATGAAGCCTGAAAAGACATCGCGATGTGGTCTGCTTACGCCAGCTTTATTGTTCGTCACTCCTACCTGTTTCTACTTTTAATTAGTGTGGTTTCTACTATCCTCACAGTAATTCCACTAGTATGTCACAAGATACCGTCGTTTTCCGACCCGCTGACCGGGTTCGAGACGCGCGGCACGTCGCTGGCGCACCGGTTCATCGCGTGGGACAACCTGGTCGACGAGACCCGGCCCTCCCGTCGCCTCGCCGTCAACCCCAAAGAAATTGAAGACCAAATCCGCATGAATTCCTCCTATCATAACAAAACGAAAAAAGGTTTAAAAAGAACGAGAAATGAACACGAAAGAAAGAGAATAGGCAAGAAAAAGAAGGACAAAGTAACTTTCAACACTGGAACCAGGAAGACCTGGGTCAATTCAACTGAATCTACATATTCCAGTGATCATGTGCACTGGGGCTATGGGAAAAACGTGAGCTTTCAAGATGAAGATGATGTGTTTTTACAGGAGCACATACGGAAGCAGTGGGTGTCCCTTAAAGGGATGCAGCGGGAGCCTAATGCTCCAATACATCACAACTATGCATTTGGCAGCTGCGGAGCACCATTATCTGACTATGCACATCTTGTTGTTACAAACACAGGTAATACATCGTTACTCACATTTGAAAACATTGAAAAGATGTGTAAATTGCAGTTGCAGCTTGTGGAACTAGGGTCTGTGGAGTATTTCAAGTTGTGCCAGAGGCCAGTTAACGCTGATGACATCTGCTGTCCGGTATGGAGTGTACCAAACTATATAGCTTTAATCTCTGGTAAAAAGTCATGTGAAAACTTAACCAGAGAAGATATCAACAAGACTACTGTAATTTTAGAAAAATGTGCAAGTTATTTTCATAACTTTTCATTGATGGCTTCGTGCGAGCTTGACCGCTGTAAGGTGCCAAAATATTGCTCTCAGTATGATGCTGTTTACAACATGTTATTCTATCTTATAGATTCTGATGCATTTGCTCCACCAAAATTCTGTCAAAATAATGTCAGAAATGTAATGATTTTCTTCCCACTGCCTAGAAGTAGTACAGTTATGCCATATTATGAGAAACTGCAAAGTGCCAATATGTCTTATGATAATCTCCTAATACCTGCCATGGATTTTGGACTCAAAAATACTCTTTTTGACTTGTGGGTAATACAAGACACCTGGTTGGTAGGTTTGGGTGCAGTTTTTGTATTTTTTTGTGTATGGGTCTACACAAAATCTTTTATATTGACAATTATGTTATTCATAGCCATAACCTATTCTCTTGGAATCGCATACTTCTTGTATGTGTATGTATTCAATTTAGAGTTTTTTCCGTTTATGAACTTATTAGTGATAGTAGTTGTGATTGGGATAGGGGCTGACGATGCATTTCTTTATGTGAAGGTTTGGAAGATGGTCAGTAAGCAGCTCATTCGAGATAACGTAGCTAGTCTTGACAGTGGCCTGGGCGATATTAAAAATGTCTCTAGTGCAGGAGACACAATATTAGTGCAAATACTTGAAGAAACTCTGAAACACTCAGTTGTGACTATTTTTATAACCACCCTGACCACAGCTGTTGCATTTTTTGCATCCTACGTAAGTTACATTCCTGCTATCAACTGCTTCAGCATATTTGCTGGCACTGCTGTTCTAGTCAACTTCTTTCTTATGGTAACCTGGTTACCTGTAACAGTATTTATATTAGATGTTAAATTATATAAAAGCAAGAGTAAAATTTTAGAGATACTGCACAATTCTATAAATGAACTTTGGGATGAGACTAGAGTAGTATTGAATAGATTTATCATTACTTGTGTCTCAAGGTTGCACATAGGGTTTGCTTTGGTATTAGGTGCTCTTGGGATCTACAGCATTGTTGTGGTGTTTCATGCCCCAGGGCTTCAACTCCCTAACTCTAAACAATTCCAACTTTTTCAAACCTCTCATCCCTTCGAACAATATGATATGAGCTACAGTGATAAATTTTTGTTTGAAAGATTTAGTAGAGACATTGGAACAGGAAGCAAGATGCCTCTCAGGTGGATATGGGGCATAAGTGCCATTGATAATGGAAATCATATGAACCCTAATTCCAGAGGAAAATTAGTTTTTGATGATACATTTTCAATATCTGATCCAAAGTCTCAACTTTGGCTTATGGACTTTTGTTCGAAAATCAAGGCCCAACCGTTTTATCAACAAACGCTAGGCCCTCTACTTCCAAACTGTTTTATCGAAAGCTTTAAAATGTATATGAGTAGACGATGTGTTGATAATATTGCCAAAATAGATAGGTCGCCTTGTTGCGAATCTTCCCGGTTTCCCTACAAGAAACATGTGTTTGAATATTGTATCATAAAAGCCATGGAATCGTTGTATGAAACTCCTCGCGAGTTATTTATGCCTGGTGTAGCAGGTCCTAAGTTCCTAAGGAGCGCTAAGCCTAAGGTGGCATCCGTCGTCGTGGAGTTTGAGAGTGTCGTGCCATATTCCATGTCCTATGTAGAAATGGACAAGTTTTTTCTTCATGTTGAGAATTGGACAGAGAATGAACTGAAGTCGGCACCGTCGGGTATGAAAAGCGGCTGGTTTCTCTCTGATTTGCAATTTTATGATCTTCAGCGCACTCTAGCCGGCGGTACTTTAACGGCGCTTTTGATCTCTGCCGGTTTAGGTTTTCTGGTCCTACTCCCTGCAACATTGAGTTTGGTTATAAGTATATGCGCATTGACCGCTATGATATTCTCCTCGACGGTGACGATAGCTATTTTAGTCCTGTGTGGCTGGAAATTGAATATTTTAGAAAGTGTTGCCATATCGACGTCGGCAGGGTTAGCTGTGGACTTCAGTCTGCACTATGCCCTAAGTTTCACCAACGCCAGTGGCATGAAGGCCGCGAGGGTGAAGTGCGCCCTGTCCACGTCTGCCGGGCCGACTGCGGCTGCGGCCCTTACTACGGGTTGCGCTGGAATATTTTTGCTCAAGTCAAATTTGCTTCCTTATTCCCAAATCGGATGCTTCTTAGCTCTAATCATGTCGGTCAGTTGGATTTACGCAACGTTTTACCTATGCTCCTTATTCTTCATAGTCGGGCGAAACTCCTCGAAGGAATTCCCACCTGAAGATAGGAAGACGGTTTCACGGGTCAGTTCAATATGTTCAGGGATTCCGAATTTAGAGAGTCACGAGCTGGAACATCTGGCTGACAGCAATCGTACCAACCTCACGCTCTCGCACAGTCCCTCCAGCATGAGCGCCACCACGGTCGTCCTGCACGACGAGGGTGACGGTCACAATAAACCCGACAAAAAGATTAGTATTACAACTAATTTAGCATGTGACAATGACTGAATGTTTATACCTAATTACATAGTAACTAAGTAAAATAAGTACTTACTAAAAACTTTTGAGAGTATTTTTTCAAAGACGTTAAAGTATTCTGAATATCTATAGATCTGAAAACTAATTTAATTATACATTTGGGACATACTTGGCCCTTGTTTGTTATTTTATTACTGAGAGCATCACAGTACTATATGCTACAAGTATGTAAATATTTTATTCTGTCAAAGCGCAACATTTAGAAATGATTATTGTGACAATAATTATCACATAAATAATTCTCATACGACAATATAATATGAAAACGAGCTTAGCTTGAACATTTTGTAATGTGTTGCATTGTATTTACATTCTACTCGAATTTTTTTTAACAAAGATTCTGTGCTTAATTAACTTAATAACAGCTGATAAGTTTTGGTAAGAGTGTATTGTGTAGTCTCCATCGCCATTGAATTATGTTGGAGCATACAAGGTGCTCAAAATTGTCTAAACGATTTAAAGTGAAGTATATTTGATAGCGACTGCACCTAGTGCTCAGCTCAGTGTCATGTTTGAAGGAGGATTTTTTAGGCGATGTGAAATTATCAGATATCATAAAGGTCCCTTTAATTATCAGATTTTTACAGCATGCAGAGTCACAATCTGATTTTTCTAACAATGTTAAATTGTCGAAATTGTAAATACCTCCTCCAAATATTCCCTACTTGTGCAAGCAACATCACAGTATTACAGGTGCCTCAGTTTCAGTGTTTGTATTTTGTTTTGTGACAGAACTATTGTATTCGGAGTCGTACGTTTTCGTCACAATGCCCCTTGGTATGTTTACCTCAGTCAAATTGATAAATAGCAGTTGCCTTTGTTATTAGTGGGTGTCAAAATTCATAAAAGGCTATTCATAATCCGTTGTGTTGTTACCTACGAGTGTACGGCTAGCACAAGTTGTATTATATCGCTTGTCGCTCAGTGCGTCTCTATCGTTATAGATTAGATGGAAAGGGAGATCTGCACGGCTAGCACATGACGGCGCGCGAGATAGACTACCCGTCACGTCATTGCCTAATTAAAACGGTCAGAAAAAGAGAGGTGGTCTATCTCGCGGCCGACAAATCGCGCGCCGTCATGTGCTAGCCGTGTTGAGCGATAAACAAGTCGCGGAGAACTTGTGCTAGCCCTACTGGACGTCAGTTACGAAGCACTGACCTCGAAACATCGAGTGACAAACGAAAGAACCTGATAATTCTGATAAAGAAAGTGCAAACGCAGCTTCGATTAAGTCTATGAAAAGAGAACTCCGATAAAAAACAATCTTCTATTATTATGCATATAAAACTTTTCCGGGACTCACAGCGCACAACCTAAATCGCTAGACATAGTAACTTAAAATTTGTAGGATATATCTTAGGGGTACTCTAGGGGTGTAATAAGAAAGGATTTTTCGAAAATCGCCCCCTACCAAAGGGAAGAAAAGGGAACCTAATTCCAAGCGTACAAAGTCGCCGGCATCTCTTGATATTTAATTGCTATTTGTTACAGAAGTCTTAGTTGGGTATTAGGATAGTTTATTTGATTGATTACTACTACACTCGGCGTCAAAAATATCGCCCCTCCGCGAAAATCAGATTCAAGCTAATCTAGACCTTAGCGAAATTATGTTACATAATTAATATTAGTATCAATTAAAAGCACGTTTAATGTGTTTTAAATTAACAATGTTTAATTTAAACAAAACGTAATGGCTTGTGAATCAGAGCGTTTCGAAAAAAAAGTGCACAAATACTCGTTTGAAGGGTCGCGAGTTGTGCCCTTTTCCAGGGGTATAAAATGCCTGTACAAGGTCAAATGCCAATCATTCACTATACAGACGTCGAAGAGAACACATCTAAGGAACTCAAGCAAGAAAACAACCCTCGAACATGGAGACCACCGCTGCTGAATCAGCTCAAGTGGTTGCACTACTGCAAGCAGGAGTTCGGCAGTGTGATGTCGCTCGGCAACTCAATTTAAGCCGTCATGCTGTCCGCCGAGTATTTCAGCGGTTCCAGGAGACTGGGAGCTACATCAGAAGACGTGGGGCTGGTCGGCGACGCTGCACATCCGAAAGAGATGATCGCTTCATCGTGACATCATCTCTACGCAATCGCTTCGCTAGTGCTGTTGAGGTGCAACAACGCCTCAGAGAAGCTCGGACAAGATCAGTCGGCATCTCTACAGTCAGAAGAAGACTGCGAGAGAAGGATATCGTGGCTCACAGGGCTGCTACAGGCCCAATGTTGACCGCACAGCATCGCAGAGATCGCTTGCAATTTGGCCGCGACCACGTCGATTGGACGTTTGAGCAATAGAGGCAGGTTCTCTTTACTGATGAGACGAGAGTCTGTCTTTATTGCAACGACAGGCGGGCCAGAGTCTACAGAAGGTCGGGCGAACGATTTGCTCAAGCCTGTATTGAAGAGACAGTGGGCTACGGAGGTGGCTCTTGCATGTTCTGGGGGGGCATGTCTATAGACGGCAAAACCGACCTTGTCTGCGTCTCCAGGACTGGAGGCACTCGCGGCCAAGGATCCCTGAATGCTCGCCGATACATTGCCGAGATCCTGGAAGAGCATGTGATGCCATATGCGGGTTACGTCGGCTCTGGGTTCACATTAATGCACGACAACGCTCGCTCCCACACTGCATTAATTGTTCGGGATTATCTGGAGGAGGTCGGGATTCCCGTTTTGCCGTGGCCAGCCAGGAGTCCTGACTTTAACCCGATTGAACACCTTTGGGACGAGCTGAAGCGACGGGTTTGGTCAGGAGATGCCGCCCCTACCACCCTGCAAGATCTTCAGGACGCAGGCAACATTCCACAAGAAGACATCATAAAGTTGGCGCGATCAATGAAAGACCGTTTAGAGGCAGTGATAAGGGCAAGGGGGGGTAACACTAGGTTTTAAGTTAATTTTAGGCACTTTTTGTAAAATTTTGTTATCCATTTATTGTTGTAAATTTAAACTTGAATAAACATTTTTTCAACTGTTCGCAATGTCATTTCCTTTAATTTTTGACCCCAAGGAAAAATCCTTTTTTTTTTTTAATTTTCCTAAAAAAACACTTTATTACCTTTCAAATGATACCTAACAATCATATTGTTGTCCTTGATCAAGTAGGGTTTAAAGTCGGTTGTAATTATTTTCCGAGGAGGGGCGATATTTTTGACGCCGAGTGTACATTGTCTGGGAGAGGACTCACTGTACCTACATTGAAATCCGTAACTTAGGTATTCATTGTGTAGGTAAAAACATTTATCTGGGGCTGTAAGATTTAGATAAACTTCTTTATATTTATGACGGATCGAACATGATGTGGCCAGTTTCTTGTAGGTCTTCGTGTTCTGGACAAACTTACTGGTCTAAGATGTATCCCATATGCAAGTCAGGGTCAACAAACTGCTTCTTTAAGTTTATACAATTTACTGTTAATTTGGTTTATGTTTATCGGCGGTTCGGACACTTTTTTTTCTAGATAGTGACCAGCGGGTCGATTATCGCTTTTATAGTTGTTGCATTTTTATAACGTGAAATTTCCAAGTAATGTGTGCGCTTGCCAAAAATAACATTTGGTACAAACATAGTTTATAGCCCGGAGACTGACATAGAGTACTTTTCATCCCGGGAATTTTAATATTTTCATAGAGAATACCAATAAGCAGGGCTCGGACAAGTCATCGCAGAAACTGATATGGACATGGAACAAGACAATTATAGAGTCGCGACTTAAGATTATTATTATCTAAAGCAGATATAATTATTATCGTAATTTATAATTTAACATTTGACCTTTTTAGTCGCATACCTGTCATGGATTTGTCAAAGTGGCTTGAAACAGTTTTGTGGTGACAATTTAAACAAATACAATTATTTGCTTAATTATGGTTATTTCTAAATATTTTAAATATGGTGCAAATAAATACAATTAATAAGTGGATTAAGGACTACCCCGAGCTCCGTTATCAGGAAAATGTCAAGGAAATATTGTGTACAGCATGTGACATTCGTATTAAACAGTTAAAAAAAGATAATATTGATAAACATATTAGGTCAAAAAATCACAAATTGAAGACAGCTCCGCCAGAAATTTCTTATGAAACTTTTTGCATCGATTTGTTGATGTTCCTAATTTCTGTTAATATTCCATGGAATCAACTCAATAATTCACGCTTCAGGGCATTTTTCAAAAAGTATCTGTGGTGCCCGTGGGAAATACCTGATGAATCCTATATTAGGAAAAAAATCTAATTGAAAAATAAATGTAATTGAAAAATATAACTAAATAATATTGTACATAATGCGATTCTATTGATCTTGTTCTATTGCCGTCTTGCGATTGTTTTGCGATGACTTGTCCGAGCCCTGCCATTAAGCTACCTGTACGTCTACGGAGTTGCGGGGAAAAACTAGAAAGATTATCAAGGATCGGACAAACGCCCGTCATTTTCAAAACATAACCCTGTTCCGTACAGCAGAGACTTCTTTATGAAGTTACGATATTATATTTTTTATTCATTAACACGTTTATACATAACTAGCGACCCGCCAGCGGCTTCGCCCGCTGCAATTTTTTTTCTTGACATTTATTTTTTATTTTTGTAAAGAATATATATATTTTTTAATAAAAAGTATTCTATGTTACTTCTAGCTTCTAGTACCTCCCAGAATATGTGTACCTACAAAGTTTCATGATGATTCGTCTAGTAGTTTTTCCGTGAAAGCGTAACAAACATCCACGCTTTCACATTTATAATATTAGTAAGGATATCTAGCAAGTGTAGTTTCCTCTTTATTGATACATTATACCTAATCTTATACCAAACATCATCATGGAATGTCAATAAATCTATAGAATAGGTACCCAATAATATTTTTTATTTATAATATACCTAAGGAAGTCTCTGCTATACGGAACAGGGTTATGTTTCGAAAATGACGGGCGTTTATCCGATCCTTGAAGATTATATATCGCTAACTGCCAAGGGACACGGGGATGAAGACTAGGTACATACCTGGTTTGATTTTATTACCGTTTGCACAAGTGGGAATTTCTCGCGTTAACAGTGATGCCACAGAATAACGTGGTTCATGTCAATTCGCAATTGCAATTGTTACTAGGTAATCGAATCTTCAATATATTACATCCCTTTAATTTTTCAACCTCGTATCCAATCGAATAGTTTGATAGAAAAGTAGTCTTTATTTTACTTAGACACTTGAGTGCTTTTCCTACTTATCAATTAGATACGATGCTAGGTTAAGAAAGTAAAGGAACGATCTTATTCTGGACGTTACATGACATGTTACGTTATAGTTAAGTACCTACAGATTTTATTAGAAAATTGATGTTAGATATTTACGAATTTTAATGTTAGTCGTAATACTAAACAGTGCTTAAAATATCAAAAAATCAATGTAGGTAACATAGTTATAGATTTATAAAGTACGTATGTTTTTATGAGATAATAATTTCTTGCCATGTTGTACCACAGTACCAATAAACAAATTTATGTTCATTTGTAAATGTAGTTAAATATTGTTATATAAAATAGTAATTGATAACTCTGTTTTATGTCAGAAGTCTAGCGTTTTGGCTACAAGATGCTATACAAAACGGAGCAAAGTTCTCTCGCATCAAGGGTTCCGTTTCCGTACCACGGGATATAACGTTGATGATAAAGTAGTACTACTTATAGTTACGTAACTTGTTGTTTTCTTTAAAATTAAGTATAGCAACGTTCGAGGCGGCGTGACCAGATCAAAACTGTAAAAATACCTAACCTAGCTAGGTGATTCAAAAACTGAATTGGTTCTTTTCCCTTACTTTTCGTAATTAAACTAGAAGGTATTTGGGTACGGAACCCTTACAATGACGATAAAATGCTTACACATTAAATTAACCGAGTACTTACATTATAATGTATTTATAAGCACAGCAGGTGGGTCATAGTCTAAACTTTGTATTTGTTAATATAAATACGTAAGTGACTAGTTTATTTGTGTTCTGTCACTTTGTTGTAGTAAAATAACTAGGGGTAGATTTCTAAATCTCAAACGAAGTGTTATCAAACTGAAAATCATGTTTAAGTATTTATTGTTTATGCCTAATCCCTTAATAATAGTATTGTTTAGTTTAAAGTGGAATTTATAGCCAAAATTGATGTTACCGCCTACTAGATATAAAATAATGTGTCATAATGTGGTTTATGCAAAGTGATTCTGTCGTCTAGGGCCTCTATTCAACTGCGTTATAACGATATCGTTTTTGACCTGTTTCCGTATTGTCAACGTTTTGATAACTCTTATGTCATTTACAATAATGGCGACTGTGACATAAACGATTCTTAAACGTGTCAAATACGATATCGTTTTAACGCACCTGAATAGAGACCTAGTTCCGTGTACCAAAATGTTTTTACTATTTGTTAACATTGAAGAATTCTGGTTTCGAGTTTTTGTGTCATGTCACCTACTTCTACAAGCATGCATCTCTTTTTCGATTAGCTTATAGGTTATATACATGTTCAGATCTCTGCTATTAACAATAATCCAAGCAATTCAGTATTAAAATGCGTTTATTATTCCAAATAAATGTTTCAATGTTTAATTATAGGTAGCAACGGTGTTATAAATCAGTGTTTAGTTGGATAAGAAATAAAAAATCAAAAGCCATTGAATAAAATGTTGATTTTTTTATATAAACCACGACTTTAATTTATTCTGATCCAAACAAGGTGTTTTCAATCCACGACGGCGCGCCCCGTTACTATAACTGCCGCACGGTAGCGTCAATATACGTAGAATGAAGAAACTGGGCTGATTTAGCCGATTAGTGGTATGGTCTAATGATAAGACCCTAAGGAAAATTGCTCAGGAATAAACAAAAAAAAACTGCAAAACAAGACTTCCAGTGGCAACAAAGGGGTGAGAATCGCTTACATAATCATTCACAATTTTCATTTAAAATTAAATTGTTTCAAATACATTTGCAGAGGACTGCGAAGCAGGTTTAGGAGTCACATGACATGGATAATGCTGGCTGTACATGTGAGATGTGCTATAGTCTGTACTTTTAGGTATTTAAAAAAGTGTAAACAAACCAAACCACGTGGCTCTGCTCATCAACCAATCCAAGCTGTTTGGTCGAGCTTTGACGTATCAGTGTTCTGCTCCTATTGGCTGACAAACTGTCATCTGTCAATGTCGTGGTTTTTTTGTTTACACTTTTAAATACCTAGTTACAAGTTCGCATCTGGAATCGCAGAACTTTCGCAATAATTTTAAAATCCGCATCGCAAAAAGCTCATGCAAATAATGTGGATCTCATCGCAAGTCGGTGAATCAACGAGTCCCAGCGGGAGCGTAAGCTACGTGTGTGCGTGTTAGTTATTTTAGTACTTTCATTAAAACTATTTATAACTTTAACCCCCGAAGCAAAAAGAGGGGTGTTATAAGTTTGATGTGTGTGTGTGTGGGGGGGTCTGTCTGGGGCACCGTAGGTCTTAAATGGATAAACCTATTTGAATGCGGTTTTTTTTATTTGAAAGCAGGTTTTCTAGCGGTGGTTATGCTTTTAGGGGGTTAAAAGCCCCCGATATAACGGCGAGACCTACCTACTTTCAGAGCTGATATCTCTTAAACATCTCAACCAATTTTCTTTAAATCATGCTAAGAACCATCCTGATTAATGTAGCTTTATTTTTAAAAAACCTGTGCCCGAATCCGTTTATTGGTTTGGGAGCTACGATGCCACAAGCATACTCAGACGGAAAAGATTAAAAAGCGTAGATTAAAAAAAAATAGAAATTTAAAAAATCCCCGACACTAAACAGTCTGTAATAAAAACCTCCAAAAAGTAAAAAATAATAAACAAGTAGTACCTAGCCCTATAAGTTTTATTATAAGTAGGTATTAATATTTTAATCCAAGCGTCGTCGCGTAGGAGTAAGGGCTGATTGTTTGATTTCAGTCTTGTTTGAAGTCATTGAAATAATCTAGACACGCGGGAGCGTGTCAAGCCAAGTTCAAGAAACAGAACTGGCGAGCCGCACCGTGTGTAATATTACACGAACCATTTGGAGCCACTTTTGACCCCCTCATAAATCAAAAACCATTTTACATAAACGTATCAAATTTGGCTCATATATTGAGACTTGCGAAATACATATGTGTTCTAAATTTCATAAGCTTATCTCAAACGGTTATTTAGATAATAATGTCCAAAATTCCTCATTTTTATCATTGACTGACCTATAGACCAAAACTCTAACCCAGTTCCAGATGACGTAGAGAGTTAAAATTTGGTATGCAGATAGGTAATTAGATGAATACAAAGGAATAAATAAAAAACTGACAATTTTTAAATAATTAGATTCTATTATGAACGCTTAACATAAATACCTAATATTACTTAGGGTACCTACGTTATTAACTGGGATTAATTATTATTTTTATATTTAGCGCACATCAATAGTGTAAAATCATTACCTACTCATAAATAGTAATGATAAAATAATAGGCATTTAGATTTTCGGTATATACACGACGCGCGCGCGCCGAGTGACGCCGGAGCGGCGTGGGCGGGGTGGGTGGGGCGCTGTGACAACCCAATCGAACCGTTGACGCAAACGTGGCCGAGCGAGCGGCACTCGGCAGCCGCGCTCATAAGCGCGAGCGCCGTCTTGCTGTCCGGTTGTCTCTCGATATCTGACCTATAAGGTTGCGATTTATGCTGCGAAATTGCTAAGTTTTCTTAAGGAAAACTTATAACTTGTAGTAATATTATTATTACAATTTCTTTAATAAGTAGGTACGTACGTATAGTATTATAGTATAGGCAATAGTTTAAATAAATAATAATTTTATAGTTACAAGTAGGTAGGTGTATATACTTATTATTATTACAATTCCTATAATAAGTAGGTACGTAGGTTTAGTATAGTATAGGCAATAGTTTAAATAAATAATAATTGTATTTTTTAGTAAGTAGGTAGACTTACCTACAAAAAGTAATGATATCCCACCAAAAACATAAATGTAAAAAAGGAGAGCCAAGTTTAATACAAAAATTATTCTCTGCTGTGGGCTTCGCCGCAAAAAGAATGGAGATCTGAGATTGAGTGCCACGTTCTATGCAAAATCCAAATATGTAGTCTAAGGGCTGACTTGGCTGGTTTTCCCATACGATTTATATAGCCTTCGCATGTTCTAAACCTGTTACCTTTAGGTTCTTATTTTATTATTCCCAAAATTTGGCTTTCTGGTAGAAACTACCCATCGAACATAAGACTCTTCCATGACTGTGTAAAAGTAGGTACTTAATAATAATTCGAATGGGAAAACCAGCCAAGTCAGCCCTTAGACTACATATTTGGATTTTGCATAGAACTTGGCACTCAATCTCAGATCTCCATTCTTTTTGCGGCGAAGCCCACAGCAGAGAATAATTTTTGTATTGAACTTGGCTCTCCTTTTTTACATTTATGTTTTTGGTGGGATATAAAATACCCTACTACTACTGCTACTTAGCGGTCCCCGACATGTCAGTTTAGTTAGTGTCAGTGTTCAGTTAACTGCCTACTTATTTTATCAATCAATCAGCCCTTACTCCTACGTGACGACGCTTGGATTAAAATATTAATACCTACTATACCTACCTACAATAATTAATATTATACCTACAATAATTTAAAAATCCGCATCCCAAAAATCGATGCGTGCAGCTTATGCAAAATGCGGATCTAGTGCAAGTCGCTGAAAGAACGAGGCCCAGCGGGAGCGCAAGCTACGTGTGTGTGCGTGTTAGTTTATTAGTACTTTGATTGAATCGATTTATAATGTAACTTTTTTCATATAATTTATTTTCTTGGTTACCTACGAAGATCGCGAAACACTAAATTCGAATGTCTACACACTCGTGATTTATCCCTAAACCGAGATAAATTATAGGTGAATTCAGTACTATCGAACTCCGATCTTCGCTCAGAGAAAAGGACAGAGCTATGACAGTTACATAGCTCTGTCTTTTTCTCTGAGCGTAAACAGAACTGCATTGTTATGTCATGATAACCCCCCCCGTACTGTATTATGCGTTCACACCACAATGTTCACACAGTAGCAGTATTCTACTTCACTGTTCACTGTTCGGCCTTTAGACATACCCTTCTGATCTGTGGTTCTGCCTCCGTGTGAAACCAGCATGAGATTGGATTCTAGGCGAAAGGCTTCACGTGTCTTGACGAGTGTGTTTAGTTGGCTTAAGCTACTACTGAAGCGTTTAAACAAATGCATCGAACAGCGCAGAAAACGGGAATTTTTTGACACTTGTCCTGACGTCATTTTTGTTTGACAGTGACAGCTGTGATTCATCTTCAACAAACAACAATTTAATTTGCGTTACTCATCGGTTAATAAATACTAAAAGTTTTCATTTTACAGATTTTAATTAGAAAATTAGATTAAGTCACAAATTCAAGATGTTTTCTACAAATCCTAACTACACTAAACTCAAAACCCACCTTAGACTTACTATAAACCGCTTGAAGTTGCTGGAAAAGAAAAAAACTGAACTCGCGCAGAAAGCCAGAAGAGAAATAGCGGAGTACATAGCTGCAGGGAAGAGCGAAAGAGCTAAGATTCGGGTGGAACACATTATAAGGTAAGCTAGACACGCAGTAGACTTTATTAGCATGTTATTGACTCGCAGGATAATTAATTTTAGTTTAAGTGGCCTTGAGTTGTTTAATATTAAATCAATGTACTTTGTCTATTAAGACACATTAGAGTAAACAGCCTTACTTCCGATTACACGGACTATGTATTTACGGTGTCAGTCTGGTGCAAGGAAATGAACACGTATCAAATCATATGTTTTAAATTGGCTTATAAAGTTATCTATATTGCATCAGTGTTTAAAATTGTTTTTTTAAGGCTGACTTTTAATCTCCAGACTATCTGATAAATAGCAGTTCTGTCCTTTTCATTGTAAAAACAAAGTGATAACTCTTAGATACTTTAGTCTGAGGAATAGCCCCCAATACCTTTGTTTTTAATTAATCTCACTTCACTTTTCACTTTTAAAAGAAATAGGAAACATTAAAATAATTAAGGCTAATGATATAAAATGCTAATGATATAGCACTGAGTGATTACAACCAGTCATCATCATGATTGAGTTATTTTACAGCATCATAACCTAACAATTTTCTGCAGTGCAAGAGGAAGTAAATCAGTAAAGAAAAAAGCACTTTTATTTCCAACATAAAAATTCTTTCCGTATGCTTCTCTATGTATAACATTACAATGTCAAAACTTTGCTTTTAACTTCAGTAGTTTACCGATCACTCAAGAGTGTTTGACTTAAGGAACAAAATAGACACACTGAGACACATACATAATGCATACATGCATGTATGTTAAGTCATATTTTTATTAGATGAAACAAATGTGTCGTTTATACATTTTCTGTTAATATTAAATAAAAGAATGACTCAAGAACTGTCAGCTTTGGTACTTTGTTTAAAAAAAAATAAGAGTATAGATCACAGACTTAACTTCCACAGAGAAGACTACATGGTTGAAGCCATGGAGATTGTAGAGATGTACTGCGATTTGATCCTGGCCAGGTTTGGCCTGGTGACACAGATGAAGGAACTGGATGAGGGGCTGGCCGAGGCCATCTCCACACTCATCTGGGTTGCACCCAGGATGCACACTGATGTTCAGGTAAGGGAATCACATTTGGCTAATATTATAAATGCCAAACATTTATATGTACAGTACTGGCAAATAATATATCATATTTGTACTTAAATCTCATATGATTACCTACAAATGTGACTCACTAAAATTAACAACCAATCAAGAACTAGTTGACCAATTGTATTGCTATTATTCAATTTGTTATATGATTAAATAAGGTTCAAAATGGTATTTAACAAATGTTGGTACATATCTTAGTTAAAAAAAGTTTAGTATTTAAAAAACCATTGCTGACATGTTCTAATGGTTTTTTAATGTTTTAATATTCCAGGAGCTGAAAGTAATTTCCGACCTGCTAACAGCCAAGTACGGCAAGATATACGCGGACGCGTGCCGCAATGAGAGCGTGCAAACAATCAGTGAGAAGCTGAAACACAAGCTGTCCGTCCAGAGCCCGGCCAAGATCCTTGTGGAGAAGTACCTCATCGAGATAGCAAAGAACTACAATGTGGAGTACACTCCAGATGAGCAAGTTATGAGGGAAGAAGAAGGTGTGTATTTTTTGATGTTATCTTGTATTAAAAAAAATGGTTGTTATGATTCTGCGTAAAGCTTTATAAGCTTGAGAAAATAATAAAACTGTATGCAACCATATGCATTGTGACACAAGGAGGCCTAATTGGTAGTGACCCTGCCTATGAAGCTAAGCGGTCCTGGGTTAGAATCCCAGTAAGGGCAGATATTTGTGTGATGAGCACAAGTATTTTGTTCCCGAGTCTTGGATGTTTTCTATGTATTTAAGTTTATATTTCTCTATATATAAATGTTTATCGTTGTCTAGTACCCATAGTACAAGCCTAGAGCTTAGCTTGGGACTAGGTCAATTTGGGTAACCTTGTCCTGTAACATACATTTATTATTTATTTATTTATGTTGAAGTCTGTTGGTTTTAACAATAATGTTTTCGGCAAGTTCAAGACAGTAAACACGTTGCTAACCCCAAGGACTAAGAAAAAATGCCTCAACACTAGCAATTTCACGGTTGTATTACCCCCATAGTGGAGCACAATGCAAATAATCTGGTTTAGGTCGTATCAAAGGGCTAAAATCCAGACTTACACCGGTATTTATATAAGGTGTGTCTGACCATGGGGCTTTAAATGTAGGTATCGATTCTACTCCTCAAATGCTACATCTTTTGTTCTACGACTTAGAAAATAACTTAATTTACAGTAAGTTATAGGTGATCAAACTTTCAAACTTTACTAGTAAAATCAGTGAATTAATTTATTTTGTATAAAAAAAAAAAAATTATCTCATTTTTTAAAGTCGTAGAACAAAAGGAGTTCCATTTGAGGAGTAGAATCGATCCCTACATTTAAAGCCCCATGGTCAAACACACCTTGTAGACACGAAAAGTAATTACTTAAGCAAAAAGGAACTACTTAAGAAACGATTTTAGTATGACTTTTGACATTATTCAAGTAATTACTTTTCTTGTCTCCTTGTGTCAGAGTCAGTTAATTTCGATGAAGTTGTTCCTTAGTGAGGATATTTCATACACAAGAAATGGACAAGTCTAAAGCTGGGTACGAATCTTAGCGGCTCAGCCTGAGGCACGCTCGTCCCGCGCAACAAGCTGCTCGCGAGCCAAATTGTTACATATAAACATGCGCGGGTGATGCAGCGAGCTCGCCGCGAGCCGAAATTTCAAAATGGCGTCGGACACGATGACAGCCGCTAGTCCGCGACTGCTTTTATCATGATTCACCGAATTATTAACAAAAACAAGAAAGAGCCTCGGTGGTGGAACGGCTTAGCGAATTTGTACGCGAATCACCCACAGACAAATTAGAACTTTTCGTTCTTCCCGCGGCACGCTCGGATACACGTCCAAATTACGCGAGGCACGCACACCAAGGCGCCTTTGAGCACGGTCAAATGTCCCGACTCTCGATAGCTCGCAGCGCGCTGCTCGCCCGCTGCTCGCGCACAGCGCGTGAGCGCGTACGAATTTGAGCAAAATAGGTGAGCCGTGCGTGCCTCAACCCGGGGCTGCTCTAATTCGTACCCACCTTAAAATGTAGCTTAGTATGGTGTTAAGTTATGGAATGTGTTTCCAGCCCGGGACGCGATGCTGGTCGACATCAACGGGCCGCCGATGCCGCCGGGCTTCATCGACTTCCCGCAGCTCCCGCCCGGCGCGGCCCCGCGCGGCCCGCTGATGCCCTCGCTGCCGCCGCCCAACGTCACGCCTTTCAGCTACCCCTCCGTAAGTTGACGCCTAATGAGTTACTGCCCATAATCTGTAATGCTTTATTAACAAGAATCGGGAAAACGCCCGTCATTACATTTTCAAAACATAACCCTGTTCCGTACAGCAGAGACTTCCTTATGATGTTACGATATTATATTTTATATTATTTATTTATTAACACGTTTACACAAAATATCTAGTAAGTGTGGCTAATTAGAAATCCTGATTATGTTACTGTAAAAGAAATTCAGAAGAAAATTAACGCCGAGCCACAATAATATTGCAAGAACAGTATACCAATGTCAACGATTAGATAAGCCCCAATGACGTCCGTAGACTGAACGAACTTTTTCAAATCATAAATGGGTCCTAAATTCACAAGTTTTTATATTATTTGGAAAAATATTGGACATTCTTTATTATTGGCGAAACTGATTTTTTATCGAACTCAGACACCGGAATGTCAATCAATAATAAAATTGTCGTTAAGTAAATCTATAAACTATCTTATAATATTTTTTAATAACAATATACCTAAGGTAGTCTGCTGTACGGAACAGGGTTATGTTTCGAAAATGACGGGCGTTTGTCCGATCCTTGTTTATTAAGGTAAGTAGCACTGTTAACAATCCACATACAGGACAGGGAGGTTATTATGACATAACTATGCAGTTCTGTTTACGCTCAGAGAAAAGGACAGCTATATAACTGACATAGCTCTGCTCTTTACGCTCACCGTAAAATTAACTGCATGTAAAAAGTAAAACCCGGGCAAGAGCATGTCGGACCATGCTCAGTGTAAGGTTCCGAAGCCGTTAAGTACTACAAACATAAAAATCAACAAGATTTTTCTATTTAAGAGGCCGTACACGAAATTTTCCCTTTAAGACGTCAAAACGATTCGTGAATATGCGATATTCTAAACCTCTTACAGCAAAACTCACGAAACAGTCGCCGGTATCAGGTCGATTAATCAAAATTAAATAATAAAAACAAAAAAGTATTTCATACATTCGTTGAAAATCAAAATTATATTTCGTGTTGCGCATTAAAATTTGTAGAAGTAAAGTATTTCAACAGTAAAATCACGTCTGTAAAATCACGAAAATAAGCAAAACTGGCAAAATTTCGTATATGGCCTCTTAAAGTCATTTGGTGCCGTCCAAGATGATTTTAGAAGGTATAAACTCTTTAATCGCCTGTATCTCAACAAACAATGATGTCTACTTAGTTGTGATAGTTTTCCTTTTAAATTCGTTATATGCGCTTTCATTTCAGATTTTTAGTATTAGTAGTTTGGGCTGTAGGGGCGGCAAACAAAAATTTGCTCTTTAAAGCTTAATATTTCATAAACGGATCCCTTAATCGAAAATTTGTTTGCACAAACCCGTAATATTTTTGAAAGACCTATCAAACGACACCAAAACACTATCGGGTAGGTAAGAAAAAAACCTCACGTTACGTGTAGGGGAGGCACACTAAAAAAAACTTTTTCATGATTTTATTTTACAAATTTCTTGGCGTGACTAATATGTAAAAACATGCCAAATTACAGCTTTCTAGTACTAAGAATCCCTGAGCTAGGCTGCGGACGGACGGACGGACATGGCGAAACTATATGGGTTCTTAGTTGGACTATGGAACCCTAAAAACACAATGACAACACTATAGCTGGGTTGGACCTTTGGATGGAAAGAAGCACTATAATAAAATGTCAGCTAATGCTGGATAATTAATAATATATAATAATGTACTAATTATTTTTCCTAAGCTGTGAGAGTGCTCTACTGTTTGCATGACAGCCTATTTGATGCCCCTTTTGGCCAGTTGCAGGACAATGCGGCCAAGTGGATTTACTAAATTTATAAATGAAATGCAGGGTCCATCGGGCGGTAAGGCGGGAGGGTTCATCGCGTCGCCCTCGCACCCCCCCGGGCCCGCCGGGTACCACGTGCCGCCCGGCGTGGACTCCAAGGACCTCAGTAACAGCTTCTTGCAGGTACCTAGTTTGACACATCTCACTCATAAACATACATACATAGCGTCACGCCTTCATTCCCAGAGTGGGGAAGGCAGAGCTACAGAAATACCAACAACTCTAAATAGACTTGTTGGTAATTCTGAACCCACATTTTGCACAAGTAGGCTAAGATGTTTACTAGTGTATTAGTGACAGGTTGCAAGCCCATCGCCTAACAGTACTACAAGCCCTTATTTCATTAGTCGCCTCTTACGACATCCACGGGAAGACATGGAGTGGCACTATTCTAACCCGGCAACCATATCTTACTCTAACCTAAAAACCGACAAATTCAATTCAAAGTGTTGTTCATTTAGTCGTTAAGCGGTCATATAAATATTGTTCGTACGGCTACTTCGGATATAAATATCATTGTCTTACAAAATCCATGGACAATGCTTTTTTGGGTGCGAGCGTAAATGTTCTTGTAAAGTTGCTATATTTATGGACGGGGCTAGAGAGAGTCATTTAGTTACAAATCACTTTCCGTGCCATGATAAGTACAAAAATAATTTCAGTTCATGCCAGTGGCAGTAGTTAACAAAATAACCATTCACAACTTAGGGTCGCGGCCCGTGGTCCCACTACTCTTTTCGACGGAGCCCTGCCTTGTGGTAGGGCTTCTATTTCAGGGCGTTTTGCCCTTCGGGCAATTGAAGCTACCTAACGAACCTAACCTACCTACTTTTACGGAATAAAACTGATTTCTGACGAAAGCGAATAGAATAGAAGAATAGGGTTGAAGTAGTGGGACCACGCGTAGTTTCGTACAACTTAGTTTATTGCTATAATGTTCATCTAGTTTCGGCGACGAAGCCTGGCGAGGCGACACCGCATAAAATTTTGTTTTGTTTCAAGATCAGAATAAGTAAGGTAACCGTTATTTTGCCCATATTTTCACACAAAATTAGAAATATGAAAACAAAATTCTCTTCTTTATGCCTTATTATTTGCATAAATATTTTTCATTGTTATCTATATAATTTAAGAAAACGCGTGCGAATTTGACCGTTATGTTAAAAAAAAACGAAATGTAGTGCGCTCACTGAACTGTTCCTTTTTGTGTAGTAGTTGGGCCATTTTTTTTAAAGTTGTACACACTGAAAAACTTTAGATTAAAAAACAATTTTATTGTAAATGATTTTAACTAATGTTCATGGATACTCTGATATGTAAATTTATATAAAATATAAGTTGTTTATTTGATTTCTTATTAACATTGAAGATATACTGTTCTTTTTCGAGTAGGAGAGAAGCTGTCGTTCGATTCCGTGACAAACTTTTTACAACATTAAAAAATAAAACAAAAGAATTATAATTTTCCAATTTGTTTATTAAAATTTGTATTAGTGTAATCTAAGGATTTACATTTCTAATCGAACATTATATGTAAACCCTTTTTTTTGAGAGATAGTTATATCTCCATTACGTTATTCTTGTGCCAAAATAAACGGAACTTTTCCCCGTTATCATATTCTCTTAAAGATTTATCTAATGAGATTAATTATTATCAAGATAAAAAAACCTTAAAAAAAATATAAAAATAATCAAAAGTAGCTATATCAATAAATTATTTTATAGGTATTTTGGTTACAAAACTATTTCTCACATGGGACGAGTCACGGAAAGAGTTAAACTGGTAACGGAATGAATTCTAAAGTCTTATTCACAACAACAGCAAAACTTAAATAATATTTAAAATAATGTAGGTACTTATTAAGCGTAATTTACTTGGACAGTTTTCATTGAAATTACCCGAAATTAAAGTAAGATTATGATTATATGAATCGCCTACTTCAAACTCGGATATGGGTCGTTTTCAAAAAAATTGTACATAGTTAAGGGCTTAATGAAAACAAAATCACGATCGCGTCCTTTGTATAACGAAAGTTAGTCATACAACCTGTATGAATAACTTTCGTCACACAAAGGAATCAATTAAGTTTTGTTTTAATTAAAGCCCTTAACTATGTACATTTTTTTTGAAAACGACCCATATGTTAGTGAAATTTGGTATACGAATTTAAAACTTTTTTTTGTTGAAAATAGACGCAAATTCCGTTGTCCTTTTGCATGGACTTATCCGAATTTGAAGTTAAGCGACTCATATAGATTAAACATTTATAAAGTTGAACTACAAAATTCGTTATTACACACTTTAAAAAAAAAACAACACCGTATAATTATAGATAAAGTAACTATCTAACTAAAACCGTTATTTCGTAGGAACTACTAAATTCGTTATGTAGATAAATGACAAAAGATTTTTGACCTGTTGTTTGTTAATAATAAAATGAAGCGGCTTATTAATATCAGAAATATTATTAAAATCACATCCATAACATTTTTGTGATAGTACGAAAAGTGTAGTATTCCATGGCCACGTTGACGGAGCCAACGACATTAATTTGCTTAATAATCATTTTAGGGGCCCTGAAAGAACCGATTTACTTCGTCACTACCAAATAAATAAGCACAACACAATAGGTACAATATTTTATCAAGTTATTTACCTATACTTTTAAAATTGAACAAAATTATGAAAACTATTATTCTGTATGCCGCTTTATACTTCCATTCCGTTACCTTTTTCATTCCACTTCTACGAAACCGACCTTCGGGTTTCGGAATGTAAGTAACGTAACACTACCTCTAGCGAATTTTCACTAAATATATTGCATAATAAACATTAAATTGAATACAAATATTGAAAATCTGGTTTTGTATACGTCATTAATATAGTGACAAATATCATCATAATGATTTATTATTTACTTACATGAAAATTTGGTTTCGGATCGTGGAATGACAAAATGTTACTGCAGCGTACACGTGTCGTTACGATGACGATGGCTCTTTTCGGCAAACTAACCCAAGCACAACATGGCGGCTTAAGCTATTTTGTCCAGTGTTGCCAGGTTGAATAATACACTAACAAATAGTAGTAAAATATTTCAAGTTTAACAACCAAATAGCGGTTTCGGAATGGACAATTCCGTAAAATTCAATTTCCGTCTCCTATATATTTTATGAATTTAAAAAATATTTATTGTATTATTTTTAATGGAAAATTGAATAACTACATCGTTAAGGTACTATAAATTTGATAATATTTAGCCGTCATTGATTTCTTGTACCAACACTTTAAAAAAATGCCCTATTACGATCAGCCATCGAGTTGGGACAGCAAAATATAGTAGTTTTTTTATCAAACAATATTTTTTATCAAATATTTACCATATCTCATAAAAAACAGATTACACTTAATATTATTGCAAATTAATTGTGAATATAAATAAAAATTTTCTTCATTAAATAAGGTCCTCCAAATATATGAAAAATATTAATCAAAGTATGGGACAACACAAAAACCCCGTGTACACCTTTTAAAAAAATGGCCCAGTTATGCCTCGTCGCGTCTCGGTATGAACTGACCCTAGCCTTCTGTGAATGTGTAAAATCGTTTTAAAACTATTAGTTTTTATTTTACTTTTATTTCGTCGAAAAAAAAAGACATCCGACAGAGTTTCTTACAGGTTCTTCTCTGATCAGTCGCGATTTGAACCTGCAGTCAATTTAGGCTAAGTCGCTACTATGACGTTTCAAAAGAGTTTATGATTTGTAAACCTACTTGAATAAAGATTACTCTGATTCTGATTCTATCTTCCCATTGTCTTGTGACTAATATTGACTAATCTGCTTGTGTCTCTTAATATCTACTATAAAATATTTATTTTAATTTACCCAGATAAGTATCTGACGAATACATAACAACAGGAATAAAAGAGGAATAATTAACCAACCGGTACTCTTATCTGACCAAACCTTAATGTTGGCAAGAGCAAGTTGCATACCTATAGGTTTAAATATTACCTGATATAGTTCAAGTGTCAGGTGAAACCTACTTATATTAATAATTTTATATAGATACATACAATTTAATTTATTAATACTTATTTCGTTATTGAAAATTAATACTAGTTTAAAGCCGCGAACGCACTGAGAGCTCTAAGTGCGTTTATCCACCATACCACAAACAGGGAGATTTTTGTGAAAGGGAATTGGAATCTACCATTAAGGAAATAAAGTTCTCCTTTGCCCTTAAATGAGATTATGTACCTCCTGTAGAACACCGGGTCTCAAGAGGGTAAATAACTACGCTTTTATTGAGATAGGAGATTTCATTCTTAGTTTTATTGCCACTTACAATGAGTTGAGCTAAAGAAATAGAGTGAAGCATACATACATAATGTAAATACATAATAAATAGTGCATAATACCTTCATTCCTAGAGTGGGATAGGCAGAGCTACAGAATTACTAACAACTCTAAAAAAACTTGTTGATAAATTCTGTAACTACATTTTGCACAATCAGGCTAAGATTACCAGTGTATTAGTGACAGGTTGTAATGTTTATTAGAACTAAAGTAAGGCTAGCATTATGAGCATGTATTCAGCTTCGTTTGTACGCTATCCTCGTCCTTTTCTTGCAGGAAGAGATGCACAACCTGCCACCCGCTTACGACAGCATTAATCATGATTTGGTAATTATTTAATTTTTTTAAAGCATGGTTTTTGTGTGATGCATGACGATATATTCTGAAATTGAGTGGTTAGTATAAAGCTGGGTACGAATCTGAGCGGCTCAGCCTGAGGCATGCTCGTTCTGCGCGGCGAGCTGCTCGCGAGCCAAATTGTTGCACAAACATGCGCGGGTGAGGCAGCGTGCTTGACACGAGCCGTCATTCCAAAATGGCGTCGGACACGATGACAGCCGCGGCTGCGTTAATCATAATCAAAGAGCGGAATTCTTCATAGCAAAAATCAAACTGTCAGAGGGATTGACCTAACTGTTTTATCGACTTATCGATAAATATTTGTCACTTAACGAAACAAAGTTAAAGTAATGAAATCAGGCTTTTGAATATACATACAAACAAATTAACGGTGTCCCTAATTAGCTGACCGCCACTGTATTTTAGTATAATAGTAAAGAATAAAACAGAAAATAAAAATTAAAAACAAATATTGCTAAGAGTAGGTAACTAATCTTCATTCAAAATAACAAAGTTGAAATCTAATTCTGTACTAAATATGTTTTCTTCATCTTCCCTGTAGTAAAAGAAAATAGTCATTATTTTTTCAACATTGTCACCTTTCAAATTACTCATTTTTTCATTGTAGATCCATTTATAAGATGAAAACGAGCGTTCTACCTCAGTTGAAGTAACAGGAGCATATTTGTAGTACTCGATAACGGTGTTTTGGCTGTAATCACCTTTTTCTATAAAATCAGCATATTTGCGTATCATGTCGTAGTCCGGAATTCTATCTAGTACTTTTTAAAGTTTTATTTGCACTGTCTGAGATCCACACCAATTTAGAATACCTACTTCTCACCTGGTCAAGTATTAGAAGAGAGTCTAATAAGGATAAACAGGATAAATAAATAAATAAATAAATAAATTACAGGACAATGTCACACAAATTGAACTAGCCCCAAACTAAGCTCAAGGCTTGTACTATGGGTACTAGACAACGATAAACATACTTACATAGAGAAATATATACTTAGATACATAGAAAACATCCAAGACTCAGGAACAAATACTCGTGCTCATCACACAAATATTTGCCCTTACCAGGATTTGAACCCAGGACCCCTAGCTTCGAAGGCAGGGTCACTACCAACTAGGCTAGCGTGTCGTCGCGCGCTCACAACTTAGGATGTTTGTAATTTGATTATTGCGTCACGTAAAATGCCATAACTTTCTTTTATGTACAACAGATCAATTTCTCAAATTATTGTGCTTATGTACTCTTTTAGCTTCTCTTAATGCAGCCGACTCTTTTGAATTTAATTTTGAAATTACTTCAGTAATACATTCCAAATATTCTGCATAATATATAGCTGCATTAAGCCATGTGCCCCACCTAGTTATAATAGGTTTTGGAGGCAATGGTACGGATGGATTTACGTTGTATATTAAGGCATGAACACTTTTATATTGAGATCGTATGTGCTCGCAGACTCTATGTAATCCATGTGCCAGACATGTAACATGTAGTAGATTTGGAAATGTAGCTTTTAAGATTTTACCAGCCTTTAGCATGTTCGGCACTATCAGTGCTCAAAACAAGGACATTTCTAACATACTTCCGATTAAGTAAGATTTGCAACAAGAATTTTTCTTTAGTTCTCTTACAATCAAATTAGTGACACTTTTGCCCATCCTATTTAATGTTTCGTCGACTGTTATCCATATAGGTATATTTTCCTATCAGGTTCTTGCGTATGTCTTGAACTGTTTGTTGGTAAACTATATCTAAGTATACTTTTCTCAGCAATGATTCATCCGGAAGTGATTTTTATGTACAGGAACAACAAATATATTTTTGTTTTTTTTTTATAAACTGTGGATTGTTAATCTTTTTCCATGGAATATTGCACGAAACTAAAAATATTATTAAATCTATATAGAATGTGTCTGAACTCGTACTTTTTGAGCATTGTGACGAATGAGTTTTACTCACTAAATGACTTTCAACACAATGTTTCTTTAGCTGATTTAATTGAACGTCATATTTAGAGCAATATATTGTGGAAGAATCTTCTTTGAAACTAAGAGAAGAATTTTTCTGTATCCATTTTTTTATTGTTTTTCATTTAGGATTAACCATTTTAGTAGCACGGCACGGAAATCACTCATGAAACTCAAGTGAGATGACATATGTGACGCTGACATGATTTACTTTAATATGGAGATGCAAGTTGCTTATCAAAGAGGTCAAATGTTACAGAATAATCTTTTAAGTTGATTATGGATACCTAATGCGATATTATTCCGTAACATCGATAAGTCGATAAATCAGTTAGGTCAATCCCTCTGACAGTTTGATTTTTGCTATGAAGAATTCCGCTCTTTGATCATAATTCATCGAATTATTAACAAAAAAAGAAATCGCCTCGGCGGTGGAATGGCTCAGCAACTTTATCAAATTTGTACGCGCCTCGCCTACATACAAGTTAGAACTTGTCGTTCTGCCCGCGGCACGCTTGGATACACGTCCAAAATACGCGAGGCACGCGCACCGAGGCGCCTTTGAGTACGGTCAAAAGTCCAACTCTCGACGGCTCGCTGCTCGCGCACAGCGCTTGAGCGCATACGAGTTTGAGCACAATAGGTGAGCCGGGCGTGCCTCAACTTGAGGCTGCTCTAATTCGTACCCACGTTAATGGTTGGTTGGTCGCGCCAGCCGCCGCACGTGCCGCAGGGCGCGCAGCCGGCGCCGACGCCGGTCCCGCGCGCGCGCGCGCCGGCGCTGTTCCCCGAGCTGCCCGAGCTGCCCGCCGTGCCCTCCGACATCCTGCTGCCCTCCGTGCCGCACAGCCACAGCTCCAACACCACCCAGGATGCCAACGCTCCCGACGAGATCGACTTCGAGGACTTGAACAGGCGGTTCGAGGAGTTGAAGAAGAAAAAATAATCGAACATCGTCTTGAGACCTAATTTTAGCGTTGCTAGGTTCGTGATAATGATTATAGATAGTGATGAAAATCGCGCTTTCAAACTTACCTCAAGTTAGATTTATCAGATCGCTCAAGGTGCCCGAAGGGCAAAACACCCGAAAATAGCAGCTCCGCACACCGGGGCTCCGTCGGATTATATAATTGCGAAATGTATCAGAATAGATAATATTAATTTGTTCATATCAATTGTGTCCATTAAAAACTTAATTGTGACCGGTTACGGGAAGGAAAGCAGAGGCAACAGATAGACTCGTATCCGAGAAAGCCTTGCCTTAAGTGCTCACACATTTCGTATACATCAATTTTTTTGATTAATTAAATATATGAATAAATAAAATAAAAAATATATACAATATTTAATTTCACAAAAGCTGGCCCAAATTGAACGAAACTGGCTTCATTTATTCGAACCATTGCAGCTCTTGTAACCAGGGATCGTATACTGGTATTATTTTCATACAAAAATACCGGTATTCAATTTCGGTATCTCGCTTATTGTTAAATATTTTTGCTCTTCAAATAATTTATATAATAGAATAGTGGTATTACCTAATTTACAGTCGAAAATATCAAGGAAATAATGCAAATTCAGGAAGATATTTCAATTTTAATTAATACCGGTATTGATCCCTGCTTGTAACACAACCTATATTGTAATGAACACAGCCTTATAATAGCGTTATATTTACTAAATGTTGTTGGCTAGAAATACCGGTACAAAACACACCAATAATAAACAAATACGAGATGCGTCTAAAACAAGAGCACTGCGAATATTTAATCACCTTAAGCGACGCTAACTTTATTCATTATCATAGTTTATTAGGTATTATAATTGATAATCAAATGTGAATAGATTATTTGGAGGAGGTAATCGTTATAAGTTAATATGAATATCCACGCTGTAAAACATTGCTTGTTGCAGAAAATCGAAAAGAATATGTAATCCATAATACAATATTTCGATTGTTAATGTCTCAAAAAAGTTAGAGCTAAGTCACGACAAGATAAATCTTGCATGTGCAGTCAAGGGCATGAATATATACGTTCCCAAGATGTCAAAAATATATATACACCTTTATGCCACTAGCAATAGGGTCCGTGTATACATATATTTGACGCGATGGCTAATGCTCTTGACTGTAATCATATCGCTTTTGACGCGTTATATTATTGTCAACTTTAAAATAACTCTTAAATACTCGACAGTAGTGGGAGCAGAGTTCAAAACAATTCGATATCTTAAAAAAATAATAGAATAGAGCTGTGGTGTTGCGGAGGTCTAAGCTTCGCCTTACACATTGACAACAGGATTTTATTAAAAGGTGTTATGGAAAAAAAATGTTTATAGTTTGGTCTAAAAAACAAACTACCTTTTTTTTTATTATTATTTATTGAGATAATAAACTAATTTATGGTCACAGATAAAGCGCTTTAATGGGGTAGCTCCCATTTGTTCTATGGAACATGACGTCATAGAACATAATGACACATTTTCTCCCAATTTTTTCCTTAGAACGACATACTAGCTTTTCACCCGAATTTCATGCCATAGAACAAAATGGGAATCATACGTTCCTAAAATCTTCCATGAGAAGTGCCACAGTCAATGTTATTATTTTATGTAGTGGCCAGTATGATAAGATAATCGTGAAGAGGTTTTATTAACTAGTCCTATAGAACAAAATGAGAAATCAAAGTATTGCATGTTCCATAGTGCAAAATAAGAAAAAAACTTATTCTGTCCGATGACGTCATGTTCCATAGAACAAAGGGAACTACCCCTTAAACGCCGCATGGTCTTTTCTACGTCACAGCTAGTGTTAGACTTGGAAAAACAAATGCGGTTAAGCCAGGTTTAGACTGACAATCAAAATTGCAGAAGTTTATTGCTGTCTTACTTTAACCCTCCAGACATAATACATTTCATCGACCACATTCATGTCGCTCAAAATTGAACTTAACTACCTACATTTTATGACACAAATTAAATTGAACTTTCCTGAAATATGACTTCATGGATCAGTATTCTTCAGGAAGTTACGAATTCGTGGCTCTATTACATTTCTTGCTTGTATCCTTACTTTAGCAAGGCCTGGAAAAGGGTAAACCTTTAAGTTAGAGAAGGACAACAAAATCGTGCTTCTTGCTTTGCAACTGAAGTTAAAGTAAGACAGCAATACACTTCTGCAATTTGTATCGCCAGTCTAAACCTGGCTTTACAATCAAGACTTCATTCCGACCACTAGTCCAAAGCGGGCGTAGCAAACACTGATAATATTAAACTTTTTTATAAATGAAAATCAAAAATAAGTATGCTTTTGAGAGTGACCTCTTAGCATGTTTTTTTTCAGAACACCTTAAAAATCCTACTGTCAATTGTTCTAGGCGTATCACTGATGTCATTGCATGGGTTGCCACTATAGGAGTATCTATAGTGCCCGGCCGATAAGTAGTCAATCCTGACACCTGTCATCGCGGTACAATTTATAACCTATAAACCTTTATTTAGGTTTGAGTTTATAATTTGTACTGGAATGACAGGTGTCAGGATTTACTTTATATCGGCCGAGCACTGTATCTACATTTTGATACGAAGCGAATTAATAACAACGCGTGCGTACGCCGCAGTGGAACTCCTGGCTTGGCTTCAATGGCTTTAAGGTGGGGACAAATTATCGGAGGAGTCTATCAGCTGTGGATGAGTCACCATTAACGTTGTGTCAGGTGTTACTGTCAAATGAATAATAGTTGCCAACAATATGATCACGATATTGAAGCAAGCTGGGCCGGGACGGCTCGAGTTCGTAGGCATTTTCAAAAAGTGTACCCTAGTTAAGGAAAATTAAGAAACGTTAACTTTCCTTAACTAGGGTACACTTTATAATGAAAATGCCCTCATACACGAATTACGACTGATAGTTTGCAAGAAAAGCTCACAGTCATATAATTTGTTCCTACCTTCACACGCTATAGTATTTTTTTTAACCGTATAGGGGCGCTGTAAGGTTTCTATGATCAGCATCAGTACAGTCACCAGCAATAATATACTATCCAACATTGGGCTCAAAAATATCTAACAAGTCTTTATTACTGGAGGCATAAGAGCGTGTTAGATATTTTTAAACGCAATGTTGTATAATATATTATGGCTGGTGATTGTCCATCAGTCTATTAGCCCTTTATTTGCGAAGATCAAAAATTAATGAAATTAAATCTCTTTAGATTTTAAAACAGCATAAAAAATGTTAACAATTTATCATATGATCGTCGCCAAATAAAGGGTTATACAGACTAACAACTCTAAACAATGGTTAGTGGTGCATTGTTGTGTTCCTGTATGGGGATAAGACAACCGGTGAAATTACTAGCATAGAGGCATTCCATCTTAGTCCTGAGGGTTGGCAACGCATTTGAAGTCTTAGGATTATAGTCTTAAGAATTCAAATGTCTATGGGTCTCAGATTTCAATAACCATCAGGTGGCCTAAGTGCTTGTGTGCCTTCTCCTTAAAAAAATAAAAAAATCTTATCCCAGCATAGCCACCCTAGTCTTTAAAAACCTGTATATTTTTAAATTTTTCAGAAACAACATGACCTGTGTAGTGTAAAATAAAATTATTTTTATATTAAAATTATTTAATCGTTGCTATTGAGAATAATCACCGCTGTTACACTAAGCAACTGTAAATTGTGTAATATAGCTATAACAATGCGTTTTCACTTCACGTATTGAATTAAATCCATTTTTACATACACTGCGTTTTATTTAGTAAACTAGGTACATGTAAAAAACTATTGCTATTTGTAACGCACATAGTACATTAAAATGTAATTGCGAACTTCAATTGCTTTATAGGAGGCAGTACGTGTATAATAACTATTAAGGCATGTGATGCACTACTAATAGATAGGTAGTAACAAAATGCAACCACTATTTCTCAGAACAGTCTTACTCGTTCCCTAAATAACAGAATTATAATGTTACTTATAGTACTCAGTATGTTGGGGATCTAGAAATTTGCGGTTGTAATATTTAGACAAAATAAAATCAAAATTAAATACGTTCTCATTAGCTCTATGTCTACCACTCTCACATCTGCTGAAAATTGCCTTTGCCTGAGATTGCCCCTGTGGCATGTTTGAGAGTAGCCCGCTTTAATTTACTTAGGGTCTGTTTAACATTCTCCAGATAACATTATCTTATAGATAAGTTGTAGATCTTTTCTTTTGGCAAAGTAAAGGAATTCGTTAACTTTAACTGGCAGATATATCTGGGGACTGTGAAACGCAACTTTGAAGTCGCCGATAATGCTCTCTAAAAACCAGATTCCAAATATTCATAAATTACAAAAACTACTATTAGGTTCTTAACATACCAGCCCCCTAATTCACCATCCTGACCATGACAGGTGACAAGTGACATTTCAGTGTACCTGGCACAGCTTATATGAAAACCAGTAATGTATGGGCGTGTTAACTTTGCAACGTATACCGAATTGTCACCTGTCATTGTCAAGATGGTGAAATAGGGGGCTGATATGCAACTTAGTGCATGATAATTCTTAATAAAAATATTTGAACTCTCCATTGTTGACATTGGCTGCATTGTTCACTTGTGGTCTGCGACAAAATGGCTCTTGAAACGTCAAATTTAAATTTAAACTGTACTTCTTTTTTTATTAATGGCGGTCCACCGCGATATTCCGCAGAGATTTCGCCAATGTCAAGTGAGTAGAGTAAAACAGTAAACAATAAATCACAAGCAAAAGCCCAAAGGACATCTTTCAATCGGCCATCTTCCCTCACCGAAGGTTACCGGAAGACCTTTAAAACTGTTTTATACGTTTTATTCAAGGAATTATGAATGTCCATGGTCTATTGGTTCACACGGAATTAAAAAAAGACGACTCCGAGTTATATTCAAGTTCAAAATAGAATAAAATGTTAGGTCGAATTTTCATTCCAAACTTCATCATTCACGTTAATTTGTCCGATTTTTTTTTGTGTTATTTTGAGTCAGTTTTAATTTTTGTTAGAAACCTCTTAACTTTCCAAGATTGTTATAAACAAACAATACCTAAAGATAGGTTCTATAGTATTATCTCAAAGTATATTGAAAAGTTAACAGTTTCAGAAAAAGTTATGAATTTGCGGACAAATTGTGGATTGGGAAACGAAAATACAACCATGTGATAGTTTACGCTCGTATGCTCCAATATATTTAATGGCGACTATACCAACACTAAGCCTGCTAAGTAATATTCACCAGTAATTAATTCTGTTACTTAGAGACTGAATGTCACCGAACGTTGACCTTAATCCACCGACCCCAGTTTGCTGCGAGCACCATATGCAAGCAAGCATGATTCATCAGTTTGTGAACAGCTAGGCAAAAAGTTTCGAAACAACAAAGACGCTTTTCGGAGTGAAACTTGCAGCATGTTCCAATTGGCACCGAACGTTTTACGTGTTCGCGTCCAAGATATAAGCTGCTGATGTGTGGGGTTCCCTATAAGAGGCTTAGGATCTGGAGCGAGCAGGCCTGCAGCTTGCTCGTGGCAGCGCCGGCCGCGTCCCTCTTCAGCCGGCTGTGCAGGGGCTCGTCGGAGACGATCTTGGCCTGGATCACGAGCCGATTGGGAGCCTCGGCTAGCAACGTGCCGAGAGATACTAGGGCCCTGTAAAGAGGTTTTAATTATAGTGGTTTAAAAAAATGCGCTTGTAGTACACTGACTAGAGTCGTCATCAATTGAACTTGCAAACCATTTAAACAAACCTTTTAGGCAACATTTCTTCATAAGTTTTCACACTATCACTAATAAATCCATGTGCTTATTACACCAGTTGTTATTTCAATAAAAGTTTAAAATTATTTTGCAACTGAGGTTATTCCGACATATATATTGCAATGACATATTTGTTTCGTTTCAAGTCTGCAATTGTCTGTGATAGCTGACTAGTGTTAGCCAAATTAAGACAACGAGAAGTAAAATTAATTTCGATGGGGTTTAAAAAACGTTTCACAAACTGATTAATTTCACAAACTGCATTTTTTCAGAGACTAAATATTTCAAGATTTTTATAAAACTAACCTAACCTAACCTATTGGCTTCTGTATGATGGTCCTGAAATAAAATCTGAAATATTTACAGTTTCGGAAAAAAATGCAGTTTGCCAAATGATATGTTTGTGAAATGAATCGGTTTTTGAAACGATTTTTTCGTGAAATGACAGGATACGATAATTAATAGTTATTTGATCTTAAACTTGAAACGAAACATTGCTAGGACCTTAATTGATGTTTAAAAGTACGTAATTATCGAGTAATAATTAATAATGGTAAATTGGTTTGTTTGGTTTTGTTTCCCTCTTTTCCAATTTCAATGGGTGGCTGCTTATGTCCGACTCCAACGCCAGATTAAAAAAATTTTGATGGAATTACCCTTTAAATCTTTATATAAACTATTATACACGATTAAAAATATACTTATGAATTTTTTCTCATAATACGATTCTATAACATGCTTTAAAAATTTCCGAGTTGTAATTGTTTTGCGATGATTATTCCGAGCTATGATCAATGTACAATACGATCACATGTCAGACGCAATATGGTTTTACCGATTAGAATAGAGCTCGGGTTCAGTGTCGCGTGGTAGAGGTGCCCTCTATCCCTTTCAGACCCGGGCAATACGATGGTGCGGGTTGTCTACGTTTGAAAACGGATTTTAATCAGTGATCAAAAACAAATGAAAGTAAACTAAAAATCGATGAATATATGGGTAAGGACCAAATAGTTGGACCATAGTTAAGCGTAGTTAACCATACAAACAACAAAAGTGAAAAAAGTTTCGTTGTGACACGAAAATTATCCCTACAAATGTATACCTAATTTTCGTGTCACAACGGAAAAGTTTCATAGAAAATTTAATTGAGTGAGTTAGCGTGGCCAACTTTTTGGTCCTTATAATCAGTTAATTACGAAAATTTATTAAATTATCTGTTACTTGATACTACAGTGCACGGGCGATATGAAGTAAATCCTGACACCTGTCATTCCAGTACAAATTATAACCTCAAACTTAAGAATAGGCTATAAATTGTACTGCAATGATAGGTGTTAGGATTGACTTCTTATCGGCCGGGCACTATACGGGCTATGGGCAGGCGTGTACCTGAAGTAAGCCTCCTGGTCGGGCAGGCGCGCCAGCAGCTGCAGCAGGCAGGCGGCCAGCGCGGGCGCGTCGCCGTGCTGCGCCAGCGCCACCGACAGGTTCAGCAGCAGCGACGCCTGTAGGTGGTAGGTGCGTGTACCTGAAGTAAGCCTCCTGGTCGGGCAGGCGCGCCAGCAGCTGCAGCAGGCAGGCGGCCAGCGCGGGCGCGTCGCCGTGCTGCGCCAGCGCCACCGACAGGTTCAGCAGCAGCGACGCCTGTAGGTGGTAGGTGCGTGTACCTGAAGTAAGCCTCCTGGTCGGGCAGGCGCGCCAGCAGCTGCAGCAGGCAGGCGGCCAGCGCGGGCGCGTCGCCGTGCTGCGCCAGCGCCACCGACAGGTTCAGCAGCAGCGACGCCGCCGCGATCTGAACACCGCACGGCGCTACAATTACTGCCGGAGGCCCGATTCACGAAGCTACAAGCTACAAATTACAAGTGGAACTCTCTTTCTAACTCCTTTTGCTAGATAGAAACTTCCGCCTGTAATTTGTAACTAGTAGCTTCGTGAAACGGGCCACAGGGACAGTAACACAGAATCATACCAGCCATAGGCTGTCGGCAACACCAACAATATTAGCGTACATCGGGGTTATCGGTGCGGGAACATTTGACATTAGCCAAAGAATAAGCATTGACTTAAAAACAGAATGTATTTTAAGCAGGTTCCTATCTAATAAAAGTAATAAATAAATAATTTAAAAAATAGTGGGATCCGTACTTTTGTAACAAAAACCTATTTTTGCTTAAACCATTACATACTATATATTACATGGCCTTATTAAATATGTTAGGTTTTGACTTTTAACCACAAAAAAAATGCTTCTTTGCCAAATGTAAGTTTGTAAAATGATACTAGTAAATGATGATTTGGTAAAACATTAGGGAACCAAAGAAAGCACTAAAAAAATATTACATAACTGGTCATCCATTATCAACCTTTTTAATTAAGTTCCTACTCATTTATGAGCAAATAGTTCACAGACAGTCGTATCGGACAACAAAATTGATATTTGACACTTATTATCATACCATGTCTTTGTTTTATGTAATTATCAAGGATCGGACAAACGCCCGTCATTTTCAAAACATAACCCTGTTCCGTACAGCAGAGACTTCCTTATGTTGTTACGGTATTATACACTCGGCGTCAAAAATATCGCCCCTCCGCGAAAATCAGATTCAAGCTAATCTAGACCTTAGCGAAATTATGTTACATAATTAATATTAGTATCAATTAAAAGCACGTTTAATGTGTTTTAAATTAATAATGTTTAATTTAAACAAAACGTAATGGCTTGTGAATCAGAGCGTTTCGAAAAAAAAGTGCACAAATACTCGTTTGAAGGGTCGCGAGTTGTGCCCTTTTCCAGGGGTTAAAAAGGCCTGTACAAGGTCAAATGTCAATTCGCCACAGTGAGGGTAAAAGCGAGCTACACCCCATCGCCTTACCTACTTTTACTCGCCCGGACCGCAAAACCCGATTCCCCGTCGCAGGCCGGAAGCCGACTGACCGTGGTGCCGGATCCTGGTCCCCGCTAGCGGGAGTTGCCAGGGAAAGGCCCTCGGGAGGGAAGTGAAAAAGGTAGCGACGCGAACTCGGTCGCGAGAAACACTGACCGCGGAAAAAATCGCCGCAGAAAATTCGTGAGGGTAGATTGTATTTTCCCCGTTCACATCTACCCTCCGAATCTTTCCTGCTTCCCCCGCCTTTTTGCGAGTCCGCAAAGGTGGGGGTACTCCAAAACAGCCCTTTTTAGGGCTACCCACCACCTCCCGTCGAGAAGATGCCGCCTCCGAAGCCCCGCTCCGACCCGACGGCACGAAGGCACACGCGCCCGAGGGTGTTCGCCAGCACCCAAAGGAGGAACGCAGCCGCCGTAGCCGAGGGCCGGGCCCACGTCGAGCGCGCCTTCGCGATCCTCAGAGCGGCAGGCCAGTCGCAGGCCCCATCACCCGCCGCCACCCCTACTGAAGAGGGAGCCGGAGAGGAGCTCTTCTGCCACCGCCCTCTTCCCTTCGGTATCCTGGAGGATATCGTTGTGGTAGAGGCACCGCAGAAGGGTGACCCCCACCACGAACCCCCGGCCGCTGCCTCCGCTGCCCCGGAGTTCGCAAACTCCCCAGGCACGCAGGTGGCACTGAGCGAGCTCCTCGCCCAGGGCGCCCCACCTGCCGCCCACGCCACCACCTCCTCTCTGCGTGCCGCAGTAGCAGCACCACCGCCACCTCTGGCCCCCCGGCCGCTGGAGCAGCGCCCTCCGAAGGCGCGCGCTTTCGTGCCGACACAGACGGCCAGACCCGCGCCCCGCACGGCGCCCGCGACCGCGACGTCCCGCGCACCCGCGCGTGCTGCCACCGCGCCCGCGCCCGTACGCGCCTCGACCTCAGCCGCGCCCGCGCGCGCGACCGGTACCGCTCCCGCGTGTGCGTCCGGCTCCACGCCGGTTCAGATCGCCCGCGCCAGGCCGACCACCGCGCCCGCACGCATGACCGCCCCACAAAGGCCTCCAGCCTCCATCGCCCCGCCGAAAGCAGCACCTCGTTTTTCGCCGCCACCTTTCGGAGCCGCCACAGCCGCCACTGCATCATCATCAGCAGCCAAGCGTGCCACCACGACCCCGCCCCAACAATCGTCGCAGCCCCCACTCTCCATGCCCCGGCTGGACCTGTCCCCCATGGACACCACGGGGGCTTCACCCCCCCCTGCTCCCCGGAAAATAAGGCCACAGCAGCAGCAACACGCGCCTACGCCACTACCACCGGCACCGCTGCTCACCTTTGCGGACGCTGTCGCTGCCCCACCACCACCATCATCCCCCTCCGCCAATGGAGGACAAGGGGGACCGGACCAAGCACAGCCCCCCCCCCACCAAGAAGAAGACCCGCTATCCGCCGCTAGTGGTCGAGCGGATACCGAACTGGGGCCTACACTTTCGCGAGCTGAAGGCCCTACTAGGACACGCCCCGAACGCCCGTCCCTTTGGCACCGGGGTACGTTTCTCCCCGCAGGGGGAAGAGGAGTACCGGGTGGTCCAGTGCTACCTTGACAACCTAGAGAAGGTGGACCCCGGGTTGGCATGGTACTCCTACTCCCTGCCCAGCGAGCGAAGCCAGAAGGTGGCCATTAGGGGCCTTCCGGTGGACACAGCACCGGAAGAAATCCAAAACGACCTCACGGCCCTGGGTTTTGGCGTCGAGTACGTCAGGCCCATAAGGGCCCGTCAAGGAAGACCTGGATGCATCTTCTACGCCCAGGTCAAGAAGAACCCCGACACTGCATCCATCTTCTCAGTAACCGAAATCCTCTGCATGCCGGGAGTCATCATTGAGCCCTGGAGGGGTAAGCGGGGTCTGGCACAGTGCCACCGCTGCCAGAAATTCGCCCACTCTTCCCACAACTGCCACCGCCCCATAGCCTGTGTGCGCTGTGGCGGCCCACATCCTGCCGGCGAGTGCGACCGGCCTCGGGAAGAGCCACCAACTTGCGCAAACTGCAGCGGTGCGCACACCGCCAACAGCACCTCGTGCCCAGTGCTGTTGAAGGAAAATCGCAAGGCCAGAAAGACTGTGCACCCCCCAAAGCCCAGGCCAGGCTCTGAGATGACCCCGGCGAGAACCGTCGAGGCAGCTCCGGAGAGCACCACCCTCATGGCCCCGGCAAACGGCCCGAAGCCCCCCCCCCGCCGGGGGAAGAAGCGAGGAGGAAGGAAACGGGGACAACAGCGTCCCACGGGAGAAGAGGATGCGGCTGGTGAAGCCCCCATCCCCACCCCCAAGTCAAGTTCCCGGCTTGAACTCCCCGAATCGGCCCAAACAGCCGTAGTAGCAGCGCCTCAAGCCACTCTTGCCCCTACCCAGGGACCAGGCTCAAGGAGCGCTGCTCAGGCCGGCAAGGCCGAAACGGTCAAGGTGGCCCTCCAGATCCTACAGGAGGTCCTAGTGGCCCTACAAACTGGCGAGGACATCGTCGCCATAGTCCTCAGAGGGATTGCTCGACTGGTTTAGCAATGGTTCCTCTGAGGATTATCCACTGGAACGCCGGGGGTCTGAGGAAAAAGATCCCGCTAATCACCGCGGTCTTAAAGGAACAGGACATCCATGTGGCCCTCATATCCGAGACCATGCTGAGTCCACCGATCCCACTAAAGGTGCCGCACTACCACACCTACCGTCAGGACGAACAAGGAGCCACGCACGCCTACCGAGGACTGGCCGTATTGGTCAAACGAGGAGTCGTCCATCAACCGCTGCCGAAGATCCACCTGGGTTCCATGCAAGCCCTAGGAGTGGAGATCCAAGCCGCCGCCGCCCGCATGCGAGTCTATGCAGTCTACAAGCCCCCCACCTCGCGTCTTGATCTTGCAGAGGTTAGGGCTCTGCTGGACTCGCCACTGCCCACACTTGCGGCCGGCGACTGGAACTGCAAGAACCCGGCGTGGAACTCCTCCACCACAAATCCCGATGGACATCGACTCCTCACAGACGCAGAAGCCCACGGCTACTACGTGGACGGTGCGGAAACTCCAACGCACTACCCCTCCCAGACTGCGTACACTCCGGACGTCCTCGACATAGCCGTGCACCGCGGACTGCAAGGCCAGCTCCTCCAGGAGACACTGGACGACGAGGTTCTCTCCGACCACCAGCCGGTGCTTCTCGTCCTGACTGCGGCACCGATCCAAAGGGCTCCCATGGCCCCTCGACCCACCACCAACTGGGAGACATTTGCTCGCCACATGGACGTTCCTGTTCCGCTCCACACGCTCGCTGACGCCGCGGACATCGACAGATTCTCGGCGGAACTAACCAGCCGTATTCGAGAAGCTCTGTCCGCGGCGTCATCACCACCAGCACGCACCCGGAAACTCCCACCACTGCCAGCGCATATCCAAAGAATGATTGCGGACAAGAGGCGTCTCCGCAAACGCTGGCAAACCATCCGGTGCCCCATCATGAAGACCGCCCTCAACGCTCTCACCACCAAGGTGAAGGCGGCACTGGAGGACCACAGGGCAGCTGCTTGGGAAGAAACGCTGGCCGAAGCGGCGGACGACTGGAACTCCATCCACCGTCTATGCCGCCGGCTTAGCGGAGCCCCCACACCTGTCCGCCCTCTACTTCATGCCGACGGTACACCCAGATACCGGGCCGAGGACCGCGCCGAAATCTTCGCCGAGTGCCTGGAGCGTCAGTTCCAGCCGAACCCGTCGGACGAGGCAGACCACATTGCAGCGGTGAACGAACACCTGGAAGAATACTTCGGCACCCCGATAGCTCCCGATGAAGACCCCATCTTCTTCTCCCCGGGCAGCGTGAGACGCATGATCACAAAGGCCAAACCCAGAAAGGCCCCCGGTGCGGACGGAATCACAAACGCCACCCTTCGCCACTTACCGCCACGCGCAATCGCGGCGGTAACACATCTTTTCAATGGCATCCTCCGCATCGGAAACTTCCCTTCCAACTGGAAGACCGGCCACGTGATCATGCTGCCCAAACAGGGGAAAAACATTCTGAAGCCCGAGAGCTATCGGCCCATCACCCTCCTTCCGTGCATCTCGAAGGTGTTCGAGAAGCTGCTGCTCACCCAACTGGTCCCACACATCATGCCTCGCCCCGAACAGTACGGGTTCCGCGAAGACCACAGCACGACACTCCAACTGTCCAGAGTCCTGCACCACATGGCGGTGGCCGCCAACAAGCGCGAGCATACGGCTGCAGTTCTCCTGGACATGGAGAAGGCCTTCGACCGGGTCTGGCACGCAGGCCTTACCTATAAGTTGTCGATGTCCTCGGCCCCACGAAGACTGGTGAAGGTCCTCCAGTCCTTCCTGTCCGGAAGAAGTTTTAGAGTGGTGGTGGAAGACGCCACCTCCGAAGATCGCCCCATCGCTGCTGGAGTCCCACAGGGTAGCTGCCTATCACCGGTATGCTACTCGAAGTACACCGACGACATCCCAGTCGTTGTCGGTTCCCACCTGGCCCTGTACGCTGACGACGCGGCTTTTTATGCGAGCTCCTTCAAGCCCGAGCACGCCGTCGTCAAGCTACAGCGACAACTCGACGCCCTTCCAGCCTGGCTCGCCAGGTGGAGGCTAACCGTCAACGTCGCGAAGACCCAGGCGATCTTCGTGAGCAGGAGCCGCCCCCCAGACCCACCACTCTCTCTTCACGGGACAAACATCCCTTGGTCCCCGGTAGTCAAATACCTGGGGATCAAGATCGACCGAGGACTAACCATGGGTCCTCACACAAAATCCGTCGTCGCCTCCACAAAAACCGCACGAGCACTCCTCCGTCCAGTGCTCCGATCCGGCCTCCCTCTGCGGGTGAAGCTCGGGGTCTATAAGACCTACATCAGACCCCGCCTCACGTATGCCGCTCCCGCCTGGTACGCCCTCCTGGCCGCAACGCACAGGAAGAAGCTGCGTGTCCAGCAAAACCTGTGCTTGCGGGCCATTACAGATGCCCCCCGCTACGTGAGGAACGCCACGATCCAGAGGGACCTTAGGATCGAGAGCCTGGACGACTTCATCGGACGCCTTGCCACGTCGATGTTTGCGCGAGCGGACGCGTCGCGTTTCCCTCATCTGAGGGACATCGCGCCCCAGCACGCGCGTCCTCCCGACGGCAAGGCGTACCCCCGCGACCTCGACTCTGCGACGACGTCGACAACCAAGTGAGGACCCATGAAGACGCTGCCCCGCTTGTAGGTCGCTAGCAGGGTCCCACCCAGCTGGCTGGACCTCGCGAGCAGCGCACTACCCGGATTTGACACCCCCCTTCCCCCCCCCCCTCCCTAATCCCATCCCCCATCCTCATCCCCTTACAGCCTGCGCCTTCGGCGCCGGCTGTAAACCCATGGACCCGGCCGTTTTCACGGTCGGCGCAGACCACCCCGGCCAAGGGCTTTCTGCCCGGCACCGGTTCCTCATCCCCCCCCCCCAGGGGAGGAGCGAGAAGACCAGGCACGGCAAATGTCAATCATTCACTATCCAGATGTCAAAGAGAACACATCTAAGGAACTCAAGCAAGAAAACAACCCTCGAACATGGAGACCACCGCTGCTGAATCAGCTCAAGTGGTTGCACTACTGCAAGCAGGAGTTCGGCAGTGTGATGTCGCTCGGCAACTCAATTTAAGCCGTCATGCTGTCCGCCGAGTATTTCAGCGGTTCCAGGAGACTGGGGGCTACATCAGAAGACGTGGGGCTGGTCGGCGACGCTGCACATCCGAAAGAGATGATCGCTTCATCGTGACATCATCTCTACGCAATCGCTTCGCTAGTGCTGTTGAGGTGCAACAACGCCTCAGAGAAGCTCGGACAAGATCAGTTAGCATCTCTACGGTTAGAAGAAGACTGCGGGAGAAGGATATCGTGGCTCACAGGGCTGCTACAGGCCCAATGTTGACCGCACAGCATCGCAGAGATCGCTTGCAATTTGCCCGTGACCACGTCGATTGGACGTTTGAGCAATGGAGGCAGGTTCTCTTTACCGATGAGACGAGAGTCTGTCTTTATTGCAACGACACACAGTGTTTTATAGAAGCCCAAAATGTGACATCCCCATTTTATTCCAAATTGCTGTAGTTTAGATCATTACAAATGCGAGACGAAAACTCCCGCGTTTCTAATATGTGTAGTTTTTGAGATATATTTTTTTTTAAATCTTGTTTTTGACGCCCGGAAATTACGAAAAATTGTCATATATTGCAAATTATTTAATAAACTTTTCTGCTGTTCAAAGTGTTGGATGAACCCTTCAAAGCCATACATTTAGAGGCAATTATGACCTCTCTAGGTGCATTTGTTACAAAGATATTAATTATTTTATTGATTTAGGTTTTTTTTTTTTCCTTCCATGTTCCGCCGTAGTAGGACGCGATATTTGTATGACAGCTTCAATATTATGTCTTCAATCTACCCTATTTTTTACAAAACCTAATTCCGTGGAACATTCAAGTAATCACCTAAACACTTGATATCCGGGTTATCCGGTCTCTAGGGATGACACTTCGGTCTTTTTAATTTAATACGCCGTTTTCTCGGGATATTTATTATTTTTGGTTTTGAGTTCATATAATAATAATAATAATAATAACGTTTATTTATTGCACATAACTTAACTTAAATTAGGTACATATTATTACATGACAAGCAAATAAAGTGCGCACACAGAGTAAAATATTGCACAAATGAACAGGGGTTCCCAAACTAGGCTAAGCCTGTATCTTGGGTAACCATTAGAAAATTAAAAAGAAAACAGAGTATAATCTAAAAATAAACATTACATTTTGGTAAATGTTTTTGCTAAATAACCACCTGTAGTAGGTACAGTAGAACATTTGCAACTAGAAATGACAATAATGAAAATAATCTACTTTAATGAAATTCTAAGTCTTAAAATATAGTAAAATTTGAACAAACTAGGTCTCAAGAAATAAAAATCTAATAAACGCGTAAACTCAACAAGTCCTCGGTCTCTTCGTAACTAAGCGTCAGTAACCACCCAATAATTTTCTTCTTTGTTTTAAAAGTAGAACAATTTTTAATGTCATTAAATTTTACAACCGTATTATACACAAAAGCTCTCAAAAAATCGCCAAATCTCCTAGCAAAAAATGTTTTTGTTGACGGAAATTGTAATCTGTAATTGCGTTTAGTCGAAATTGATCTATGCACCTCCGAATCAGCTAACCATTTGTGGGTTGCAAGACTGACTTGCAAAATAAATAATTGACGCAAGTTTAAAACCTGAGCTTCTTGGTATAGGTTACAAGTGGGATATCTAAAGGGCTTCATCAGCATAATTTTTAATACAGTCCTCTGGGCTCTCTCTGCTATAATTAGAGTAGTTTTGGCAGCGCTACCCCAAACTGAAATACAGTAGCTCGCCACAGATTGACAAATAGCTGTATAAACCCTTTTTAATATGTCCTGGTTGGCAGAATTCCTGAGTCTTTTGAAGACTGCCGAAAGCTTTCTGATTCTTTTAGATAGATGTAGTATGTGGTGTTTAAAATTAAGGTTCTGGTCCAGCATAACGCCGAGATATTTTACTACTGACGCCCGTTGAATACTAATACAATTACAAGATGAAGAGAAAGTGAAACAGCATGTGTGGATTTTTAAGCTACTCGAAGTGCTACGCGGAGCAGACGCTGCTGTTTTGTGGAAACATACAAAATTAGTTTTTTTGTCGTTTAATGTCAGTAGATTTTTCTTTAGCCACCCATTTAGAATTGTCAGGCCACATTCAGTAGCGGAGGTTACGTCTTCCCATGTTTTCCCTTTAAATAGAACTACCGTGTCATCAGCGTAGCAAATGACTTCGGCGCTTCGCAATTGAAGGTCATGAATGTCGTTCATGTAAAGGATAAAAAGCAAAGGTCCTAATATGCTACCCTGCGGAACCCCAAAACTTATAGGGAGAGGGTCGCTCTTGTATGAACCGATTTTAACTAATTGTTGTCTATCCGAAAGGTAACTGTAAAACCATTCAAGCGCTAGACCCCTGACACCAAAACATTTTAGTTTATTTAACAGAATTTTAGTAGAAACGGTGTCAAAGGCCTTAGCCAGGTCCAAAAAGACTCCAATACAGTTCTGATTTGAATCAAGATTTGTAGCAATCTGATTCGTTAAGAGTGAAACAGCATCCTCCGTAGAAAGGAACCGACGAAAACCAAATTGTCTGTCGGATAACAAACAATGAGACTCGAGATAATTAGTTAGCCTTTTATTTACTATTTTTTCGAGAAGTTTAGAAAAAATACTTAACAGCGAGATTGGTCTGTAGTTTCCGGGGCATGTGTTTGCGCCGCTTTTATGAATAGGAGTGACCGAGGCTACTTTCCACATAACTGGAAAACTACCTGTGCTTAGGCTTAGGTTAAAGATATGTGTTAAAGGGGTGCACAAAATATTTCTGGCGTATTTGATATGGAAGAAAATATGGTGCCACTGCTTCGAGGACTGATTTAGTAAGTATCAGTCAAGTGCGAGTCGGGTTTGCATACGAAGGGTTCAAAAAAAATAAACCGTGTCACAGATTGTATGGAACGGATCCTCAGTGTGCAACTCTGACTGGCAAACATCATTGGCATAGAGAAGTGGCTTCTGGACGATCTCCACACAGTTTTAGTTGTGTTATCGAGTGGTCTTCCAATAGACTCGGAGAAGTATGACACATTCTGCAAAGATATAGCCCAAAAATATGTTCATAGTTACAATTGGTGTCCAATGACAGTGACAATACATAAACTTTTGGTCCATGGAGCTGCAATAATACGAAACTCGTCTGTTCCAGTTGGAATGCTCTCCGAGCAAGCAGCAGAATCGCGAAACAAATATTGGCGTCACGATAGAGAACACCATACTCGCAAATCAGATAGAACAAAAACAATGTCTGATTTGTTTCATAGAGCGTTAGTCTCATCAGATCCAATAATTTCGGAACAACGGATATCACAAAGACAAAAGAATATTAAAAAACCATCTGCCGCAATAGCATTATTGAAAGCACCACAGGCTGCCTTTATATCATCACAGGATGAAAACATAACACCATCATCTGAATTTTGTCCAGACGACAGCTATTATGAGATGCAAGATGGGGCAGAGAGCCTGGAAGTAGAAGAAGACATTCAATGACTAGTCATGCTTCTTGTGTTCACTTGTCTTGTCTTGTCATACACCCTTGGAAGCGTACGCGTACAGATTTTTTGACTGTACAAACAGCAAACTACAAAAATGAACAGGTACATAATCTTATTACATATGTGTAGGTTCCTAATAACGTTTTCTTTCACCACTCATAAAAAGTCCTATACTGTGTATATTGTGTAGCTTTTATATCCAGTTAAATCCGGATATTGGTAGTGGCAGCCCTGACCGAAAATTTTAATTGACTGTAGATTAAATGTTCCATGGAATTAGGTCTTGTAAAAAATAGGGTAGATAGAAGACATTATAATAAAGCTGTCATACAAATATCGCATCCTACTACGGTGGAACATGGACGAAAAAAAATAAAAACCTAAATCAATAAAATAATTAATATCTTTGTAACAAATGCACCTAGAGAGGTCATAATTGCCTCTAAATGTATGGCTTTGAAGGGTTCATCCAACACTTTGAACAGCAGAAAAGTTTATTAAATAATTTGCAATATATGACAATTTTTCGTAATTTCCGGGCGTCAAAAACAAGATTTAAAAAAATTTATATCTCAAAAACTACACATATTAGAAACGCGGGAGTTTTCGTCTCGCATTTGTAATGATCTAAACTACAGCAATTTGGAATAAAATGGGGATGTCACATTTTGGGCTTCTATAAAACACTGTGCGACAGGCAGGCCAGAGTCTACAGAAGGTCGGGCGAACGATTTGCTCAAGCCTGTATTGAAGAGACAGTGGGCTACGGAGGTGGCTCTTGCATGTTCTGGGGGAGCATGTCTATAGACGGCAAAACCGACCTTGTCTGCGTCTCCAGGACTGGAGGCACTCGCGGCCAAGGGTCCCTGAATGCTCGCCGATACATTGCCGAGATCCTGGAAGAGCATGTGATGCCATATGCGGGTTACGTCGGCTCTGGGTTCACATTAATGCACGACAACGCTCGCTCCCACACTGCATTAATTGTTCGGGATTATCTGGAGGAGGTCGGGATTCCCGTTTTGCCGTGGCCAGCCAGGAGTCCTGACTTAAACCCGATTGAACACCTTTGGGACGAGCTGAAGCGACGGGTTCGGTCACGAGATGCCGCCCCTACCACCCTGCAAGATCTTCAGGACGCAGTCATCGAAGAATGGGGCAACATTCCACAAGAGGACATCGTAAAGTTGGTGCGATCAATGAAAGACCGTTTAGAGGCAGTGATAAGGGCAAGGGGGGGTAACACTAGGTTTTAAGTTAATTTTAGGTACTTTTTGTAAAATTTTGTTATCCATTTATTGTTGTAAATTTAAACTTGAATAAACATTTTTCAACTGTTCGCAATGTCATTTCCTTTAATTTTTGACCCCAAAGAAAAATCCTTTTTTTTTTAAATTTTCCTAAAAAACACTTTATTAACTTTCAAATGATACCTAACAATCATATTGTTGTCCTTGATCAAATAGGGTTTAAAGTCGGTTGTAATTATTTTCCGAGGAGGGGCGATATTTTTGACGCCGAGTGTATTTTATATTATTTATTTATTAACACGTTTAAACAAAATATCTAATAAGCGTAGTTAAATAGAAATCCTGATTCGGTTACTGTAAAAGAAATTGAGCAGAAAATGAACGCCGAGCCACAAGCATTATTCGAAGAACATTATACCAATATCAACGATTAGATATGCCCCAATGACGAGCGTAGACTGTGAACGAACTTTTTCAACTCATAAATAGGTCCTAAATTCACGTCGTAATAGACTCTCAAAAATTTATGTGGAAAAAAATTTGACATTCGTTTTTCTTGCGGAAAGTGTTTTTTTCACAAACACTGGTACCATTGTCAATCATAAATGGGATTTTTACAGGCTACGGGACCGGGTACAGTCGCCTTCAGATATATCGGAGCGGCCGAGGTACTCAAATATTTCTGAGCAGCAATAAATTTCAATAAATTCTTTACGGTAAATAAGGTCAATAACATCTGAACATCCAATTCGCCATATATATATGAGCAGTGGTTTTTCAATTAAATCTGAACACACAACGAGACAATAATATCTGAAAGCACAACTCGTCAAAATTATCTGCACAGACAGGGTGATCATAAATATCTGAACATTTAGGGAAAATATACCTTATATCACTTAGCATACAGTTTAGTAATAAGGGACCCAGGCCCGTTCTGCCATTCTGGGTTGAGCTGAATCTCACTCAATCTCACGTGAGAGAGGTTCCCTCCAGTAGGCAAATATCATGTAATTTTTGGCTCAACAGTTCAAAACTGGGTTAAATAAAACATGTGAGTTAATTAATGGAACCCATCTACTTACAACATAAAGATTTTCATTTAGACTCCCGTACCTACACCTTTGAGGGTTGGAGCGAATAATACTTATTTTATGTCTGTCTCAGTCGTACCTGCGCGTTGGAGTTGAGCTGCGTGAGACAGATGATGGAGTTCATCACGCTCTCCCGCGCGGCCAGCACCAGCATCTCCCCGGGCAGGTCGCTGAACGCGTTAACGAGCACGCGCATCGCTAGCAACTGGTTCGCTGGGAGGTTATCTGCAATTTATAAATAGTTTTCACTTCTCATGCTCGTAAAGTCCTTCTTTATGCTGGCTATAGGCTGCATAAAATCGCATTATATGCACTAGTGCATAAAGTGTTGTCATCTAGACTAAGACAATTAAGCCCTACAGCCAGACAGACGAGATGACTGCACTAAATAAAGTTGTTATTTGAATACATTTACTTCAATTTATTTGCATTTAATTTTGTATAATAACACAAATTAAATTTTAAACTATTAAAAACAAGCATTATTAACACATTGGCAGGAAGAGGTTCTTGGTTTGGACTATTAAGTAGCTGTTTTCTTGGCGAAAACTGTTGTGTTACGGAATTTTGTAAATGTTGTCAAGTGAAGAGAAAATAATTATCACACCTAACACACTAATGGTTAAAAATGCAAAAGAACTTATTGAACAAACATTGCCGCCTAAATCCAAGACTTTTTTTAAATATTATTACTGTTTTATTTCCTCATAATCAAAGTGAAAAGCAGAGTGTATAACTGGTCGTAAAACCCATTTTATCCTAGACTTAATTATCCACCCTCGCCTGCCGGCTCGGATGGATACGATAAATCTTGGGTAAAATGTTTTGTTTTATGCCCTTGTTGTACAATCTACTATTTCGATTATGACGACACTTTTGATGCCCACTGAACTGTATGTACCCTTACCATACACGCTAAGCGGGCAGTGACCTTACACGCTAGCGATTTAAATGCTCTGTCCCTCTCACGCTATTACAGTTTTTTGAGACAGAGCGTTCCACTCGCTAGCGAGTACTCAATTACTCATCGTTAAGAGTTATACGTTGACACGACAAAGGCAGTATCGTTTTTACCGTGGAGAATCTCAGCCCAGTGGGGCTAGACCAGAGATGGGCATTAGTCGCTTACTTTTTTAATCAAATAATTAATCGATTAAAGAATCAACCGCCACACAATTAATCACGATTAATTCAATAGCGATTATTTCAATCTACGGAGATTCGAATAACGATTGATCAATCGTCATTTTAATCGACTATTTTTTACGATTAAATCTCGATTAAAAATTGGATCACAAACGATACAAAAATTCAATATGTTTTACAAATATTACAAAAGAAAAAAATACTCATGTTTAGATACAATGAGCGTTAGAACGGCTCTCTTCAAAAACTAAACACTACATTCCCATTCCTTAAGCTGTAGCAATCTGTCAAGCGTCAACGTAACTCGACGCTTAAACTTACAAAAGAAACTTATTTATTCCTAATATTAATCGGGAGAAAATTAATCTAATTCATTAATCAAATCAAAAATTCGGTCGCTTGAAATTAATCGACGATTAATTTAATCGTGATTATATTAATCGAAATTCTTTCGACTAAGATTAGTCAATCGTCATTTTTAATCGTTTATCGCGATTAAGAAGGTTAATCTTAATCGTTGATCGTTAGTCGAATATATTTTTCCCATCACTGGGCTAGACAAGTCGCATTCGACAATCGTAAGCGATTTACATTTCGATAAACAAATGTATGGAATTGACGTAAGTCACCGAGATAATCATGTGGTACAGTCACGGACTTTGATTGATCAGCCACTTGCCACTGCTCATATTTTAGCCGTGTAATACATTTGGGTTACTGAAACGTTACCATAGCAATCCTTTGGTAACGACCAATAAAAACTGAGTTCAGTTTGGACCAATAGTGACTGTTGTTTAAACGTGGTCATAGCAACCCTATTAAACGACCAATAACGTTTGTGTTCAGTAGAATAGCTGATTGGGCGTTGTATCACCAATAGTAGCTGTTGTTTACGTATAGCCATAGAAACTAGACAGACATGCAATTGGTTGCCTTTGGGTGATGTCACTCTGTTGTCTGGTTGGTAGAACTGGGTCTCAGGTTAGCCAACCGTTAATATTGCATGCCATTTTGTTCTTCTATTATACTAAGACGTGTGAATTTCCTTATCTCGATATATGAGTAAAACCGACTGAACCCGATTTGCATTACACGGCTAAAATATGAACAGTGGCAAGTGGCTGATCAATTTAAGTCCGTGACTGTACTATCACTCAATTCCATACATTTCTCAATCGAAACATAATCGCTACCGATTGTCGAATGCAACTTGTCCAGCCCTACTGGTCACTGACGCTCTTTCACTAAAATACTGTTGGACCTTTCAGATATAGAAATATGAAGGGCTCTCACTCTCACCCTCCAGTGTTTTACCTATAAAATCAATAACCTGGGATAATACTAACCTGGACCTATCAAAGTAAGGAGGTATTTGATGAAATTCGGCCCGTAAGTCGTATCGAAAAACTCTGCATTAATTTCTTTATTTCTAACGGCTAGCCTCGTGATATCCAACACAGGGAACAGAATTTCTGAAAGTAAAAGTATACTTACAATAAATTTGCTGCTATGCAAATGGCGGCTATTTTATGCACTCATTCCCGATATACCAGGGGGCGATTTTTGACTTTCGAGCGCTCGAAAGTAAGCAAAACCAGTGAAACCGTATGATTGAAATACGAGTGTTAGAAAATTTTAAAACGAGTGGTCTCCACCATTTAGAAAATTGTTTTGACATCTGATAAAGAAGCAAAAACAACAGATGTTTAATTAACAAAACAAAACTTCAAACACTTATCTTAGTCAAAGAACCATGATGGACTAAAAGTTTAATTAATTACTTTTTATAGTTTTTTTTTTGGTAAAAACGCTGACAGTACACATAAATAATAATGTTATCGCCATAATTACTTCTAATTAGGTCCTATATAAACATAATTAAAAAAAAAACAGGTAATCACCTACTTTGTCCGTACAACGAAAAACGTGAAAGACTAATAATAACTAGCTTTCGAAAGACGGATTTCAAAAATACGGGATAATTGGTTAATGCGAAAATAATCGTGACATAATTTCGCGTGCTAATGATGATTTCGAACACTCGGAAGTCAAAAATCGCCCCCCAGAGCTTCTATCTTCTACTCGGTAAAACAATAACCACTAACATGTAAATAAGAGATGTAACGTTCCCAATAAGATAACAAGTCAAAGGCAATATGGTTTTGCCGAACAGAAGAGGCCCTGAATATTTAATATATTGGAGAAACAAAACTTTAAATTTAAATAAAGGCATTGTTTTTTACCAATATTTCTGGAAACTGGTATCTGGGTTTTAAAATTGTGGTATCATGTTCATGATGGCACCAGTAATGTACAGAGAGCCAATGTAATCTATTGTTTTTCTTCTGTGTGCGTTAAATAAATAATTATCTATTCCTATTTTCCAATGTTGGACACTTGTTTCTTAAGAAAATAAAGTCTTAAATTGTTTGTAACAATTAATTGCAAACCGAATTTGAGTTTATTATTATTACTTTATACAACGTGTTACATAATAATCCGTAAAAAAGAAATTAAAAAAGTAGTGTCAACCCTTATTAAATAACGTCAGTTCAGTATCTTAGGTATACAGTATACTAGGGTTGACACTACTTTCGTAATTTATTTTTTACAGATTATTTGGTAACACTTTGTATAGGTACTAAACCATTTCATAGCGCTTAAGCCATGGAATTTGCCATTTTAACACTTATAAGCAACTGCAGGCGCTATAGTTTTACCCCGATTTACTAATCCATAAGACTTCATTTATTCCCTGTAATCCCGAGACTCATGTTCCCATTAACCTACAACAGTTTTGCACTAACCAGTCTTGGTCCACGGAGCATACTTCTCTAAAGTGAATTACGAAGTTCAGGTTGTCTAAAGGTCCTCTGTGTTGGTTTTGGCCCCCAATGTAATAACAAAAAGCAATATGAAGTCTTACCTTTTGGCCATTCTAATATTTGTTTCAATAAACCTATTGTTTCGGGATTGTAAGTACTATTCTGAAACAAACACAACATTGTTAATTAACCATATCAGATTCTAATTAAAATAGCATGTGTGGAATTTATTAACACCTAACCATAAAAAAAAGTTGTGTTATAAGCTCGTAAGGCCCATTTGGTTTTTTATTAGCACAGTCCTTTTATTATTTGCAAGAGTTCTTCGAATGTACTGAATAAAATTAATGTGATTATATTGATTACTTGTGATTGTGATTTATGTGAATTAATTAATGTACCTAGTTAATTGTCAGTTAAATAAAGTTAAATGGCAATGCCTTCACAGGGTTTATGTTGGAGCATGTAATCGTTTTTAAGATCTTTTGTACAAAATAAGGCAGTAAAGTGTATGACTATGACTCACCAAATTAAGTCTTTAAATGATAATAATAATAATTTAAATATAATGGTAATTATGATAAACATTTATGATAATTATGTACAGTGCCTCTCTACGCGACATACCTAGCCTAGTGAAGGTGACACAGAAAAATCTTTAATACCTAGAATATTTTGTACAGTGTTTAGTAATTAACTACTTATATTACACAACTCTGTAAACTGGGTCACTGTAATAAATAAGGTAGACGTCCGAGTGCTCGACATGTTAAGAGAAAATATTTATTTGCGTCGTGATATTACGTTTATTTATACTTCTGCCCAAAACATTTTCATGTGTTTTGGGAGATGTGACCTTTAATTTTGTTAAATGGAAATTATTTTATATGGTGACCATATCAATATATGTTTGTCAATCGGATTGTATGAGTAAATGACAGGTGCTTTAAATTGAAAATAAGAGCTATATTTTAAGATTGGCGTGTGAAATATCAAAAGTCGACTTATTTCTCATCGCTAAAATGCGTTGGTGATAAAAGTAATTTAATGTTGATCTTATTTTATCTATCGCAATTCAAAGTATGGTGACAACTACTAGTACATCGACGAGCACTAGGACATCTACCTTATGATTTCATTTGAGAATTGTCAATATTACTAGTGTTATTTAATTGATTTATTATTCTTACCATTTCACCTAATTTAACTATGTCAGCTAATTGTTGGTCGGTCAGGGCGCTCAGGCCGTCGCCGACTTTGCTGTTGAACTCTTTTAACTTATCGCATATTGCTTTTAGGTTCGCTTGGTCAAATCTGGAAATTAAACGATTCAAATTAATAAAGTCTGAAATAGACGGTCAGCTTTTATGTTAGAAATATAATCTATTGAGTTATTCCCACAGCGACCAAACAATGCGAAATATTTTTATGGCGGTAAGTTGAAGGATAGTGCTGTAACTTTTGAATCTCGGCTCGGATACCGGTTAAATTTTCAAACAATTCTTATGTACTTGACGCAAAACCTTTTCATTTCGGGTCCGTTCGCAAAAACCGGTTTTAACCTTTATATAAAGTTCTTTTTCGAATTAACTGGCTTCGAGCGAAAAAACCGGTTAATCCAGACGCACGTCACGCACCATAAACAGGCGCCGCTTAGTATTTTTATTCAGTACAAACCTTTTGGCTTCTCGACTCGCCGCTCGTGGATTAAACCGGTTAATTAAGGTTAAAATAAATATCTCAAAACGATCGTGTTCCTTATAAAAGTTCGGAGCAAAACCGAAATAGACCAGTATTAACCGGTATTTTTTTAACCGGTTCCAAGCCCTGATTTGTGCAACGTTTTAGCGGGCCCATCTTTTGGATTTGAAATTATAACGTCTTTATCTTATCAAATCCAAAAGGTGAACCCGCTCGTAGATTAAATCATCAGCAGCCCCCTATTTCACTATTTTGACAATGCCAGATGACATTTCAGTGTATATGGCGCAGCTTAATAGGAAACCCAGAGATGTATGTAGACTGACAATTTCGCAATGTACTCGTATATCGAATCGTCCCCTGTCAAGTGTCATTGTCAAGCAGGTAAGCCCGTGCAGAAGGTGCCACCAGTTTTTTTTTCATGTTAATGAGAAGGCACACGAGCACTCGGGCTACCTGATGGCAAATATGGCCTGATGGTGGAATCTGAGACCCCATAGACATTTAAATTCTCAAAACTATAATCTAGTAATTTCACCGGTTGTCATATCTCCACACCGGAATACAACAATGCGAATGCTGCTTGGCGGGTGGTTAATGGATAAGATGGTAGTAGCGATCCGGACGGACCCTGCTTAACCCAAAAAGCAGCTGCAGTTTAAGAAGGCAGCTTTATACGGCACAGAACTCGACTCACCTGCCTGCTGCCTTATTGAAAAGGCACACGCTAAAATGTGTTCTGTACGCTCCGACGGGACTTCATAAACTTGCCAGATAAAACTTAACCTTTAAGATCGACGCAGCGCTGTGTTGAGAGAATCACCCCCAGGGTCCTATCACCACTCAAGCCGCTAAGTATTGGGGTTGTGCGCGCACTGACCGTATGTAGGCGTCGTGCGGTATGAGCGGCTTGTCGGTGGTGCTGCTGGTGTTGGAGAGCGCGGTGTAGGCGCCGGCGCCGGTGAGCGGGTCGGCGGCGGGCGGCGCCGGGCCGGCCGCGCGCGCCCCCGCCCCCGCCCCCGGCACGTACCGCGACTCGCCCGTCAGCGGGTCCGCGAATCTGACACACAGACAACACCCTGCTACACCACTGTATATACAACGTGATGGCTTGGTTGGACAAACTTCTGGGACTAACTCTGTAGGTCATACTCATCACGACGACACGCTAGCCTAGTTGGGAGTGACCCTGCCTTCGAAGCTAGGGGTCCTGGGTTCAAATCCCGGTAAGGGCAGATATTCGTGTGATGAGCACGAGTATTTGTTCCTGAGTCTTGGATGTTTTCTATGTATTTAAGTATATATTTCCATATCTAAGTATGTTTATCGTGGTCTAGTACCCATAGTACAAGTCTAGAGCTTAGTTTGGGACTAGGTCAATTTGTGTGACACTGTCCTGTGATTTATTTTTATTTTTTTTAAATCCACTTTTAATTATCATGGGATCAACATCCAAATCGCAGTAAAAAAACAGCTGTTCCAGACATTTCGGATGTTTAGCTCTCAAAGTTTGTATGGAACAACTGTTTTTAGGGTTCCGTAGTCAAACTAGGAACCCTTATAGTTTCGCCATGTCCGTCCGTCCGTCCGCAGCCTAGCGCAGAGACTCTTAGTACTAGAAAGCTGTAATTTGGCATGGATATGCATATTAGTCACGTCAACAAAGTGGTACAATAAAATGTAAATAAATATTTTTTAGGGAAGGTACCTCCCCTACACGTAACGTGGGGATGTATTTTTTTCTCGTTTACCCTATAGTGTGTGGTGTCGTTGGATAGGTCTTTCAAATATTACGAGTTTGTAAAAACATTTTTTTGATTAATTAATCCGTAGCACTTAACAGCTTCGGAACCCTACACTGAGCATGGTCCGACATGCTCTTGCCTGTTTTTTTTTTATCGCGATTCGGATGTTGGTCCCATAATAAAAGTTGATGAGTATGACGTATGACCTATAGAGCTAGTCCGAGAAGTTTGTTCAACCTTCTGCCGAACACCCTGTATAACTAAAATTGTCATTACACAAAGAAACAAAAAAAAATAGTTACAAATTATAAATTAAAAAAAACGAGTGCGCTTTAGACCGCACGACTGAAGTAAAACTTCTTTAGCTACATCTATATGTGTGTAAACCAAGAACGAAATTAAATAATCAAGAAAGCCCCGTTAGCAAACTCGCAAACCAACTACTGATTGAGATATATATATTTCATGCACTTGCAACAGCCAGTTAGTGAATACGCCAACAAACTGTTACAAGAGTTTGGCGAAGTGTATGTAGTGTACTTTATTGAGGAAATAAATGAAAAAAAAGAGGAAGAGTCAAATAATAATAATACGTAAATCTCTCTATTTCTATCTTCACTAACATATCTCCCATTCACCTTCCGTTCTTCTCGGCCGATCACACTGTTCGTAACGCCAGCCGAATTCACCAGCTTACTCCCAAAGTCAAGAAGAAAAGAAAGAAAGAAGCGCGTAAAGAAGTTTTACATCAAAAACTATACAGAGAATTCAGTACAACGGCGTAACGTTATGGCTAGCTTTTTCATATAAAATTATATACGAAAATAAAATTTAAAATAAATAAAGATCGGGAGAGAATGTCACACAAATTGACCTAATCCCAAAGAAAGCTCTAGGCTTGTATTAGGAGTACTAAGCAAAGATAAATTTAAATACATACAAACAGGGCTCGGATTTTTCATCGCACGGTAAGATGAAAGAAAATTATGGAGTCGATATTAAAAATAAAACTTTAGTCATATTCATATACTTATTCATTTAAATAACACTAAAATATTACATTATAAATAAAAATGATAAATTCCACTCCATGATAATAAAAATATGAACATTAATTAAGCTCCTAGTTTGTAACATTTATGTAGCTACGGGAATTAGAGTTTCAAAATCTGGACAAAGAAAATAAATTAATCACACATAATAATACTTTTTGGTATTCCATATCGCAGATATATTTCTTTCATGGCGAACAGTTCCACCCATTCTGTAGCAACATCTTCAACGATAAGAATCGATTTCTTTCCATTTACAACCAGGGGCATGGGCCCAAAAGGATCAAATGCTGTAGTTTCAAAGCGTTCAATTAGACTGGTCTGGTCTAAGCTTGTGAGCTGTGGGAATTTTGTTTTTTTTGTTAGTTTTTAGCACCTTGAAAACTTCTCCTAGGTCGCCTAGGTGTTGTTGGAGTATTTTAGAGACAACTAAGATGTTATCCAAGCTCGCCATTATTTGATCAACGTTTACTTTCCAACGGATTATATCTATTAAGTACCGTCTGGCTGTCGCAGGATTTCTCAAACATAAAGGAAAACGAGTGAATAGAAACATTCCGACTGGGGTAGTAAAAGCTGTTCTCTGTTGATAATTTTCATTCATTTTTATATGACAGTATTCTCCACCTGAACCAAGGAGAATCGTGTATGGCGTGCGCTTTACATCACGGAGGAGATCGATTAACCTTGGGGTGGGTAAGGTATCAGGAACTGTATTAGCGTTCTTATGATAATCTACGAATAACCTCGACATTTCATTCCATAACGCCGTCTTTCATCATATGATCAAGTTGTTATTGAAGTAGTTCCTGCTGCTTCGAAAACAGCTGATAATATATTCAACATATTTTGCTGGTTCGGAGAACCTCAAACACCTTTGGGTTAACATCCAGAAATGCATGAAAGGTTTCATCAGCGGTTTAGGTGCTAAAGTTTTCCCGGGAATAATTTTCAGTAGCGTTGTTGGAAGTTGGTGGTTACTCCAGGTCTGGAGGGATGCTCGCTCCATGTTCAAGGATGGGCTGGAGAATCTTCTCGGCACCAACGATACCCAGCGGTAGAACTGGCTGCTCGGAGCGTGAAGTGGGCAAAGAGGATTACCGCCTGCAGACAAAGATATCTAGCGTTGGCGGTGCAATATATCTTTCGAAGATATGTGGAGATCACACGGCAAATATTAGACTATTGACCAGGCACGTAATTTATTGATTCACTCACAATATCACTGCACTGAACGAACGGTCGTAAGTATAGTTAGCTGAAAACTCTTCCTGGATCTACTTCAATATTCTTATTTTCTTTTATTCTTAGGGAATAGAGTAAATGTTTGTTGAATAATGTTTGAAGAGTGTTATTGAGATACCTAATGCAAACTAAAGGGTGTTGAAGGAAACCAATTGAAGTAAAATAATACACATAAAACGTGGTAAAGACGGTAGTGGCACAATTAAAAAGATAATTAAATGCCATTATTGTTTAAATATAAATTTAGGTACATGGGCGGCACTTGGCTGGTTCGAAAGAAGCACAATCGGAAGGTAAAATTTCAATTAACACTCATATGTTAAAGTAGAAATTTATTTCGAGAGACCGGTTTTGACAAGTCAAATGCACAAAATGTTGCCAGTAACGTGCAATTAAGATTGCCGATAACGGATGAATTTGAATTTTGATTATAGCTACCGTAAAATAGAATAGAAGAAATGTTATAAAAATAGAGTTGCGGTGAAAGCCTATTCATCGTCATATGGTAAAAATTACTGACCACAATTAACTGTTAACTGAAAATTTTTTCGTCACTAGAAACAGAGAACTCAGTGTGAAAAAAACACCTTTAGAAGGGTTACTCAGGACCATGAACTTGGATAAATTAACTCTTCGGCCCACACTATTTTGTCCAGTAACGCAAGAGACAAGCGATCAAGTTTTGCTGAAAAACGTATTTTTTGTGATTATTTAATTGTACCGTTGTATTCCTTTTACAAACTATTTCAAAACCGTAAGAGCATTGTCTTGAAAAAATTGCAAGCTTAGTTTATGTATAAATTAATGTGGAAGTTGATCGCCTTGAAACGCACGAGACAAAAGTCATGTGGCTGGAAAAGTTGATTCATTTACATTGTACAGTCACCAGTTATATTAAATTATCCTACATTTCACTAAACCCTTTATATCCGATGTTATGCCTCTAGTAATAGTGACTGTACCCCATTTAAACAGTCACCACTAAGGAATTGAAATTTCCAAACCACTCGACAACTTCATAAGAAGACGTACAATGTTGGTATACTGCTCAAGACATCTTGCCTGCGAAGCGTGCAATTCACGGTTAGGGCACATATTTGTGTGGTAAGCACGTGTATTTGTTTCTGTTTCGGATGTTTTCCATGTACGTTTCGTTTAGTACCCAAAGCGGTATCCTCTCATTTTACCCAAAAACGATTCACAAACCACTTTTTTCTGAAAAGGTAAATATTTCCGAATTTATTTTAGGACCTTTGTGTTGAACGCTATAAGTTAGGTTAGGTTAGTTTTATAAACATCCTAAAATAATACAGTTTCGGAAAAGAAGCAGTTGGCCAAATGATATGTTTGTGAAATGAATTAGTTTGCGAAACGTTTTTTGTTAGTGAACCAAATCTAAGTCGCGGCACTGTTTAACTATGTCAACCACTCCTGTCAGTTTTCATCTCTTCCAACACACAATATAATTACGATATAGAAGCAAGATGGTCTAAAACAGATATTTGAACGTTGTCTATATTGTTTCCCTATATTAAATATCGACATATGTATCGTAGTGCGATGTCTAAAATAATCACTAAAAGGGTCGTTGACGTTACGCGACACGGAAACTATTTCGTCCTTTTACAATCTCAACCTCGTATCGTGTCTAATTGAAACGAAAAGCACTCATATTCCAAGAAGCATAAATAATACTTTTCTATAAAACGATCCGATCAGATAAGAGGTTGAGAAAGTAAAGGGACGATTTGGAACTTACCTGAAGATAAGGTAACGAAATATTGTACGCCAATGATATTTAACCTTGTGAGACCCTACGTTCTGTAGGAGGCACATAATCAAGCACATAACCACAAAACCAATCTTGGTAAATTCTCTCCTCTCAATCGACTCATTGTTACATACAACACTCTCGAAATAAATGACATCGACATCTTCTGTGACTCCTTTATAGTATTTAAGAATAAACTTTTGCATTACTTTTCAAATAGTCTAAATTTTAAAGAAAAAATATAGATCGCTACCAGTCTTTCATAGTTTTATGCACTTTATAGTATGTATAGTTAATTTATATTAATTTTAGTTAAAATTTAGCCATTATAAATTCAGTTAAATTATTCTTATTGAGTGCTGTATACGCCTGTTATTAGTGTTACCAGTAGAATAAGCAAGATTGTAATATCATTTAAAATGTATCTGTGTAAACACTGTTGGTGTATCAATAAATAAATAAATAAATAAATTAATTAACAAGATTTAAATGACAGCTTATAAAAATCTAACTCACCCATTACTTGAAGCCGGCAGCACATCCAGCTTGGCGTTGGTTATGATGAAATTAGCAACTTGGTCCAAGTACACTTGCGGCAGGTCGTGGCTGTAACAAAACAGTATACTTCAATGAAAACCTAATAAAATAATATTCTTAAACTTTTCAACGCCATTGACGGATATTTGCGCCATGGTTGACAGCGCAAAATAGACCTTAGTACTATGAGGCAAAGTTTACATTCGCTCTAGTTTTGTTACGTGTTACGAGGATATATTAGTTATGGTATTATCATCATCTTGCCCTTATTGCCTTATTGACGTAGCCTAGTTGGTAGTGGCCCTGCCTTCGAAGCTAGGGGTCCTGGGTTCAAATCCCGGTAAGGGCAGATATTTGTATGATGAGCACGAGTATTTATTCCTGAGTCTTGGATGTTTTCCATGTATACAAAGTGTTTTTTTTAAATGGGACAGTATGGGGAAATCCGAATCTAAAGGAGATAGAGGAAAAGTGTCCAAGGAGACATTAGGTGTTTTTTTATGTAAACAAATTTGGCTCATTAAAATTTTTGGTCAAGCGTGAGTTGTTCTTAAAAAATTATAAAGTTGGTCAATTTTTTTTTTGACGCGGGTCGACTCTGTTTCATGTAAGGATTATTTCATTGTATGGAAAGAAAAAAATCTGAACAGCAGAAGTTGGTCAAATTTAATGAAAACTAATCTTCATACAATTGCAGTATTCGCCTTTTAATATTGTTACAAGTGCCTAGGCGTGTAAAAAATTTAATGAAAACTAATCTTCATACAGTTGGTTTATTACTTGAGTAAATGTTCGATGTGGCCGCCGTCTTGTCTTATGCAGGTACGAGCACGCTTCAAGACACTTCTAGTTGCATTTAACAGAGACTTATGGTGAATTGTGTTTAAAGTGTTGTAAACAGCATCTTTTAATTCTTGTACGGAGTTGTATCGGGATTCATAAATTCGACCCTTAAGGTATCCCCATAAGAAAAAATCTAATGGCGTTAAGTCGGGCGATCGTGGGGGCCACTTTATCGGCCCATATGTACCCATCCAACGGTTTGGAAACTGCTCGTCCAAACACAGTTTACTTGCCCTACTGTTGTGGGCTGGTGCACCATCTTGTTGGTAGATTATCTTACCAAAGTTCCTTAAGCTAATAGTCTCATCTACTAAATCTGCAGCCATGTTCAAGATTTCCTGATATTTTTCACTATTTAGCGTTCCTTGGTAAATTTTGATAGCAAAAATTCTGTTATGTAATATCGCACACCAACAATTAAAAGAAAATCGGATTTGGTTGTGGGTTTCTGTAGTTCTTAGCGGATTTATTTTTGACCAGTAATGGTTATTTCTCCTGTTGTACATGCCATTGTTCGAAAAGTTGCATTCATCAGTCCAAATAATAAAATTAGGAAAACATCTATTTCTAATAGTCTGAGCCACATACCAATTACAGAAATGTAGCCTGCGGTCTTTATCTCCAGGTAGTAACGCTTGTACAAGTCGACCTTCTATGTAACACTTGTATTTATGAGCCTTCAATATCTTCCTTACAGTTGATTTATGAATACCGATAGTTTCAGCTGCTTCCCGTAACGAAGCTTTTGGATATGCTTCAAAATATCCCAATACGGCAATAGTTATGAACTCACTATTGACTATCGTCGGCCTTTTACGCTTAGGTTTGAAACAGCCTTCCTGTCTTAGGTTCTTTATTAAACTATCAAATATCTTGCGATTCGGTACTACACGGTCAGGATAGCGTTCTTGATACCACTTAAGTGCATTATCTCTACTGCGATAATTAAGAAAATACGCCTCAATCAAATCAACTTTATGTGAATTAGTTAACGCCATGATGAATAAAATTACAAGCATGAACTGATTGGAAACAAAATCACAGCTGCAGAAATAACTTACGTTCCAAATTTGAATTCTTTGCTGCAGAAATAACTTACGTTCCAAATTTGAATTCTTTTTTTTATAATTTCAAGACTATCGCGTGCCATGATGTTTACGAAGATTAAAAAAAATTTTCTTCTCTTGAATCATCTGGAGCTCTTATCGATTATTGAAATTTAAAAATGGAATAATTTTAAATATTTTTTTACACGCCTAGGCACTTGTGACAATATTAAAAGGCGAATACTGCAATTGTATGAAGATTAGTTTTCATTAAATTTGACCAACTTCTACTGTTCAGATTTTTTTCTTTCCATACAATGAAATAATCCTTACATGAAACAGAGTCGACCCGCGTCAAAAAAAAAAAATTACCAACTTTATAATTTTTTAAGAACAACTCACGCTTGACCAAAAATTTTAATGAGCCAAATTTGTTTACATAAAAAAACACCTAATGTCTCCTTGGACACTTTTCCTCTATTTCCTTTAGATTCGGATTTCCCCATACTGTCCCATTTAAAAAAAACACTCTGTATATATATATAAGTAAGTTTATCGTTGTCTAGTACCCATAGTACAAGCCTAGAGCTTAGTTTGGGACTAGGTCAATTTGTGTGAGATTGTCTCGTGATATTTATATTTATATTTAATCATTTGGAGCCGGCTCAGCTGTGCAAAATAGATTAATAACATTCCGTAGGTTCTAATAAAATCCATTTGTTTTGATAGCGACGTAAAGCTCGTAACAGACAAGCAGCCTAAATAAAATCATTTCATTAATTTACTATAATTACACATGGGGCATTTACCACTGAATGATAAGGTGTGTCCATGTTATGCAAAAACTGAAAACAGCACACCCCGCCGACCTATGCTCATTACACATTCCATCCAGTTTATGGTTCTGTCCTCCTAAGCCAAAAGGCAGTATCTCAGATAAAACTCCTGTAGCAATGTCAACCTTATTATTACCAGAACAAAATTTAATCTGCTTTGGTTATTGAATTTGAGATATTGCTGATTGGCTAGGAGTAAGGCAGGGTTAATGGGCTATTAATATTTCACAAGTCTAGTGACACAAGACAACTGGATGTACAGGTCGATTTACAAGAGCTGGCACGAATGGATTGAAAGTAAGTAATGTCATTTGTCACTGTGACAGTACTACCTGTTGCTCGCGATTCCGTCCGCGTAGAAATCGTTAATCGCTATTCCCTCGTGAACTGTCCAATTTTGCGGGATAAAAGTATCCTATGTCCAGGATTAGCCAAAAACACGATTATTACTTATTGAATCAACGTGTATGTTACTGAAGCACACATAGATATTATCATTCCCGCATCTACGCAAAACAAGCGCATTCATAAGTCGTCGAGTTGCGGATAAAAGCCCGCCACAGCTTATGACCTATCATTCACTCATCCGATCCATTCGTGCGAGCTCTTGTGAATCGATCTGTACATTGGGTAGTAAGTAAACATGAATCCCAGCGATAATTCCTAAAACTTGTAGTTTGTAAGTGCTTGTGTATGTGGGACCTGTGTATGAAGGCCTGCGCGGCGACCCAGGGGTCCTCGCCCTTGTTGAACGGCAGCTTGAGCGGCGGCGCGCCGTCCTTGATGTCCACGCTGAACACGAAGTCGTACTCCTGAAACCAATGTGTAATAACTATTAGGGTCGTTTTCAAACAAAAAGGCTTAATGAAAACAAAAATCACGATCGCGTCTCCTTTGTATAACGAAAATTAGTCATACAAACTATATGGGTGACTCTCGTTGCACAAACGAATCAATTCTGTTTTGTTTTAATTAAAACCCTTAACTATGTACATTTTTTAAAACGTTAAGCCCTTAACTATGTACATTTTTTTTTACTCTTTTTTACCTATAATTAATTTGTACTGTTCCGTGTTCTATTATTATTGTTTTTAATGATTACACTCATGCCATTTAAACTCTTATCTCTAAATTATTATGAAAACAAAGCGGTAGTAAAAAGAAAAATAGGAGTAAAAAACTAACCTAACCAAAATTAAAACATTTTCGAGACAAGTTTTGCTGCCGACTGTACTTTATTTGGCATAGTCATCATCTGCTTATCAAGACGATTCTAACGAGCCCTAACACGACGGGTTTATCATGTGTAAAGTAGGAGTTTCTATGGCCACCTTCCGTCTCCATCATTAGACCAGTTCGATGGTGCCATATTATAGCATTGTCAATGAGTTTACAAAAGTATGACAAATTTCAGCACATGTAGTTCAAAATTTATGGACAACTTACATACTTATATATATGTATATAATATATCATCATCACATACGAACGAAAAATAGTATGTGAGGCAATATGTATTACAATACAATACAATACAAATACTCTTTATTGAACACCAAAAATTAAAAATAAAAACAGAACACGGAACAGTACATTTAAATCATAGGTATACAACAGGCGGTCTTACCGCTAAATAGCGATCTCTTCCAGACAACCTTGTAAGAGAAATAACTGATGACACAAATGAATGGCAGGCGGTGTATCGCTAGTGTGTACCTTCCCCTGGTGCATGGTCTTCCCCTCGGCGGGCGGGTTGGCGCCCAGCACGTCCCCGAGCTCGGCCCAGGCGGCCCGCGCGGCGCTCCACGAGTAGCACTTCACGCCCGCGCCGCGCCGCACCAGCCGCGTCTGCCCGTCCGAGCGCCCCGGCTCCAGCAGCACCTCCGGCCCGGGCAGCCTGCAATACCAACATGCATCCGCTCTCTAGAATGTGCTATGAAACAGAGGAATAACTGTATACGCAAAATAACTGTCGAGTAATTTTTTCAAAAGATATGAAGCTTTAAAGTCATAGTTTAGACCCCCTGCAAAAACACTCTATACAAAATCCACGACAGATATGACGTCATAACTGTTGTTCCATGTTTAAAATATAAGGACCTTATAAAAAAAAATGCATTTATTTTGTAAATTACTATATTTGACCCAATATCGTTACATTAAAATATTACGTAAATAAAATGAGGATGCCGAAAAAACAATTTAAACATTAATATATTATATTAATATATTTAAAATTTCAAAAAGTTTTGATTCTATATACTACCTTAATAAACTGGTCAAAACTTGGTGTATTGCGTTTTTTATGCTTTCTCCTAAATCGTATCAATGAAACTAAATTCCGATTTTCATGCATGTTCTCTACTGGATTATCCCGTAATTTTATAGTGATCCAAAAAACGTTTCGAAAATAAGGGTTGTATAACCATTCCCTGTTATCAGATTATTTTACAATATTAGTATTAAATAGTAATTTTTAATTTATCATTAATTTGACCTCTATTGTAATGACGCCACGATCTTGATTGGTAAGTTTTACGTACTCTGTGATAATTGTGATAAACCATAGTACTGTATAAGAGTCCGAAATGCAGTAATATACAAATAATGTATATGGACTCTTGTCTTATTTATTTCTGTTTATTTTAACGCTTATTGATATGAAGTCAATTTTTAACTGTATATAAACATAACAAAGATCTTTAAAAAAATGGAATGCTCAAAATATAAGTCCATTTTGGACCCTACGCCCGTAAGCTAGTCTATGGGTAGTACATGACTTGACATTGACATTTGACGTGGTCTGTGCAAAGCGCAAAGTGCTGCCAGGCAAAAAAAAATAATCAATAAAGTATTTGCTACGAATTCAGTAGTTTTAAATAAATTAATATACTTATTTAAATGCAAAAACAACGAAATTAGTGTCTACAAATAGTCTAACTCATCGAAAAAAAAAACTGGGGGTTATTTTTTGGGATATCCCAATTATACATACATACATAACATCACGCCTTCATTCCCAGAGTGGGGTAGGCAGAGCAACAGAAGTACCAACAACTCTGTAAATACTTGTTGGTAATTCTGTAACCTGACCTGTGCCTTATAAAGTTATAAAGCACTGTGTGGACAGGTTTAGCACACCCAGCTTTTTAGCAAGTAGATTATAGATTTAAACTCACTCTGAGATCTTGAACCCCCCGATCTCCTGCTGCGAGGCGGCCTGCAGCTTTTCCACCTCCTCCTCGAACTGCTTCAGGGTTTCTTCGTCAGCGTAGCGCGCCGGGTCCTTCGTGAACACGCGCACGATACCGTCACTCGAACCTGTCATAGTTAAAGGTACTTTAAAAAGTATTTTTACAGCTATCGCTAATCTATTTTGTCTGTATTGCCCAAATTATTATTATCAGTGATCTGAATTCCAGATGCAATTCGCGGGATATCGAATCGTAAGTTTAAAGTATGTATTTATTACTACTTAATCTGCCAATATTATTTTGATATCAAATGTTTTTTCTTCAGTAATGTGAATATTTATTTCAAACGTGACCTGTAATTTCGTTTGATATCATGTAAAATAAAATAGAATCATCAACATTATTATTCTCCAACAACAACATAAGTCCCGGAATCCACGGGACATATCCACATTAGGATAATGTTTTTGGTAATTAGTGACGCACCGGGAAATTCGACCACTCCTAATCTATCTTGTCAATATCATCCATATTATTATAATATTTTTGTTTGACGTTTAAAGTTCCAAACATTTAATATCCAACATAAAATGATGTCCTGGATGCCAATGATCGTGTATAGTGATAAATGTTTTAAGCGCACCAGTGACGATGTCCCCGTTGTCCATGCACAGCACGCTCCAGACGGAGTGCACGGGCAGCCGCAGCTCGCGCACGCAGTGGCCGGCGGCCCACAGCCGCACGGCGCCGTCCTCGCCGCTCGACGCCCACGCGCCCGCGCCCGCGCTCGCGTTCAGGCTGATGCTGAACCGACAACTTATCAGTTACTACTCATTAAATGACTATGTAAAATATAAACTACCGATCTAATGGTAATCCCTTCTGTGAGAACCTTCTCGATTAAACATTAAAAATTAAAACCGGCCAAGTGCCAGTCGGACTCGCGCACTAAGGGATCCGTAGAATTATTAAACAACATTAGATACTATATTATAACTAGACCCCGGATTTTTGTCGCAATGACGTCACAATAGGGTATTTTGGGGAGTAAATGGAACCTTGTTAATTAATAAGGTGACCTAGTCTATTGATGTTCTACGGAATTAAATATTTATGATCAGGCATTCACGATATTTTATATCTTTGGTCAAAAATTAATTATGTTGTAAGGTTAAAACTGATCAATTGATCAATATAAATCTAATATGTTTAATAATGTTCCACTGTTCCATTTACTGGATGGAACGGTTATTTAATACGAAAAACTGCCGAATTAATTGTAATTCACGATAAAAATTACCTATTCAATTGATCAACGTTATCTTTCGATTACTGCAAACCATACATTTGTACAGTCAAGTTCAAAAGTATGTATACACTTTAGTACCTTGTCACTTTAATCACTTGGATAATTTCATATGGCAGTTTAAACATGACGTTAAATAGACAAGGTACTAAAGTGTATACATACTTTTAAACTCGACTGTATGTACATTAAACTGGCTTTTTTTGGTCGCCCACTTTTTGTCTGTCAAAAGCCAGTTTAACGTACAAATGTATGGTTTGAAGTTATATACCAAAAGATAATTTTGATCAATTGACTAGATAATTTTTGTCGACAATGCCTAGTTATTTAAATTTATTAGGTTAAAAACCGTATTTATTTTTTATAAATTAACACCGTTCCATTTACTCCCCAAACTACCCTATTGTGACGTCATGGCGACAAGAATCCGGGGTCTAATTATAACCTTTTTTTGGTTTCATCTTACCCTATGTCTATCTGTAACCACGGTGTCTGTATTAAGATCGAGAAAAAAACGTCAAATTAATCAAATTTATTGCATTGCCCCACTTCAATGTTTATTTTATTCTGTTTTTAGTACTTGTTGTTATAGCGGCAACACATATACATCATCTGTTTAGCTATCATGGTTCATGAGATTACAGCCTGGTGACAGACAGTCTTAGTAAAGGGTCCCGTTTCAAACCTTTGGGTACAGAATCCTAAAAAAAACGCACCCTAATTGAGAGTCTATCTGGAGCTTCTATGCCACAGACAGACACACAGATACACAAGCTAACCTATTCAATTCTTTGTCAAATACAAAACCAGACCGAATGTCAACTTTGCCTCATAGATACTAAGGTCTATTTTGCGTTGTAAACCATGACGGAAATATCTGTATTACAACTCTTTTTTTTGTCGCGGGTTAATGGCCCTATGTAATTAGTTTGTATAGACGTTTATGCCCATAAACGCCTAGAGTTACAAACTAATTACATAGGCGGAGTAAAGTGACAGTTTTAAGGTTATGAAGTCAAATTAGGGACCCTATTAGTTTTGCCATGTCCGTCTGTCTATGTGTCACACTAAATTATCAAACTGGATTTTTGTGCACAAATAGATATTTATACCACGCATTGAGATCAATAAGAGAATAAGGGCTTGTAGTACTGTTAGGCGATGGGCTTGCATCCTGTCACTAATACACTAGTAAATATCTTGGCATACTTATGCAAAAAGTGGTTACAGAATTATCAACAAGTCTCTTTAGAGTTGTTGGTATTTCTATAGCTCTGCCTACCCCACTCTGGGAATGAAGGCGTGATGTTATGTATGTATGTATGTATGTATGTATGAGATCAATAATCTTGTACATGTAAAGCAAATGTAGGCAGGAGCATGTCAGCTCCTGCCTGGTTTTTAAATTGCCTCCTAGATGTTGCTCATGTCCTTGAAGGTGGGCAAGTTCTATGCTTTGCTCTGGTGGCTAAACATCTCGTGTCATTATGGCCTATTTTAGTGTCCGTATGATTTGTTAGATAACTTTCATTGAAGCTAATTTTCTTTTCGCGTTTTTTCCCGAACGCGCTCATTACCAGTCGCTTTTTTCCCGGCAGTTTATTTTCAGTCTTGTTTTCCCCTTTGCGATTTTAATTCAGTCGCTTTTATTCCTGGCATATTTTCACTGTTGTGTCCTCTAATTCCGAAAATCTTATTTGACACATTCGACTTGGCCTTCCAGGCTTGCTGCAGAACTAACATAACCTAAACCTACCTACATTACGATGTAATTACTTTTGGGTATAAGTGTGACTGGGGTAAAATGGAACAGGAAAAGTCTGCTTTTTTGGTGAAAATATTGTGGTCGCCGAAGTCAGTTCGACTAACCTACTAAGAAGGTGCCTACAGTTTAAAAAAAAAATATTTCTTGCGTTTTTGAAGGCAGTTTTTTGTTTTATTAAACATTTATTTTATTTTTAACTTTTTAGTGATAATAAATACGCTGTTCCGTACTCCCACTTATTAGTTGATATGAAAGTTTAAGTTTCAAGCGCGCCGCAAGCAGCGCCGCCGGAAAGTCATAGTCATATTTCAATAAGCAAATATTCTTCGTGGTAGTCGCTCAACTACCTTAATCGAGATACGTTAACGCCACCATCGAAATAGGTACCGATGAGGAGTTCCGATGGCCATCTGTGGTATTCATCATAACTGATGACACTTCCCCAAATGATACTTTCTGAATGCAAATGCTAGACTTCTTACTAAAAATACTTAAATCGCTATATGTTTGCCTTCGATATTTGAGGAGCTTCCTCAATTTCTCATGGGACAACCTCGGAAAAATACCTGATCAAAACAAAAAATAAATTCAAAATTGGTCCAGAATTGACGGAGTAATCAGTGAACATAAATAAAAAACATACAAAGGAACGTAGAACCTCCTCCTTTTATTGAAGTTGGTTGAAAAGACGAATGAGAACAAAAGCGACGGTAATAAAACCAAACAGGAAAAAATGACATTGGATCAAATGAATGGGAAAAATGCGAAAAGCAATATTGCTTCATGGAAATGATGATTTAGTGAAAATTATGTAACAAACCATTGTAAACAAGTGGTAACAGAGTAGTCTTAGTGAAAGTTTAAAATGAGACTAAAGGTAAAACATCAAACTATTGGCATCCAAAATACCAGTTGTGGCACCTAGTGATTGTAGAATTATCCTATATCATAAACTAGAGGAAGGAACCCAAGGATTCCCTCCAAATTTCAAGTCCCCAGATTCAGCAGTTTAGGTTCTACATTTCCCATTGACTGTGAGTCAGTCACGGAAGATCACTGTTCACCTGTAGATATAGTTAGAATGTCCGTAGTAAGTATTAAGGCAGTCTCCCTTATTGGCCCACAGCCTGATGGAGGCGTCATTAGAGCAACTCAGGAACGAATCCTGACTGGCCACAGCAAGTCCTCGCACACAATCCGAGTGACCTGGAACATGTGAAGTCAAACATAAACATCATCTTACATACAATTTGGATTAAATTCATCATAATAATATTAAGGAAGGAAGTACGGATTCTTTAGTAACGCTTTGTAGGTTTTTTTTTTTTTTTTTTTTTTATGTTAAGGAGAAGGCACACGAGCACTCAGGCCACCTGATGGTAAGTGAAATCTGAGACCCATAGACATTTGAATTATCAAGATTATAATCCTAAGACCTCAAATGCGCTGCCAACCCTGAGGACTAAGATGGAATGCCTCTATGCTAGTAATTTCACCGGTTGTCTTATCCCCACACCGGAACACAACAATGCGAACACTGTTGCTTGGCGGATGGTTAATGGATAAGATGGTGGTAGCGATCCGGACGGACCCTGCACAGGGTCCTACCACCACTATAAACTGATATTGATAAACTGTGGAAAATAATACCTGTTAGAGTGCTTATTGATGATCCATCTTTTTTCCACAGCCTGATGGTCTTGTCGGCAGATGCCGTAGCATACGTACAATTGCCAAGCTCCACTACAGCCCACACAGCTGCTTGGTGCCCTTTCAGTGTATTTGGAGTGGCTTTAGGAGTGTTCACATTCCAAACTTTAGCTGTGCTGTCCCAACTTGAACTAAGGAAGACAGTTTGTTCATTTATAATTTATTTACATTATACCTGTGATGATTATGATCATTATTATGAAACAGTTTAACATGCACATCTCTACACGGATCAGTCACTTTTTAATACAGGCCTGGTATATTAGCATCTCAGATAAAGCTTGTGATTGCAATATCATTATTAAAAGAAGAGTATTGAGTCTGCTTTGGGTTTTAAATTTGTCATACCATTTATTGGCTTAGGAGGGTAAAATAGTAAATTAAAAAGAAAAAATCAGTTGACAAATGAATAAATGGGAACACACCTTAAAAGAATGCCTGCATCAGATCCAGGGGTCACACTACACACAGCATTTTCATGACCTTGCAGGGTCATCACGACGTTGCCATCCTGCAGGTTGTAGCCCAGAATAGTGTTGTCGTGACTACCAGTAATTACAATGCCGTCTGGGTAAGCTTCGCAAGGCGGCAGCCAAGAAATGCAAGAAACAAAGTTCGTGTGCCCTTTATACGTGACCGCATTAACGAAATCTTTTACCCTGATCAGAAAACATACAACGATTCAGAACATTAGGTTTGTATTTCGATTAGAAATATTATTTAAACAATAATCTGAAACATTCTAACGCACTTACCCGTCGGGATGCCACAATTTAGCGGTTCGGTCTCGGGAAGCAGACAATATACAGCACTCTTTGGTCTTCGCGACACATCGTACGTCTAAAGAATGACCGTATAAAACTGCACTTAGCTTATAATCAGGTAAAGCCATTGCAATACACAATATTTTTAACGCTACTGACCGATTACTGCTGACGATCGGAAACAATCGCGGTCGCGGTATGCGAAGTTGTCATGTCATTTGATGTCAATATAAAAACCGTTTCAGCCTCAATTAAAAACGCGTCCAATTAAGAAATTTATGCAAAGATAAATGGTGTATATCTTGCTTAAATAATATAAGGGTAGGAAGACACATACAAACCTACACATAAAATCAAATTACAAAGTTACGTGGCCACGGTCAACTTCATTTTGATTATTACGAAAGCACCCTGATCGATACCCATGGAATTTCAAGAAAATTTCAAGATGGAATGTTATATTTTCGAGATCAACCTGTAAAACTAACTATCTTGTCTACGATCTAAATTGAACGCACCCTACATACTTTCCAGGAGCACCATTACATAAAAAAAAGCGGGAATAGCGAATATTGTACTTTTCACGTTATCAATTATCATTATTGTAATACAACCTTTGGAAGTTATATACTATTATAAAGAAGACTTAAATAGCACGAGATAATCCCTTATTTTTGGTTTAATTCGTGTCTGATTAGTCACAATTTCCTTAAGTTTTAAACTTATTCACTACATTCAAAGGATACTCTTACGTTTTTCAGACAGCAATATGAATTGAATCAGTTCATTCTGGTCCTTCTTCTGTTTAATTATGAAATTACTGTTTTTCAGAAGAAATTTTTAATATAAAACAGGAGATTATGAGTGGCGGCGCCTAGAATTTGGTGCGAGCGAATACACATAGTTAGTACTTATACATACGTAGTGCAAAGATGGCGTCGACGGTGTGTGTTTCAAGGTGCCGACTTTTAGCAAAATTAGAAATAAATCGTGGTTTGTGTTTGTCGCCGATATTTAGGGATTTGTCTAATAACAAGGTGAGTAATTGTGGTTTTTATTTAGTATTTAGAATTTTGATGCGCACCATACATACAGATTTCTGAAGTATTCCTGCGGAAGACTGTTTCATTATGCACGTGTAGTAAATTTAGATACATACGTATAGGGACAATAGATGCTAGTATTCAAAAGCAGCTGTGAAACGTCATTTTTTGTTAAGAGCTCTGTGTTGTTTAATTATTTTATGTTTTGTTACTTGTTGCCACTTAACTTTCTGGTAATTATTCAGAATAACAATGATTAATTTAAATAAATGTCGTTATTATTGTTAAAAAATATTGTTCAATGAAATGTTATTGTCAAGTTTAATAAATGTAGTAAGTTAAAAGTTAGTAGAACTGTTTAAATATAAACAAGAATGGGATTTTGTCATTCATGATTACAAAAGTTAACGAGGCATCTAATTAGTGATGGTCGTCCGCAAAGGCCAGTGAAATACTGATAAAACTGGTCATGATAACTTTGATAAATAAATTAAACATACCAAATAAGTAGTTTCTTAATAAATAATTCCAATTCCATAATATATAAATTTTTTTTAATTCCAATTTCGTGTTTTCTTTCTTGCTAGTAAATTTAAAAGTTCGAATACCGTTTATTTAATAAAAGGATTGCAAAGAATTCATTATAAAAATGTTTAAAAAAGTCCTGTGTCATTTAGTTGATAAATAATGTAGGTTAAGTATTGAGTAGTATGCAAATGATTTTATTCATACAATCCACATAGCCTCTTACCAGATAGGGAGGTCATTGATCTAAACCTGTTATCTAGTTATATGTAATTTTTTAAACAGTGATCTTAGATATCTGCATGTACATTGCTCTCACTAACTTTGAAAACATGGTTGCACATACATTTAAAGTAAAGTAAAGTGGTACATAAATGTGAATTTGAACCCACTTTTCAATGGTCCGATAAGGTAATGTTTAATTTTAGCTCTTTTTCCTGTTACAATAAATAAGAAAGGAAGAAAATTAAAATGTCTGGTGGGTGTTTTGCAATAAAAGTACCTATGGACAAATTAAAAACGGTAATTTTTCCATTATGTCACAATTAATATTCAAATAGTTATATACTGCCCTGTTGGTTTATGCAACAGGCGGTATTTCAAATAAAATAAGCATAGCAGATTCAAACCTCACCTGTTAGTACTATGGTTGAACTTGCTACAGGGTTTTATCTTTGATGCCACTATTTCTCTTAACACCCTCACTACGGTACAATATTTAACTCTAAATTAACCATACTTTTATCGGTGTGATTCAACCCGATACTGGAGCGAACGTGTTAAAGCAGTAATAGTTAATTTTCGTGATGTAATGGAAAAATCACCCCTTAACTATAGGTAACTTTTTTGAAAAACACCCTGTTACCGAGTTACATTTTTAAAGAAAAACATTTAAACCATTTTTTTGTAATGAAAATTACTAATTTAGTATTGCGATGCTACAAAAACTAATAATTAACCAAACAATATTAAAAGTAATGTAAAATCTATATCAAGCTTCATAAATTTCTAACCAACTGCCGCAGGACTAAAATTTATATTAGTTTATGTTCCTAGTTTCAGTACATTCCAGTCATTCAAGTCGGTAACTATTTTAAATGCATTAATTTAGCAATAGAACTTCCTTTTTGTTGCTGAGTTAACTTCACAATTTAAAATGTATTCTTTGCATGCTTGACAGACTATAAAGGATTTAAAGTTCAATGACTGCTTGATGGGTTCCAAACTGGCTTTAGGTTACTGCACTGTGAAGGAACAGTAGGTATTTGAGAGTTAAGTATTCATAACAATGTAAAGGGTCACAATGTTTCATTGTATTGATTGTCCTGTTAATAACATTAAATTAAATTATGTACACTCAAGCAAGTTTATATCTATCTATATAGTTTTTATGGCGCTGCATTTTTAAGTTTATTTAAATGTATCTTGAGCATTGAATATTGATTCTTTGATTTTAAGTTGTTAGGTATCCTATAAATGAAAGTCTAATAAATGAACCTTTATTTTTCTGTGCATGTGCATTTCATTTAGCTTTGCCAAACTTTTAGTTAAATACACTTTTTTTATTGACCACTTGTAGGTATAGGAGACTTTTACAATAAACTTTTTCGACGTCGTTGACGGATCAATCTGTCAAGGTTGACATTTGTTTCTATCTTTAACATGATGTTCATAAGATAAAACATTTTTTATGTTTTTTTAATAATACCTATTGCACTTGCTCTCAGATCTGTTGGTATGTTTGTCATTCATATTTCTATGCAACTGATACCTAGGTACCTACTTATAATAGATAAATACAGATGATCATGTTAAGGTCACGACCGGCACGTAATGTGTGGAGGGCATGTCATGATCGCTTATAATCAACCATCCGCCTGCCAGAGTTTCTTGCGGCACTCCTTCTCCGCAATGATGGTCTTGTCCGAGGCGCTAGTAGATTCACTGCATATTACCGACGTGTAAAAGAGCCCGTTACTGAATAAATGATTGAATTGAATAGTCACCATTTTGCATTTGGGGGCGAACCCCGCGCTGTCGGTTTTTCCTGCCCAGAACATAGGAAGTCATTAACGGCTTTGTCGACACATCACATTGTTGAAATTGGCCCCCTGATACGACCCTAGCAAGACCTGTAGCACTGTAGGTACACCTGTGGCACTACTAGCTTTGGTTGATAAAGTTGGTTAAATTGGGCTGTGAAGTGTGAACTGCGTTTCATCGACGGAAGTCGTTGCCAACTTGGTACCCACACCCGTTCACACATCGTATTTTAAAAATTAGCGCCTAGGTATATTATTAGCTTATGTTGATAAAGTTATGTACTCACCTACCGATTACATGCCACTTTTTTCTATTTAAGTAGGTTAATTTAGGCAATAGGCTTTAAACTGCGTTTCATTGGAAAAATCGATGGCTGGCTCCGGCTCCAACACATGCTGAGTTGAGTCCTATTGGAGTTCACACTACAGTTTCTAAACTTTTCGTTTCTAAATTTGCTCTAATTTTGGTTTATTGTCTCTTGTGTAGCAGTGTGAATTTGTCAAATAAGTTTGAGTTTGTTTAAAGGGAAGGATTAGCAGATAAAAAAGAATTTTATTATCCAAGTCGCTCACTCACACGTAATGTCGCCCTAATTTAGAGTATAAATTCAATAAAACACGTCAATCCTTTATCCTTTTATGTAAACTGTACCGTCATACAAGGCAGGGTTGCGTTATCAGCAAAGTACAAATATTAGTACAATGTGATGTTATGCTTGCATAGATCGTATGAAAGGTCTATTTTAGAAGTATATGATGCATGCTAAGTTATTATTTCTGAAGTGGTGTTATTTTCTAAAGTGCACCGAGCCGCTCGCAACGGCGAGCTTGACGCCGTCGCTTGGAATACAGTTTATATTATAGTTATATCGTAGCCGGTCGCTTTATATGTATGTCTCCATGGTTTCTCGTAATATCTCGTAGTATGTTAAGGCAAACGCGTGTATCTCGGTATAGACTATCGTATTACTGGTTCGTGAGCTTAGCCTCGTTTAGTAAATACTAGCGACCCGCCCTCGCCTCGCTCCGGATTAAAGTATTATACATATAAACCTTCCTCTTCAATCACTGTCTAAAAGAAACCGCATCAAAATCCGTTGCGTACTTTTAAAGATTTAAGCATACATAGGGATATAGGGACAGAAAAAGCGACTTTGTTTTATACTATGCAGTGATATTCAAGATTCAAATCCTCTCTGTTGTCTAAAGATTGTATCTTATTAAATACAATACTTCACTCTTTTAGTTAAAGTTAGACGTCCAGAGTTACGCATCGTACGCATCGCATTTAAAGGATTTTAGTATTGTTTGTATAAAAACTCGTGTAACTGCGTCCACTGATCCGCACCGGACGGGTCGCATTACGCCTAATAATTAACCCGTCCGATGCGTCCGGTACGGACGTGTGAACGCCAGACTTAAGCCTCTATTCCTCAGAAGGTTCAGATGATTTAGATCAAAGAAAAGCCAAATGTTCGGATAAAGGATATTTTTCTAAAATATCTCGTAGGTTGTATCCATACTTCTACCGACTTGGAATTAAGGAGCAAGTTGTTAATGGGCAGGTGCCGTTCGGTGCAATGTCACTGTGAATTTTAGATCTGCCTTTAAATTCCTTGAGCAAACTTTCTCCCCGTGTGGTTGCCGGGTTAGAATAGTTCCACTCCATGTCTTCCCGTGGATGTCGTAAGAGAGGACCAAGGGAATAAGGTTTTGTAGTACTATTAGGCGATGGGCTTGCAACCTGTCACTAATACACTGGTAAACATTTTTTATTTTTTATTTTATCAAGGCTGTATATCAATATGTATGCGTTTTATTATTTTATTTGTTAATATATTTTTACTGCTAAAATTATATAAGTAGTTTACATGTATTATAATTATTGTATGTTTGTACAGCGTTCCGTGAGTCACTGTCGGTTCTGGCTGAAAATCAGCGCTGCAGGTGTCTGACACCTCAGCATTTTGCTGAGCCTGAGTCCGTTTCACTGCCGTGACGACACACTTTTCCGGTTGCCTTAATTTTCTTTAATGTTTAATTTTTTATTTATACGTATGTGTGTATTATGGCTAGTGAATAAATGTATGTCTTATTCTTCTTCTTCTTCAAATATCTTAGCCTACTTGTGCATAATGTGGTTACATAATTATGAACCATCTCTTTATTTCTGTAGCTCTGCCTACCCCACTCTGGGAATGAAGGCGTGATGTTATGTATGTGTTATGTGACCAAACTTTATTTTCCCTAAAACATTCAGCGCCGTGAGGTCCTTATTAATATAGGTCTTTAAGCACCATGTCGAATGGTCGGCGAATAACTAAAATCGTTAAACAGCTTTCGTTTTTTATCTGCCAATCCTCATGCATACAGTGCAATAGCGCCAAATTTTGTTAGGCTAGCGGTTTAATTAGCAGCTCCTTGGCACCGCTTTCCAATCAGACACTGATGAGTCGTGTGCTAGTGCTTGCGTTGGATACTTGCTTTAAGTGGTTAAATGACCAAAAATCGAAGCAGAGCACCCCACTTCCACGTCGTCTTGTCTGTCCTACCTTTTGGTCCTACGCCTTGAGTGTATGCAAAGCGCGGAGCTAGAAGCTCCTGAGCACCAGAGCCGACGAGGCCGAGATTTAGGAACAGCTTGGGGGCGAGGTGGCGAGCTAACCGAGCCCGTGACCTCCCGTCTAAAGCGAGAGTCGAGTGTGCGAGTGGTGCGCTGCGAAGCACCTATGAATGAGAGTTCTGGCGGGAGTGCACTAATTTTGGTGGTCATTCACAAATTTTGGAGTTTATTTACTTTTAATAGAATTTAGTGTTAAATATTTGGACTTAATATTTAAATTAAATGATTTTGGGTTTATTTTCTTTATTCGGGTAAAAAGATGGTCTAGTTTTGGGTATAATATAATATATAAATCGGTTATACATTTTGGTGATCATTTACTATTTTTTGTAATGAAAGGTATTTCTTTGTGCGTTATTTATTACCTAATCTGCTAAATCATTTTCATTAAACATTATGCAATTGTTTTACATTTTTTTACGGCCGCCCTAGGTATCTAGTGTAAGTTGCGTTAGAAAACAACAACAAGACATACTTTACAACCTTTTCATTCTTAGGTACAAGTTATTAAGTTGATATACTTACCTACGCTTGTTGTTTGTGGCCACAAAAAAAGTAACGGAACTCGCATTGTGATAAAATTTTCCTCCTATGCTATTATTACGTTTCTGACGTAATAAACCTCTGTATATTGCGTTTTTGTATTTAAGGGGGCACCGAGCTTTTTGAGCTCATTAACTTTAGGTATTTTATGCACTCTGTGTATGTGTGCGTATAGCACACCAGCAAGGAGCGAGCTGGAGCCATGCGCCGGCCGCGCGCCGCGCCTGACGAGCCGTGCGCCGATCCACTAGGCGCGGAGGTTGCTACCAATGTTTACAAAATAAAAAAACATAATCGATTCCGAATACTTTTATTAAAATATTCACTATAAGAAGTTAAAAATTTTTTTCGTCTACATTTTTTTTTAAATTAGTTGTTTACTGTCGGTAGGTAAGGTAGGATTGAATTACTTGTATGAGGTACAGTCACATCACGAGATTGTTGAGCCACTCTAGAACCCACTCACAGATAGATAGATAATCTTTAATTAATGTCGTTTGTACATCTATGGTGTATTTAGCTAGTGTTAAGTTATTTATAATATTTATTGGGCAAATTGTTCGGCTAAAGAGAATAAATCATAAGTAAAAGCCGTACATCTTCCAATCGGCCATCTTCCCTCTCCGAAGGTTACCGGGAGAACCCTTTCATAGAAAGTTGACGGTAAATTTTGACGTAAATAATTTCTTTTGCGTGACTTGACGCTGTCATTAGGACAGAGTTCTATGGTGGCTCAACAACCCCGTGATTTAATGTGACTGTATATTGAAATGTAATAAAACCTAATTACCTTTATTGACAATATTCTAAGCACAAAATAAAGTGAACTCAATACCTAATGTGAAGTAATAAGAACGGCTGAGTAGGGCAAAAATCCCAGTCATGGACCCTTTCTTCAAGATATTATTTTTAACTGACTTCAAAGAAAAGGAAGTTCTCAATTTGACCTGTATGTATGTATGTATGAATCAGAATCAGAATCAGAATAATCTTTATTCAAGTAGGTTTACAAATAATAAACTCTTTTGAAACGTCATAGTAGCGACTTAGCCTAAATTGACTGCAGGTTCAAATCGCGACCGATCAGAGAAGAACCTGTAAGAAACTCTGTCGGATGTCTTTTTTTTTCGACGTTCGCAACCTTTTGTCGTAAGGACTAAACATTTTATTACAAGCAATTCAGTCCCAAGCATTGTTATCATTAATATAGTCTTTAATACTATAATATGCTTTAGAAATTAGTTTACGCTTAACGTAACTCTTAAATTTATTTACTGATAGTTCAGTAACATTACTTGGGAGCTTATTATAGAACCTAATACAATTACCCATAAAAGAGTTTTTTATTTTATGGAGCCGCGTGAAGGGCACTGCAAGCTTATATTTATTTCTGGTATTAACATTATGTATGTCACAGTTCTTTCTAAATTTAGCGATGTTTTTATGAACATACATAATGTTTTCATAAATGTATTGACTGTGCATGGTCAATATGTTAATTTCTTTAAACTTATCTCTAAGCGAGTCTCTCTGGCCCATCTTGTAGACAGCACGAATAGCCCTCTTCTGCAGAACAAAGATGCTATTTACATCAGCAGCACTACCCCACAGTAAAATACCATATGACATAATACTATGGAAGTAACTAAAATAAACTAATCGAGCGGTATCTAAGTCTATTAATTGCCGAATCTTATTAACTGCAAAAACTGCAGAACTGAGTCTACCCGCCAATCCAGCAAGATGAGGGCCCCATTGGAGCTTGGAGTCTAACGTTATACCAAGAAACACTGTATCATTAACTAGGTCTATTTTTAATAGTTACAGTAGTTTGACTATTTTTCACATTAGTAGTCATGAACTTTATACATTTCGTCTTTTTCTCATTCAGTAATAAATTATTAACACTAAACCAATCGACTACTTTTGATATAGCATTGTTTACATTGACATTAAACTGCTGTTGTCGTTTAACTTTGAACACAAGTGACGTATCATCAGCAAACAAGACTATATCATGGTTGTCCTTTATAAGGTAAGGTAAGTCATTTATGTAGATGAGGAATAAAAATGGACCCAATATTGAGCCCTGTGGTACGCCCATTGAGACCAATGACCCAGGTGATCGTACTCCATTCACGTCTACCCTTTGTATTCTCCCGTATAAGTACGTTTTTATTAAGTTTAGCGCAGTACCTCTAACTCCATAGTGGTGTAGTTTCCTGATCAATGTGTCATGGTTAACGCAATCGAAGGCCTTGGACAGATCACAAAAAATACCTAAAGCATCCTGTGACCCTTCCCAGGCATTAAAAATGGTTTTAATCAACTCAACACCAGCTTCGGTTGTCGAGCGACCCCGAGTAAAACCAAATTGTTTATTGTGTAATAAATTATTATACCGAAAATGTTCCGCTAACTGTGACAAAATCAATTTCTCAAATATTTTACTGAAAGTGGGTAGTATGGATATTGGTCTAAAATTTGTGGGGTCAAAAGTACTACCCGTTTTGAATAATGGAATTATCTTACTATGTTTCATAAGATCAGGAAACTCACCACAATCAACACAGTGATTAAATACGACCATTAAGTCAGATGCTATGACTTCAATTAAGGATTTGAGTACATGGACCGACACTCCCCAAAGGTCACTGGTTTTCTTTATATTGATTGAGTTGAATGCCTTAATTACATCCAAGGCAGTAACGCGCTTGAATTCAAAGTATATACTGCATTCAGGCACGTTATCTTCTAAAAGTACAATGGCAGACGCAGGCGAAGAGTTCAAGCACTTAGTCGTGGACACTGGTATATCGGTAAAAAACTTTTCAAATTCAATTGCGATATCTGGATTGGAATCTATTATTTTACCATCTACTTTTAAACGATAGTCGTTAATGTTCTTTTTTCGGCGACCTGTTTCTTCATTAATTATTTTCCAGGTCGTTTTAATAACATCAGAACTATTCAAGATTTTGTTACTTAAAAAATTTCGCTTAGTTATACGGCAGTCTATCTTGAATTGCTTAGAATACTGTTTGACATGTTCCTTAAACTCCTCACTCGCGTTATACCTCCGTTCCTCATATAGTTGATACAGTATTCTTCTACGCTTATGTAAGTCCGCAGTAGCCCAGTCACTGAAAACCTTTGCACCACCAACCACAACCGATTTGGATGTAAATACTGCGTTAAATTGTTTTATGAATGTGTGAAAGAATGAGTTGTACATGTCATTGGGTCCCTTATCAGTTGTTAGAAAGGGCAAATTATGCACTAGGTTATGTCTCATTCTTTCCACACGGTCTGCAGTTATTGGCACAAAAGTAATTTCTTTTTTTGGAATATTATTCGATACGGATTTGAATTTAATTAATTGACCCAAATGATCCGATTCCAGGTTGCTGATCACACTCTTACCAATAGGAATTATATCAGTAAAAATATTATCAATACACGTGGCACTAGTGTCAGTAACTCTAGTTGGCTCCAAAAAAGTATGTGTCAGGCCGAAAGATTTGAAAAGATTTATTAATCTTTTGGTTAGTGGACTGTTTTCTAAAATATTTACATTAAAATCTCCACATATAATTGTTTTTTTTCTCGAATAAGATAATTTTATTAGAACAGTTTCCATAATCTTCTCAAAAATTTCGAAATTGCCTAATGGTGGCCTATATACACATACAACTATGAATTGCTCTAACTCTATTGCAGCGAGTTCTAATATTCGTTCAATATGTATGTTTGTCCGCGATTATCTCACGTTTGGCTGAACCGTTTTTAATGCGGTTTTCAGAAAAGTATTTGTTTCACATAGGAGAAGGTTTTGGTATTTTAACCGTCTTTAAAAAAAAGGATCATAGTTTGTACGAATGTTTATCCATGATTATTTCCGCAAAAACTTCAATGTCTGATTCTGATCACTATAAAGTATAAAATTAAATTGATGTTTTAAAAAACTAAAAACTTAAAGCTGCTGTATCAATCACATATTTAGAAGTTCCTACTTAATGTTTGTATGTATATAATGTAATGAATAATGTACGCAGGTATCTTTAGAAAAAAATATTAGGACATAAGAAACAACAATAATCAATATCGGATTTTACTTCACGGCATTATTTTGTCTGTGTGAGTAAGCAATGTCATTGTCTATTTCTCCATCCACTGAAAGACAAGAAATTTGGTCCATTGGCATCCTGTAATAAAACAGAACGTTTTGATTTAACTATAATTTATTTATTAACAGAATTAGTTTTTGGATGAAATTTTGTAATCCTCATTCTATAAAAATAATTCGTATTTGGGACTTACAATTCCATTGTGTGGTAAATTTTATAATCGATGTCAACCAATTCATTTACTCTGTAAATTGAAAAAATATAAAGATAATGTGAAAATTCATACTAAATTTATTAAAATGTTTTCCTATACACCTCTTACTATTTTTACGCATACCTCACCGGTTCATTAGGTACCTTAACTCTTCGCTTTGTAGCGAAGTGCCAACAACTGGAACATTAACCCTATAAATAAAAAAATATGAATAATTTTGCAATTTTACTCATTTGTTGAAATATAGTTGTTAGGTACTGAGTATACTTACGGAGTATTCTCTTTGTATTCAGATTTCTGGAGATATCTTGCTCTAGAAATATTGAAACCATCCCAAGAAGTAACAATATTATATAATTAATTATAGTAAAAAAAACCTCGGGTCGTTCTAAGAAGCTTGTTTTGCCTGTAAATGTGTTTTTTAGCTAAACTATTTTTATATCTTGGTAAATATTCACCATAGAAGTGTATTTTTTATATACCTACCTACTAATTGAAAGAACTTCGCGTGTTGTTTAAAATTACTTGTGTAAATAAACCAATTTTGGCCCAAAACATCAAGACTACAACTAAACGATTACAAAGTCTTAGTAATACAAATCGATACATCTCGAAAATCAGTCTATGTTGCTACCGATTTATTTTCTCCTCCCTTAGCGTGGCATTTTGACAACTGTCAAATCAGGTTTCTTAGAACTACTCCACTATCAGTAGGTTTACGATTTTAACTAACTTCATTTCTTCACGCAAGCGTTTAGCATTGTGCTTTTGCCAACCCTTTCTCTTCCTTTCTTGGTTGTGTTTGTTCCCCATTTAAAATAAAGTGAATAATCACAAAAATCGCTATAAACGCAACCAACCACCAAGCGACACAGCCTCCACGTCCGACGGCCGAAGCAGGACTAATGCGGACATGGGGGAAACGTGACGGCTCTGGCTAAAATGGACGAAACGCGTGCGAATTTAGGTATTTCCTTCATATTAGTAAAATAAAAACACATTTTCAAATCTAAAGTGATGAATATATAGAAGACGTGTAGTTTTGTTGTAAATCCAAAACTGATGATCTTCCGTGAAGTAATTACGCCGTACTAAGTGTTTATTTTGTTATGTAGAGGTATCTTTGGATGTTTTTTCTATCGAGGGAAGTACAAGTAATCGTGTTTCTAAAGTATATGATATATAGAGTGATTCCTTAAATATCTTACATATGAATTGCATAACTAAAGCTTCAGTAAAAACAATGCAGCAGGCGATCAAACGAACGCATTTTTTTCGTAATTACGTATCGTTGCCTCGGCGCACTCTTAAAACACAAAATGAAGTTGTAACTTTTAGTAATGTTATTCGTATTTACCAAGATTTTCTAGATAGATATTTCTGATACAGACTCTGCGACTCATAGTCGGTAGGTACTTACAATTAAATTTGTTGCCATTAATCTGGTTTTACCTAATTAGTCATTATTCGTTTTCTCAAGCTGCCTTCCTACATACATACATTCAAGAAGTTTACTAGTGTATTAGTGCCAGGTTGCAAGCCTATAGCCTAACAGTACTACAAGACCTTATTCCATTAGTCGCCTCTTACGACATCCACGGGAAGACATGGAGTGGCACTATTATAACCCGGCAAGCACACACGGGGCTGCGCTTTCCTTTTGATATAACTAAATATTAACTATATTAATACCTGGGCTGCTGAGCTCTACTCGGGTGTATGTAGACAATACCATTAAATCAGAATTTGATAGTGTGGTCTACATATATATATATATATATAATACCTAGGAACCTGATTTTTCGGTGGAACCAGAGTTTTTCCAAAGATGACGACTTGACAGATCTATGTTTGACCCGAAAAACCCCTATTCAGCAATTTTCATCGAAATCGTTAGAGCCGTTTCCGAGAAAGTGATTACAAATACATTTTTTATGCAAACGTAGTTAACAATCATACAAATCACGTGAGAAAGCCCTAAATAAATAAAATAAAATAAATAAACAAATAAAGATATTTTGTTAGTAATTATTATTGAAAAGTAGTTAATTTTTTAAAGTGATTTAGGAGCAATATATATATGTATATTTTCGAATCACAAAATGAATTAACGAAGTGTGAGAGCGTCGATCAGTCGTCAATGTATTTCCTGTATCCATGTGCAAGGACGACATGTGGAAAATAAAGTACCCATCTCAGGCGAGTTTCATACGATGAATAAGTAATTCAATTTAAAACGGAATAAATTAATGATCTTTATTTTTGACTTTCATTAGCGAAGTAAACAAATGGCGAACCGTAATTCATGACATCACGTTTACGTAAATGCTTTAATTTTATTGGCGCAATGTGCGATACATTGCTTGCTGAATTAATACGTAAGAAAAAATAAAATACTACTAATGTTGCTGTTACACGTTTTCACGTTAAGGGGGCACCGAGCTTTTTGCGCTCATTAACTTTAGGTATTTTATGCACTCTGTGTATGTGTGCGTATAGCACACCAGCAAGGAGCGAGCTGGAGCCATGCGCCGGCCGCGCGCCGCGCCTGATGAGCCGTGCGCCGATCCACTAGGCGCGGAGGTTGCTACCAATGTTTACAAAATAAAAAAACATAATCGATTCCGAATACTTTTATTAAAATATTGACTATAAGAAATTAAAAACTTTTTTCAGTCTACATTTTTTTTTAATTTGTTGTTTACTGTCGGTAGGTAAGGTAGGATTGAATTACTTGTATGAGGTACAGTCACATCACGAGATTGTTGAGCCACTCTAGAACCCACTCACAGATAGATAGATAATTTTTAATTAATGTCGTTTGTACATCTAAGGTGTATTTAGCTAGTGTTAAGTTATTTATAATATTTATTGGGCAAATGGTTCGGCTAAAGAGAATAAATCATAAGTAAAAGCCGTACATCTTCCAATCGGCCATCTTCCCTCTCCGAAGGTTACCGGGAGAACCTTTTCATAGAAAGTTGACGGTAAATTTTGACGTAAATAATTTCTTTTGCGTGACTTGACGCTGTCATTAGGACAGAGTTCTATGGTGGCTCAACAACCCCGTGATTTAATGTGACTGTATATTGAAATGAAATAAAACCTAATTACCTTTATTGACAATATTCTAAGCACAAAATAAAGTGAACTCAATACCTAATGTAAAGTAATAGAACGGCTAAGTAGGGCAAAAATCCCAGTCATCGACCCTGTCTTCAAGTTATTATTTTTAACTGACTTCAAAGAAAAGGAAGTTCTCAGTTTGACCTGTATGTATGTATGTATGTTTGTCCGCGATTGTCTCACGTTTGGCTGAACCGATTTTAACGTGGTTTTCAGAAAAGTATTTGTTTCACATAGGAGAAGGTTTTGGTATTTTAACCGTCTTTAAAAAAAGGGTCTTAGTTTGACCCGTATGTAAGAATGTTTATCCATGATTATTTCCGCAAAAACTTCAATGTCTGATTCTGATCACTATAAAGTATAAAATTAAATTGATGTTTTAAAAAACTAAAAACTTAAAGCTGCTGTATCAATCACATATTTGGAAGTTCCTACTTAATGTATGTATGTATATAATGTAATGAATAATGTACGCAGGTATCTTTAGAAAAAAATATTAGGACATAAGAAACAACAATAATCAATATCGGATTTTACTTCACGGCATTATTTTGTCTGTGTGAGTAAGCAATGTCATTGTCTATTTCTCCATCCACTGAAAGACAAGAAATTTGGTCCATTTGCATCCTGTAATAAAACAGGACGTTTTGATTTAACTATAATTTATTTATTAACAGAATTGGTTTTTGGATGAAATTTTGTAATCCTCATTCTATAAAAATAATTCGTATTTGGGACTTACAATTCCATTGTGTGGTAAATTTTATAATCGATGTCAACCAATTCATTTACTCTGTAAATTGAAAAAAATATAAAGATAATGTAAAAATTCATACTAAATTTATTAAAATGTTTTCCTATACACCTCTTACTATTTTTACGCATACCTCACCGGTTCATTAGGTAACTCTTCGCTTTGTAGCGAAGTGCCAACAACTGGAACATTAACCCTATAAATAAAACAATATGAATAATATTGCAATTTTACTCATTTGTTGAAATATAGTTGTTAGGTAATGAGTATACTTACGGAGTATTCTCTTTGTATTCAGATTTCTGGAGATGTCTTGCTCTAGAAATATTGAAACCATCCCAAGAAGTAACAATATTATATAATTAATTATAGCAAAAAAAACCTCGGGTCGTTCTAAGAAGCCTGTTTTGCCTGTAAATGTGTTTTTTTAGCTAAAGTATTTTTATATCTTGGTAAATATTCACCATAGAAGTGTATTTTTTATATACCTACTAATTGAAAGAACTTCGCGTGTTGTTTAAAATTACTTGTGTAAATAAACCAATTTTGGCCCAAAACATCAAGACTACAACTAAACGATTACAAAGTCTTAGTAATACAAATCGATACATCTCGAAAATCAGTCTATGTTGCTACCGATTTATTTTCTCCTCCCTTAGCGTGGCATTTTGACAACTGTCAAATCAGGTTTCTTAGAACTACTCCACTATCAGTAGGTTTACGATTTTAACTTACTTCATTTCTTCACGCAAGCGTTTAGCATTGTGCTTTTGCCAAGCCCTTCTCTTCCTTTCTTGGTTGTGTTTGTTCCCCATTTAAAATAAAGTGAATAATCACAAAAATCGCGATAAAGGCAACCAACCAACTTGCGACACAGCCTCCACGTCCGACGGCCGAAGCCTGACTAATGCGGACATGGGGGAAACGTGACGGCTCTGGCTAAAATGGACGAAACGCGTGCGAATTTAGGTATTTCCTTCATATTAGTAAAATAAAAACACATTTTAAAAATATAAAGTGTAGACACTATAGAAGACGTGTAGTTTTGTTGTAAATCCAAAACTGATGATCTTCCGTGAAGTAATTACGCCGTACTAAGTGTTTATTTTGTTATGTAGAGGTATCTTTGGATGTTTTTTCTATCGAGGGAAGTACAAGTAATCGTGTTTCTAAAGTATATGATAAATAGAGTGATTCCTTAAATATCTTACATATGAATTGCATAACTAAAGCTTCAGTAAAAACAATGCAGCAGGCGATCAAACGAACGCATTTTTTTTCGTAATTACGTATCGTTGCCTCGGCGCACTCTTAATTAGTGTGTATATTAACTATTGTTGAAATATATGCCCGTATGAAATTTACACGCTGTAAACACATATTGCTCGTTTAATAGTAGGTATAGGATAGAATAAACAATGTAGTAAAGCAATGCGTTTTATACTATATAAATTTCCTAAATTGTGTTAATTTGTTGCACAGGAGTCATGGTGCCGGCGATGGCGACCCGCCCGTCGCTCCTTCTTCACAAGCGCATGCGCTCATGGATCCAAATCGTCATCAAAAGTTGACCACGAAAAATCTGACGGTAAGGATAGGCATGAGAATGGACGTAGCCAAAAAAACACGTTAAAACTACTCAAATTGTAATTAAATACAAAGAAACCATCACCAAGACTACGGCATTCTTTAATTCGTAATGTTACAATAGAACTCTAGATATAAGGATATGCTTACAAACTATATTAAATACATTTTAAGCTAAATATTTATATTAGGTACATTTACAAGCAATAATTTAATAGCATCAAACGAAAACAGATCACATTTTTTATGTAAGCAATGAGCTTAATATACTTACAAGATTTATTTATCATTTTAATGACTTATTGCTATTTAAACTATCGTAACAGGATTCTAATACTTCGAATTCTTCGAATACCATTTCTCCGAATTTTCCAGGTGTCACTTTGCTTTGCTGTAAGTTCTCGTTAACATAGTAATACTTCTTCTCAAAACTGTGCGGGTCGGTTTGCTTTGGATCAATTTGTGGTACATCTACACATTCAGTTATATCAGTTAGAGGCTCCTGTTTTTCTTCTTTCTTAATCGTGATTGGTTGTGTGACTTGTTGAGGATGGACCACGTTTTTCTTTAAGATACCTTCACTTAGTTTATTTATTGTAGTAATGTTCTTAATTTTCTTGTCTTCGTTGTCCTTTTTTTCGAATGGCGTCTTTACGATGCCCTTGTTGTAGCTCTCGAGACGGCAGATTTTGTTCTTAACAGAGTTTTCGTCATCGTTCATTAGTGGAGGATCATCAGTTTTCAACTGCTTACTAGGTGATCGATATTTTATGCGAGGATTTTTGCTGTCATCCGTCCCCGTTAGTTCTAGTCTGCTGCTACAACTATTTGATTTTACGAGTTTAAATTTAAAACCGGGAAACCCCTCTGAACGTTTGTTTTTATCACTGTCTGGGTTACCTGAATCCGATGATGCATTAGAGCTTTGTTTGTCCGCAGCTATTTGTTTGTGTTTATCAGCCGCCAAACAAGAACATTTCTCTCCACGGCATTTGATTTGACAAGAATAGCAGTCCCTGCTGCAATTTTTTTGCAGTCCTTTTATTTCCTCCATTATAGCTTTAGTCATTGGACTGACTGTAGAACCAGGTTTCGAGTTTAATACTTTGCCTCCATAATAAGTCACAGATGTGCCGCATTCCCGTATCTTTTTCATGATGTCTGGACTTACGTATTGACTTTCGCAGCAGAAGTCGTGGCTTACGGAATCACAGAGATACTCGTCACTGGAACTATACACATTATCTTTCAAGTTCTTGTTTGGATATGGACTAAGGCCGTCGGTTTCGTAATCGTTGTTAGAGCTTAGATCTCCGCTAGATACCCCACTAGAAAGACTGGCATTGTCCCATTTTTTGTTACCGAAGTTGGTTTCTATAGTTAGTTGCCGTATAACTTTCTTCCTGCCTCCAATTTTACTGCCTTTTGATTCTTCGTTAAGGTTTCGGTACGAAGTAGCTCTTCTTGTTAATCCAATAGATTCATCCACCAAGGGTGGGTCTCGGGTTATAGTCATTGGGCTTTTCATTTTCAATGTATCTTCAAATAGGTTGCGAACTTTTTTGACTGTATCTGGATTCGGTAATTCTTCTTCTATTATTTCTTTGTTGACCCTGATTGGGTGGTAGAAGAAATGCCGACGAATTGCATTTTTGGATCTGTCGACATGACTGCACGAGTTGTCGTTTTTCTTAAATAATGTTGGTGCTATTTTCCGGGTATCCTGACTATTATTGTTGCGAGGCATTGGTTCAATTTTAGTTCTTACTGGTTCAATGATAACAATATTGTTATTGACTAATAATTCTTGAAAGCTGTAATCTTGTAAGTATTGTAACAAACCGTCGAATTGAGCTTCTTTGCGATAGTTAGCAATCATGCTGTTTTTAAATAGTTCTGATTTCATGACTTTGTATCTAACATGATCGAATTCATCACACTGTTGGTCGAAGCCCTTAGCTTTAATGAGTGTTGCTTGAGTTTTTTGATTTTGATTATCATCGCTGCTCAATTCTACTATTTCAATTTCTGGAGTATCTCTGGATAAATCTAAATTCGATTTTTTATTGCTCATCGTAGGTTTAGGTTTCTCATAAATAGTGCCATCGCAATCTTTGACTACTTTTTTAACAGCGGCTTCTTCAATTTCTGAGTCACTTTTAACCTTTTCAGATTCATCTTTCCATAGTTGTAGTTTCGTTTGACTCATCTTGCGTATGCTGTCTACTATTTTTACACTTTCCAAAGATTTGATAATATTGCCTACTGACACATCTGTAGAACCATCGGGTTCATCTTTAATGTCTTTTCCCGGTTCTATGAATATTTCAACTTCATAAGCTTCATTCGTTTTCAGTTTACACTCCGTTCTTCCATTGTCTTTAGTATCAGGAGATTTATCAATTAGTTTCGACCAATAATTCTTGACCGAGTGTAATTTTTCCTGATATTCAATATCAGTTTTAATAGCATTATTTAGTTTATCTTTATTACTATTATCATTTTTCATTTCTTTTACTTCTTTTAATTCTGACCTTAAATTCGACTTGAGAGGATTAGCAACTAGATCTTTTGTTTCGGCCATTTCTTTTTTCTTGATTTCATCTTTTGCGAAGTCTTTTGGTTTTTTGTTTTTGGAGTCTGTTACTTGTAAAACTTGTGGTCGTGTCATATTAGTGTTTTTCTTACTAACCTGAGAGTTGAGCTGGTCTGAATTTTGCTTATTGTCTTTAATAATGAGCCTGGACGGGGGTTTCTCGAATTTATATTGAGCGCCAGGAATTTTCTCACAACTTTCTTTTTTGAGTTTCGGAATTGTTGTTTTAACAACTTTATTTAACTTGATGGTTATGAAAGGGTCTTTGGGAATCCAGTAACTCGAATTGTCTACTAGCTGACTGTTGACTTTGTTCTCTTTGATTTTGTCGTTACCTTCAGATAGTTTTACGGATTCTGTTTTAAGAATTGGAACCTTGGGGGGAAGGATTAAGTTGGCTTTTACTTCTTTTTTTAAAATTGGTTTGATACAATTATCCTTTAAATCTTGAGTTAGAGGTGGGTCTATAACAATTGTTTGATGACCACTTAAAGGTACAATAGCTATGCTAGAGTCTGCAGATGTTTTAAATGATTGCACACGAGACAGCAACGGTGTACTGTTGCTTTCAACGATTACAGAACTTTTGACAGTAGAATCACAAGGTTTTATTAGACGTCTCTCGACGGTACTTGGGCTCGGTAATCGAAGGATATCATCGTCAGTGGGGTCTCGCTGTCGTAGTGAATAATGTTTGCGGATTCCTAGTCGCCCTTTCTTATCTTGTGTAGATTTGTTAATGTTGTCGTGTGAATACGATTTTGCTATGTTAATTTCTGGTCTATACGTAGAATTAGAATTTATCTTTAAACTTTCAGACTTTGTGATGACCTTATTATTTCGAATAGTTCCTTCAATCTCGTTTATCTCCCTTTCGTTTTGATGAGAATCCGACCTAAAAAAAATAGTTTCTTTGTCGTCGGCGTTAGAACTATCTACAGTTATTATAGATTTTAAGTCGTCTTCAAGTTTGGCAAAACTTTGTATTATTTGTGGCTCTCTGTAGTCGGCCAGAAATACACAATCGTTCGATTGATGTGTACAGATATTATTAAGATTCGTTTTATTTAACTGACCGTAGTTTTCAGTGCCCTTTGTTGACAATATTTCTCTGAAATGCGTTTGAGCTATTTCGTATGTATTCTCACAAGGTATATCTTCTTGATCTTCTTCTCTCAGTTGAGCATCAATGCGCTCAGATTTTCTTAAACATTTACTAATGTTTATGTCAGGTAATGAATAATATTGGTTTTCGATTAATGTTGTTACAAATGGCTCTGTTGTTATATTTTTAGATGAAGTGCAGTTGGTTTTGGTGGAATAAAGCTCGTTTTCGATGTACGTGTTGGATACGAAAACTTCGTTGTTCGGTTTCTTTGGTGTTTCATTAAATATGTTGCTTCTATTACTAATGAAAGGATCCCTTCGAATGTCAGCAAACGTTCTCTTCTTGTTTACTTTAGTATAGATTGGATCACTTTCTGTATTGTTGTTTTCTGAATTAATAGTATTTGATGCAACTGATACGTTTTCTTTGAATTGTGATTCACAGTATTCGTCAATCTTCTCCGCTAACGAGTTGGCCAAAAATTCTAATTTGTGTGATTTATCTGTTGAAGAAGCTATTGAAATTGATATGTATGATGTGATGCTATCTGGTGGACTTGATATAGTTCCGTCGTTCTCTGATACTACCGATTGTGTATCCGCGTCTTTTCCGCTGTCCCTAATCTCAAAGGTTATATCTTCAGGTTCAGTATTTTTTAGGTTCTCACTTCTTTTGCTTTTGATCGAAATCTCGTCATACGAGTCTACGTCATTAATTTGCTCGGGTTCAGTTAATTCCTTCTTATCTTTGTCACTTTGAGTGATCGATAAACTGTCGTTGGTAAAGGATTTAGGGGTATTATTTTTAGATCTGTCTCGATCTTCTTGATCTGTGTCGTGATCTGTTATGTACAGTTGTTTGTTAAGATCTGGGGTCACGACCGAACGCTCAGTTTCAGGTGAACTGTCTTTGTAATTCTTTAGATGTGCTTCAAAGTTGTAATGTTTTCGCACGTAATTAGAATCCAAGCTGTCTATTTCGCTTGGGTTACGAGAATGCCCAATACTATCTTCGGAGAGATTAGTTGGTTTTAAATCGTCGTTTAAGTTTGGCCAACTTCCACTTATAGATCTTGAATGGTGACTCTCATTTCGCGAGACGGTGTCTTCCTTTTCTGACTTGCGGTCAGTATTCTCAAGGTGACTTTCGTTTTCTCTTTGACCGTTAATAGCTCCGAAACAGGACGCAGTGCTGTCGATGTAAATACCTTCTAGAACTTCCTCTTTTGTTTGGTATTTAGCGCGTCCTGGTAACCTGAAATTAGTAAAAAAATTATAAAATTAATTATTGCTTTATTCTCACTTCAACTTGTTTTAGCTGCATTGCATTTATTGAACTACTTCAGGTTAGCTTAGCTGTTCCAGTACAATAATAAAAAAATCATCCCTAAAGGCTTAAGGCAAACGAGATCTTTCAATATTAGTTTTATATGTCTTCATTCTGTAATTGTAAAAGGTAACTGTGCTGAAAGTTGCACGATCGTTTCTGCACGGCTAGCACATGACGTCATTGTCTAATTAGAACGGTCAGAAAAAGACAGGTAGTCTATCTCGCAGGCGAAATTAACTCGCGCGCCGTCATGTGCTAGCCGTGCAGTAGGGCTAACAGGTTACATTATATAAACATAAACGAGTGTATAAAAAATGTATATTGTTGTGTATTCATAGAACATGCTTATTCGCAACAACTATATTATACAGAACACAACATTAAACACAAACTTCTTAAGGAATACTACGATACCTCTCAATTTACTTTTTTAAATAATCAATTAACCAGTTAATCAAATAAATAAAATAAACAATGTTTAAAGGACAAGGCCACAAACACCAAACACAAAACTAGACCCTAAAGTCAAAAAAGAAAACAAAGAACTAAAGTGCGGAGTAGAAGGTTTATTACCCTCTTTAAAATACGAGTAGTTAGAAAGATAAACTATCTTACCTGTCTTTGAAGCAAGGCTTGTCGAATAAGCGGGCCCTAGGTATGAGCTGGGACCGCTTGCTCTTTGCGTGGTTTTGAATCTGTAGGTCAGTGAAGGTCTCTTCCCTGATAACTGCTAAGCTCCGGCTGCGCCGTAAATTGGAACCCTCTGGTTCTTTATGCTTGCACAACCGTCCGTAACTCCCATTAAACTCAGTGTCAGAATTCGAGAACCTCTTTTGCAATAATTCTTCCGCCGCTTTCGATCTTGTCAGATGTTGATAAAACTCGTCTTGTGGCAACTGCACAGGAAGCTTGTAATACTCTGCTAATTTACTTTGGTATTTCTCGTGTTTTTTGTTTTTGTTCTCGCATGCGTCCTTTTCCTTTTCTTTAGACTTTGAGATCTTCCTTTTTTTGGGACGCTCGTCTTGGCTCTTTTTGGATTCGAGGGAATTTCGAGGTTTGTCAAATTCTAATGTCTCCGAAGGGTTTTCGAAATATTGGATATCACCGACGGTGTTCGCTGCGGTTTTGTGTTCCTCCTGGTTAGATTTCCTTTCGACAAGTTCTCGAAGGCGGCTTCTTGTGGAGCTGGTGTTGGACGTGACGCTTTCCGGCCGTTTGTGGGGATATTCCAAATTGGATGAAGAGCGCCTGAACAGGCTTGTCTTTATCGAACCGAAGTCGCCTTCGTCTTGACAAGAAGCCGCTGAGAAGTTCTGTGTCCTTATGCGGTCAACGTGATTCTGGCTAGAATACGACGCGACCGAGTCCACTGAATGCCTGAAACGCAAAACAAAAATAGATTAGATAATGGTCGTCTTTCATGTTTCTCACCAGCTTAGATAACAATGTTTGCTTAAGATATTCGCTTTTGGCTTGGCCCGTTTGACTCATAGTCATTTAAGATGACGTCAAGACTAATTTGAGTTAGGATACCATTGTACACAACGCGATTTTTCGTGTCATGGACTTGCCGAGGACCAAACTATAGTCTTAAGTTTAGGAATTTTGTGTTGGCACAGCAACGTCTGATAGAGATTTTTTACGGCTGTGGAAATTTTGGCGATCAGCCAATGCCGTGCAGCGGTATGACAACAACAGTCTTGTCAAATATATCTCGTTCCGCTCGATTATCGAAGCTAAAAGTAGTAAATTAGCATCGAATAAACTGGGCAGACAATAAAATACTGTAGTAAATAGCATCGTTGGTAAATGTAAATCATACTTAGTCATAGGTACTTATGGTTGCCTATTTTAATAAATTATAGATCTGCGATAATCTGTTTATGTAAACTATATTGTACTCGGTTATTCAAATAAAACATAACGTTTTGTAATAAATATGTAAAGAAATATTTAACCACTAAAAATATGATAAACTGTAGACTCATTTAGGGACCGAAAGGTAGAAAATCATGCCAATTGTGCAAACGAAGACTAATAAACGAAATGCCACGATGAATTAATTTACCCTTGGCCTTGAAAAATAAACTGAGTTCCTTCGCTTATGAATTCTCGGCATTTTTTACGTTATTCCCTTTTTTTTAGGTCTTTGAATAAAATTTAATAAAGTAACATTTAATAATCTTGATCACCTTAGATGCCCAGAACTTAAAACGCTTATTCACCCCTAAATTAAAATAGTAAATGAAATTTAACAAGAACTTCGGAATGGAAGCTTAAAAAAGGCATTAATCGGTTGACTGAAAGAGACAGATTGACACATTGACACACGCTGTAACTGTGACCACGTCAGTTACACCTAACAACTCTTTTAATTGGGGTGGGGGTTAAAAGTTTCATGGTATTTCGAATTGCTTAAAAAATCAATATAATATTATAAATGTGAAATAAAATCTGTTGGTTTGCTACGCTTTCACAGCTAAACCGCTGATTATTTACTACGCTTATTTTAATTTTGTATGAAGATAGCTTGAACCCCGGAGAAGGATATTAGTAGTTTATTCACCATGGGGAGTAAGGCACGGATTACTAATCTGTACTTACCCTCGAGTGATATATACTGCTTTATATTACACTTAAAAATAAATAAAATAAAAAAGTAACAAACGAATTCTTTCGGGGAAAAACGAGCGCGCCATCAAACAGGGGCTCCACTTTGAAATCCGTAATTTGAACTTCGTCAATTGCTATCCCTTTTACTCTCGATGCGTAACTGATTTGCAAAAAATGACAGGGCGATCCGAAGTTCGAATTACGGATTTCAAAGTAGAGTATTTTTTTTAATTGTGAATTTTATCGCTCAGTAGGTACAGTTTGCGTGCCAAAACACGTTCAAGAAGGTGAATACGCCCCGATTTGCAGGGACCAACTTGCGTACGTGTCAAAGTGGGTTGAATGACATCGTCGAATAGTTCCTGATTCGCCGGATTCTTGATTCGCCGGATTCTTGTTTCGCCGGATTCTTGTTTTGTCGGATTCTTGATTTGCCGGATTCTTGATTCGCCGGATTCTTGATTCGTCGGAAATATTAATATACAAAAAAATCACCATTGTAAAGGAAACGTATGGTGATATTTTCTTATCGTATGAATTATATTATTATTAATTATATTATGAATTATATTATTAATTATATTTTATGAATTAGGTCTGGTAGAGACTGAAGAAGGAACAGTGTATACTAAATTATGCACACGCCTGGCATTATTGCCCAAGGAAGCTATTCCAGGAGCTTATATGGAGATTTCGGTATCGTTATCAAACTGGAATCCATTAGGTATTAGGTATTTAAATAAATGAATAACAAATAAATATTTTAATTAATGTAACGAAGTGTCTGCCTTTTATTTAATAGATAGGTAAAGCCGCGATATTTCTATAGTAGTTCTTAATCAAAAAAAAGTGGCGAATCAAGAATCCGGCGAATCAAGAATCCGACAAAACAAGAATCCGGCGAAACAAGAATCCGGCGAATCAAGAATCCGGCGAATCAGGAACTATTCACATCGTCATCTAGAATTAAAAAAAAAACAAATCTGGGTAATATTACATTGTCATACGATATTACTGCGCTGATTTTTGAGAAGGTTTAATGAACGACTTTCCCGCCTTTTATTAGGGTAGTAATTATACACTTACTAACAAAGTGTAGTATAAAGGGTATTTTTTACCCGGTTTTTTACAGTTCCCGAAAGAAAGGAAAGAGCTATTAAACGACTACTCGGCCGGAGTATCGAGCAACATTTTAAAAATTAAAACTTTACTCCATTCGATGGCTGAAGAATGTAATTCAAATCATACTGTATGTATAAAGTAAAATAATAATTGGAGTAGGAAGCGTAAAATCTCGATATCAGTGAGGTTGCGTACGAAATTCGAAGGTCCTATCTAAGGGTTAGTGCTCTTTCTAGCACATGACATCTGCAGAGACTATTTGAAATGTTGCCAAAACAGGCCTGCCTTAAAGACCCGGCGCCTTACTATTCTGGGATGGATTTTAATAGGAAGACATTTGGCCAGCCCTCATCGTAGTTTTTGAACTAGTTTTTCTTCATTCCAAACCAGTTTATCTTGGCAATGGACTTCAGAACCATTTTGCATTGTAAGTTAACTTTGTGATGAAGCTAATGAAGAACAAATACGAAGTATTGTATAAAGTTGATGCGAATTTGTTGAATTTATTTAAAATACCACCCAGAAAAATAAACAAAGAATCTGTTTATAACGTAGGTATTTTTACTTTTCTATCTAAACAAAGATTCCATTCAGATCTTAGTTGATTTAAATTCTGCAACACGCAAGAATGTTAAGATCATCTACCTATTACTTATTTTTTTACAGTCGAAGTCATAAATATGTTTTCACTTTAGTACCTTGTCACTTTCATTCACTGAGACAATTACATATTATATTATATATGAAATTGTCCCAGTAAATGAAAGTGACAAGGTACTAAAGTGTAAACATATTTATGACGTCAACTTTACCTATGTATATAATCATACTTATAAATGAATATCGTGGTGAAGTTAGGTATCAATGGTTAAGTTTAACTAAAACCATCGCGTTGTTTACTTACTATCTACCATAACGGTAAAAGTAAATACAAAAATTATCATAAGCCTATATCACCATGCCTTGACTGTACTTTAAATACCGACTAGTCAAACGAGTTTAAACTCGGGGGACTAATGTTATTTATTCAAGAGTTCCTACGGGCATTTGCCGTCCGTTTTCATCACCATAATGCCTACCTCGATTGTATTGTCATCGAAATTTCATAAAAAGCAAAAGGTCAATCCGACCAGCACGAAATCAAAGCTAGTAGTAGTTCATTAGTAATTCGAGTATATAAGTGTATAAAAAACATTATTTAATTATTCTCATAGCCCTCAAAAAATTAAACCATTTAAGAAAATGTGTTCTACCATTTAGAAGAAACTTTTTCGCTACCTGTAACAAAATACTTGGTTTTCGGCGAATATAGTTTTAATTGTAACCACTGCAAATAATATGGCTTAGATAAATTTATAATGTGCCGAGTGTAACTTTACCCGATTTTGCACAGGAATGTTTCTGTACCCCGTAGTATGTTTAAACTTAGCTTAAGATAGTAAGATTGCCCTCCCACAGCGTCAACGTGATTCCCTAAAATTAACACTTTCAGTCTCGTCTGCGTTTGGATCTATAAATATTCACGGTCCGGAGGCGACGATGTCTACCGACCTTTCTCCGAGCCGTGAATTTGCCCGTGTCGTGTCCCAGAACTTTGGTTTGGATATGTTTACGTTTACATTTTACACCCTGAAGACAGATTACGACCCAAAGTTTTTTAATTTTGGACCCGCGGATTTATAACAACACTTTTCATGTTTAAATATTTAACTGTTAAGCTGATGGTGATAGTCTATATTTGTTTCTTACGTGTCATAGTCATACCAGATAATTACCAGCCTCTACCAAAAAGCTTTTCTATTTATTTTTAATCCGATTTCTCAAGGAAATCGAGCAAATCTCCGTTGCCCTCTAGTTGACCGTGATCCTCCTTATAAAACCCAAAGCGAGCGAACATACCTATCTTTGTTTTTATACGAAAAGATTTTTTCTTTATAGACAGCGTTGCTACATAGAACTATCAATCAATCATGTTGGAGAGGGTGCGTACACGTGTTTGAGTACTTGGCCGTATACCAAAGAAACAGTTGCCTGTCAGTAATAAAAATCGACGTCTTTGTGTCCATTACGGATATTAATATGTTGCCGTTAATCACAAAGATAAAATGCCATCATGTCAAGGGGCTTGCTAGTAATATAGTTAGTACGTTTCTTACTTTTGACATGTGTATAAGAAATGATTATTTTCGCAGTGAATTATTCCAGCTCATTAGACTATGGATAGCGAGGTGCGACTCTCAATACATACCCATTTTTATTTTTCGTCACATCTTGTTAAGTATAAATCATAATCCAATGTCTAACTTAGTTCGACTACTTAGGTGTCAAAATTGAAGCAGTCAATAACATCAAACACATAAAGAGACGAGCTATGTCAGACTGAAGACTCTAACTAAAACAAAGCACTGTGGAGCGTAAGTTCAAAGGAAAACATTTCAATTAACTTAAAGACACGCTAACCTGTCTATTGTCAGAATTAAACTGAGTAGCTTAGGCTCTATGCTTTGCGGTCTTAACACTCATAATAATATTGTTAACGTTCTACTTAGTTCTAATTCACTTGAGTTTTGAATGCAAGATAAACATAGGTTAAAATGAAGTGGAACTGATGTATGTCAATCAAGACTGATATAAAATGAAGCCGTAATGGCGTTTTCTGTCCTTAATGTCTGTAAAGCACTTGGCAGTAATTTCCTACTGTACATACACAGGACGATCCCAATTTCTCGACGCGTCCGGCGTGCTTAACAATACAGATGTATTTAAAATAAAGGATATGTCGGTTTTCCGCACTGCATGCTTGCTTGCTTTTTCCGGTGGCCCAATCAGAATACTTATGCAAAGCAAAGAATTTAATGTCATATTCTTTTGTAGATTACTTATTTTAGACTTGACAAAAGACGATTGGGAGGATTTGACAAAACACGTTATTTGACAAAACACTGATCAATCCAGCTCTAAATGATATGTTATTTAAAATATTTCCAGCACTTAAAATAGTACACTCGTATGTTTAATATGTAAGCAGAAAACAATAGAGATTGATCAATAATATCAAAATGGAAGCTAAATTTTTATTCTTTAACAGAACGCTCTACTATAAACATTTCAATAGGTTACACCGCCCACCTATATAGATTCTTAAAATATTTAAGAAGAAGAAGAAGAAGAAGAAAATCGTTTATTTGATGCAAAACACAAACTACTAAACTACTAATAAATGAAACACATTTGGAGATTCATTTCGCAAACTTCTGCAAAGTTACCAGCTTTATCTAAGTTTTAGTAATTTATGGTACAGTCCAGCTCTAACTTTTTAACCTAAAGTTTACCGTTAAGAATAAAGCAGTTTGATTAACTACAAGCAAATTGCAGAAGGCATTCTTGACGATGAAGTGTTAAATATTAATGGGTTATTTTTTCACTTTACGCTAATTGCTTTACTAATAATTTTAGAATATCCACCAGCTTCTATTGTGTAGGTTTCAAACAGACTTGAGCATCTACTAACGCCTGTGATGGCGAGGGTCCTCAACTTGTCGGCGTTTACGTATCAATCAACCACACAAGTTGTATACAGAATCTCGTCAGTCCTTAAGAAACCAGGAGAGCGTGAAGGCTTGCCTTAAGTCTTCTTAGTCGTAGATAAAGGATCGAGATTTGCTCAGAGCTCAGAGTGCGGTCAAGTGAATCCAATTGCCGCGGTTGGATAGGTATGCTATTAATTTAGTATTCCTTTTTTGTCCTATACTGAGAATATTTATAAAAAAAGTTATTAAGGTCTCTCAGAAGTATGACTTCTTGACTCTAGCTAAGACTCGAGCACTAACTTGTCTACGCTTAATACTGTTGCCATGTCATCAATATATTAACGTGTATTTGCACGTAGGAGTCGTATCTACGTAATATTACGTAGTCTTAGAAGATAATAAATTGGGACGCTTGTAAATGTGAGAGTACCAAGTGCGTCAAGTATTTAATAGCGGATAGAAACGCGGACTGTAGACAAAAAAGTCTGAATAAACAATGAATAAAGTCCGCCAATGCTGAGCAAAAACATGTGAATTGTTGGTAAATATGTTATTTGCACACAAATCACGTACATGTGTAATTTAATTGGTGTTTAGAATAACTAAGGAAAAAAAAACAATCTTAAGCCGTTGTAGAAGTTCCTCTGGGTTTTCAATTTTCATTATATATTCTTCACTGACGATATTTAGATTAGCATTAAGTTGATTAATGTTTACAGTTTGATTTACTCCGCTATTTAAAAACTTTGCTTTACGTTGTACTATCGTGTTTTTCAATAATCGTAATCGTTATAGGTGCAATTTATATTTTATATATTACGGAAAGGTAGTGTTCTCTTAAGTGAAAAAAATACAACGCCATTGCCTCCGTCGAGTATAAAGTTGCACAAATCCTTCAATGTAATAAAATGCGGCAGTATGGGGATTTCTAAAACATCTTTTCGCATTCGTCGGCAACCGCACCACGTTTTTTTACGCTTTGAAATAGAACAGTGTTTGTGATTCAGTGTCAGATATTTTTAGGACACAGTCGTAAATGTCTACGTCGATAAAACATTACACAAATTTTCGCCAGAATTCAAGTGTGAATAAAACTAGTTTTCACTATCGAGGCGATTAACAAACTAAAAACTGTTAACGTTTGATAGCGGAATGGAATGTATGGTGGACATAGTGTAGCTAGCACATAATTAACTTTTTATCCCCATCCGCAACGGCCGCTTTCTTCCGTCCGTGACAACCCAGTTGCGATCTGTGTTTGTATTTTTTTTATTCACATTGCTTATCACCAGCGATTATGGTGTAAACATTAGAGATGTTACCTACCACTACTTATGTTGATTATTTGGTCAGATTATTGGAGTTTTATACTTTTATACGTTAATTGAATGTCATCTTTTGTACGAATACCTTTGCCGCGTACAGTCACTAAGTAATATTATTTGTAGGGCGTTCACTTACACGTTCACATAGGTGTACACTTACGTGTGGTATAGTTTTTATAAAAAATATCACTTACTAAAGACGTTCTCGGTTAGCACTTGGTTTATTGGAAGTGTTAAACATTACAAACAAGAGAAAAGAAAATCACATAGCGACATAAAATATTCCAAATACATATTCAAAACACGAATACCGCGACCAAAAAATGGGTGTATAAAAGAAGAATTGAGGCAGCGGCAACCACTCCATTAAAAAATGTTACCCTCTTCTGGTAAAAGGTCCTATTTTATTTTCTTTCCATTGGTACATTTCCTTTGTTGATACGCCAAATTAGTGAAATTACTTCGCGTTTTACGTATTTCCAAAACATTTCTTTTTCATCGTTAAACAGGTTGGCGTTTAGAGACAATCGAAAGCCAGTTATGTCAGCGCTTTAGTTTTAAACTTTATCACAACTGTGTTGGCTTAGTGTTCGCGGCGTTTCCTGTTCTGCCAACTGCTTTAGTAGATAGTCATTAAACAAACTTATCACTGGATTAGTTCACTGAAGTTAGTTGCGAATCGTTCCAATTCACTCAATATCGTATCTATCGTTCGTATTACTGTGAACTAAATCATGAAAATTATGATTCACTTGAAAGGGAAAGGTAAAGGGGAGAGTATTTGTAACTACATAATAATTATCTCATAGCAAGGTTTTCCGTGTCGGACCGGCAAGCTATTATTTATTCGTATTATTTTATGTGTTACTATTTGCTACTTCTTAAAGAACTATTGCCTTCTTGACAATGGATCATAATCGTAAAGTAGTGGACTCTAGATAGATGCCAAATAACTTGTTCCAAGGTCTTGTGCCATCTGACAATTATTATAAGAATCAACATAGAAAATCATCTTTATTTAAACCGACAATCTGTATGATCTACAATAATTTGATATCGGTTTGTTCTTTAGAGAAACTCCTTGATCCTCCAATAGTGTACGCACCGGGGACCTCGTAAAAATAAATGACATAACCTGTAACTTTGCTTGTCTTGGTGAGATGATAAAGTAAAACTTGGCGAATTTACAAGTTATGGCTCAGTTAACAGCCCTGTCAATTTCAGTCTCAAAGTAAAATTAGTGATGTACAATTTGGACGTAGCGTGAATATGACTAGCTGAACAATCTAGCTACAATAGAGAACGATCTTAGAAAACTGGTATGAAAAACCGTCTTGTTGGCTGACGTCCAATTTAAAATGCAATTAGTTACAAAGTGTGGGATTATTTCTGATCTACTAATTATAGTGTTACCGAAAATAAATAATCGACTACGATTAATGTGATTATGAAGTAAGTGTATCGTCATTGAAAAATATTTCCGTTTATCTGTTGACAATCGGACACATTCGTTTTCATCGCATTGCTCTTACAAAGGTTGAAAAGGAACTTACTTTGCTACCCTCTTTTGCTTTATTTCCACGGCCGATTAAAATATGCCGCAACTGCGTGTCATTTTTATTTATTATCTCACTAATCTACTTATAGTAGTTTTAAGAGTGAAATGATACTGTTACATAATTTATCTAGTGAGTTACTGTTTGCAACATACACATTCGACCAGATCTTTACGCAACTGGACATGAATCTCAGTAAAGTTACGCAAGCAGCGTAATAGAAAAGTTATCATTACTTAATTAAACATAATCAAGAGTTTTAAAGGCGAATATGTGGAAATCAATGCTGCCATTTTTTTCACTATAATGCAAAGCCAAGACCACTAAGAGAAATATTTTCTAGAATGGAGCGAAAAAGTGAAAGAGAAAATAATTTAAGACCAATCCCTAAGTGTCAGTATTCACATAATTGACCGTGAAGTAGATTAATGCGTCTGTAACAAGTTCCTTACTCTTATCATATTAGTTTAAATTAAGTGGTGTCCTTGATGAGTGGGTTAACCACTTTAACTAGTACGTCAACTACCACGAGATAATCAACTTAAATCAGTTGCTACACAAACATGCTCGTAATAACTAAGCTAACTGAAGTTTCTTGCGTCATGGACTTAATCTAACCTTTACTTGTGTTTAAGGTTTTAGCACAAACCAATATTTAGATGTGACTAATAAGATATTGCTTGTCGGATTACTTGGCCTGACAAAATACATCTTGTATCTGAAGATAAACGAGAAGATTATCTCGAATGTAAAGTTTTTAAATACTACGAGTATGACTTGTACACGTTCTCAAGAAAGGATAAAATATTGCGTTCATTCGATCAACGCCTTCTTGTCATGTTAATTTCGCTTTAAAAAAGAGTGCATTAAAGCTTTAAATAATCTTTGAATATTTGTTAATGTGATTAGTGTATTGTGTGGTCTGCCAAGAAATTAATTGAATTAAAACGCTGCGTGCTCAATGTGCCCGTGAAAACTTGATCAAAACAAACAAGTGTTCCTATCATTGAACAGCCAACCCGTGAAATGATCTTTTAATGCATTCAGCAAATTTGATTGCCCGCATCAGTAGTCCGGGCGGTCGCGACAGCAAATTCACAACGGTGTTAAGGTCGGCGCGCCCGGTATCTTGCGCAAGGTTTATTTATATTTTTTGTCAAATCATCTGTCAATTGATCTCATTAGACTGTCCTACAAACGAAACGATTGTCTTGAAAAAAGCTACCGGAAACATTTAATCAGAACATGGATGGCATTGAAGATTACCAAATTATTCGTATACCTATAAATAGCCAGAACTTGCAATACCAGAGACATGTTAACCAAGTCACAAAGCAATGTTTGCATTTAAGACCTTGAATACCTGTTTTTTATGTATACTTACTAATTGTCATAAATACACTGAAAGTTATATCTGGAACACGTTGTAAAATTTGCATATCATTTAGCGAAAGCGTGATTTTACAAGGCTGTTAACATATTTTGTCGTATATAGTCACGCCAAACGCAGCCAATAAATAAGTCGTGATGCTTTTACAAACATAAGGACTTCCACGTTTGCGACGAAAGAATTAAAGTGCTAAATAGCGAAATCCAAGGTTTAAATAAATTATTGTCTAACTGTTTAAAGTGAGACAATCCATCAAATACGAACAAGTGAAATAAGAGTCTCAAGTAGGAATAACATTCTAAATTATCCTCAGCTGCAATATCCTACATATAATGAAAACGCAAAAGAATTTAACGCTACGTCTTCTTCGATTCTAGTATTTCCTGCTTCACTGAGTCGGAACTAAATCCGTGAAGGAATCAATAGGGACGGCTACAAATATAAAACCCTAGAATTCCTAACCACTTGCTTGTTAACGGTCTTAAAACCCAACTCGCGAAAGTGGATTCTGTATTATTTTTTCTTCTAGTCAATCCCAATCTTTTTAACGGAGACGCTAAAAAGAAGCCATTGCAACGTTGGTTTACTTATCAGCGTAACGGCATCTTTTTGAATAGAAAATTATTGAACGGCCGCGAAATGCGACCGACTTAACTTAATTTATTGCTATTCAATTATTTAAGTTCGTTCATTAAAAATAATTACTTGTTGGTTGCTGCAGTTATTATAACAAAACTGCAGATTCATTGAAGCGCCGATTTGGTTTCTGCAAATATTTCCTTTTTAATCTAGCCAGGTTCTCATATATCTGCGGAGCAGTTATCTAAGATACGTTAGCAAGATACATCACGTAATGTCACGCCCACATCGTTCATCACATATAGGTATTAGGTTCGTTGATAACCCGATAAGCCCTGTTTACAACACTGATTCACCCACTTGAGTTGCGATAACGGAGAAAGTGCTATCACTACGTGTTCTTAAGCATTAGGTTTGAAGTTATGGTGCCATTTCAATATGCGTTAAGGCTAAATAATATAGAGCTAAAGCTACTTGTTGACATTTTACACCTTTTAAATAGCTGATCGCAATGCGATTTAATTGGGATGAATAAACTCAAATAAATACATTGGTTACCGTTTTATTTTTCATTTAATATTTTTCCGATTGCATCGTATTTGTTACCAGGTACCCTAGATTTTTTTTTTATTTGTTACTACACAACATGCATGATATATCGGACGGAGCAGAGAGAAAACGTTTAATCGTTGAAATAAGTTCGTTGAGCCAGATTACCGCAGGCCTTTCAGTGAGATATACCATTTGGTCATAAAATGTGTTTCGTAATTTCTTTGGGTTTAGAGAGGTTTTTAGGAATATAAAGGTACTGTGGTCACTTACCAATAAATACAAAAAGCAAGGTTTAAAACCAGGGCCTCTGTTCTACTGCGTTGTAACGATATCTCGTTTGACGTGTTTTAGAATCGTTTATGTCACAGTCGCCATTATTGTAAATGACATAAGAGTTATCAAAACGTTGACAATACGGAAACATGTCAAATACGACATCGTTATTACCGTGTAGAATCCCTGCCCCGACTACTTTCGAAAATTACCTCAGCAGTTTCGGGACTGGGGAAGCGGAACTTGAAATTTGATAATCTTGATATTTTCAACACGAAATTTAAATAAACAAACCCTTAAACGCCGTTACCCTTCTTCGTGAGGCAGTTATTTTTAGTCGCCTAAACGAATGGACGAAAAGTCACTGAAAGGTCCCGCGGACTGGAAATCCGCCATAAGCTCCCACTCAACTACTCAAGTGGCGAAGTGACCGAAATACATTTCGGATGCTTTTTTATAGCCGAATAGCTTTTTTCTCTTTAAAAATTGTAGCGTTTGGCCGAATTTTATTAATATCTGGGTTGCAGTTACTCGTTTAATATTAAATAATTGATATTTAATTTTAAAATAAGTTATACTGAGTTACGAAGTTGCTTTGACTGTTTTGCGCACAATTTTTAATAATTAATGTTCGACTGACCAGCATTTTACCTCAAGCTCACCTGATGGTAAGTATCGACGAAGTCAAAGGACGGGGGGGGGGGGACATTCGCAGATACAGAAGCAGCCTATCCTACACTTTTATAACGACACTTTTTATTTACTTTTGTGTCTTTCACTCTTATCAATAAAATAATAAACTAAATATTTACCTCTTACGACGACGTATTTAAAGAAAATTAGAATACTTATAAACCTGCCATTAGGCATTTTAAGTCCATATGTTATTTGTACAACCTAAGAACTCTACATTTTAAATACTCATTTTCTTGTACAAGTTAGTTAAAAAACCAAAGGAATAACATGATTATTATTCAACCAAAATAAACAGACTTCTAACAATTCAATTCGGTACAACATTAGTGAAGATTTATAGTATTTTTTTCTCTAGACACACGCTGATGATTTTATTACCGAGATATGAGCTTCAATTTGAATGATACATGCACGCTCGTGAATTGCAAGAGCTAATAGTAATTGTTGAAATAATCGATCAATATTAGAGATTGAACATTCAATCGATCTCGCCACGATTTCGTGGGTGATGATGATACTTAACACATCCGTCAGAGGGTACGCAAAAAGTACAATAATTATCCAAAAGGTCATACGAGAAATAAAAAATACAAATTTGGACGATCGTAACAACACTTCAAATATAGAGGTGACCCAGAACTTAGAAGTCAATATTACGGCACGAGAAGTACCGGTCCAGAATATACTTACTTATAGTTTTGCAATGCGTTTATTAGTTTTAAGTAAGTACTTAGGTTCACTTTGAAACCTATCTTATCGTAGCATTATATATAATAAGTAATAACATAATATTGATTAGTAAAAAATCACTTGTGTTATTACATGACTATTGTGTTTGAGTGCGTTACAGAATCTTTTATTAACTTTGTTAACTTACCGAATAAATAAATAAATTCCAAAATATTAACACATTTGAAATAAATCCATAAATTCTAAGATATTTCTTTTTTTTACTAACCACTATGTTAGACCTGAAAAAAAATCCTATAGACCAATGTGATGTGTTAACCTAAAATATGGCGCAGATTTTGAGACGCCATGCCTCCTTGGTGGTTTCAGTACGAAAAGCCAAAGTAGTTGAATGAAGCACAAGTAATGCTTTAGTGACTTCGGAAGCATGGATTTGATTTACAAAATATTGATATTTTCGCATCATTGTGTAATCAGCACATTTCTACGTTTTTGAGGGTTAGATATTAAGTTTCAGATTCAGTAAGTATAGATATTTTCAGCTAAGGGAGCCAAAGTTTGCACCGCAAGGTAGCGTTCTTAACTTTTATCATAATAACTCCTAAATTAATTATCATACCTATTGGAAACTAGCAACTACGCTCTGGACCGGGTTTTCTTATGCCTTAATATTTACGCCAAGTTCTGGGAGATTCCTGTTTCAGATATTTTATTGGTTAAGTTGATATTTCTTAACACAAATTGATAGTGTTGTCTGCGTAGGTAGATTTTTTTAAGTGTTTCCATTTGCTGCGTACGAACACGAGTTAACGTGCGCTACTATTGTTCCACAAACCATTGAATCATTAAATATCTCTGTTTCCTCGTAACGTTTTGTAATTCTAATCTCATCAGAGAAGACAGCACAGCATTATTCTCGTTAATGTAATGATGCGAGGCCGAATGTACACGCTCGATGAAACACCATTTGATCTATTTAACTATTGTCTGTGACAACGAAGGCTGAGAAGTTTTGCTGAATGTTGTATAGTCTATTGATTAAATCCTGAGATTATGTTTACTTTTTATAACACCTCATTAATGTACCTAAGTCTCATCCTCAGTTTACGACCAGTTTAAAAATATTTATATGACCTGATCAAACATTCAGAAACTAAGTTCCCAGGTGACTTTGCATGCACAAGGGAGCTAGGGATGCAGTAAGTTATAGACTCTCGCTCGCTTTCCCACTTTGCAAGGTACACTAACTTAACCCGTTTACTTTACTTTTCAGCACGTGCCAAACTGCACAAATATAAGTTTGCCATTATTAGTTATTTTTTTAACACTTATTTAATGCTAGGGTAATAATTCTCCAGCTTTGACGTGACTAAAATTACGTCGTAAATGTCACACGTCGCCTGTACCTATTATAATTTATTTTCCATTAAACTACGAGAGTACCGATCGGTTTCTGTCGATTAATTTTATGTATTTGAAAGTACGTATACGATTTCTCTTAGCTAAACAAACATTATGCTGGTATCTAATATGTGCATCTCAGCGAAACAATTAGTTGTATCTTACATATCTCAAGTCGTTGGCGTTGCGAATACTTGGTGCTGCAATAATACATGGCTGGGATACTACACGGTAATAACGATATCGTCTTTGACCTGTTTCCGTATTGTCAACGTTTTGATAACTCTTATGTCATTACAATAATGGTGACTGTGATATAAACGATTCTAAAACACGTCAAACGCGATATCGTTATAACGCTGTAGAATAGAGGCCCAGGTTGCATACGAGTTGTCCGGGTTGTCCCATGTAAGCTTGGGTTCCTTTTAACGTGATTACTGATAACTGCTATTTTTAACCGCTGTTAATTAAGTCAAAGTTCTACGTAACTAAATTGCGACATACTTAACTCAGAAAAGTAAAAATAATAGTGTCATTTTGTTCTACCGATAAGCAGATGGCGTCAGAGCTCCTGGCCGCAAATTATTAAAACAGGTAATTATGTTTCCCCTAATGCAGAGTAAAATGAACCTTTCTACTATTGTAAAAGAGTTTAGTGGGCTGTAGAAATTTTACCATAACCCCTCGCCCGCCGGGCGTAGTTCCTGCCACATTGTCTCTGGACAAAACACCGTGTGCTCGATTATGTGTTATGATAACGGTTCAGGTGTCCAATTTATATCAAGTCGATCTTTCGCCGGTATGCTTTTGTTTGGCAGGCAAAATTTGCACATTTTAGGGCTGATGCATTATTTATTTTAGATTTTGTCTTATAATTGTTATGCATGGGTTTCGTTTAAAACGATTATGAAAATCATGAAATATAATTAAATTAAAGAGCGTCGTGGTTTTTACGACTGATTTAGCTGAAGTAAATAATACTAAACTTGAACTTGATCGTGTTTGATCTGTCACTATGACATCATAAGGTGGCGATTGTTCTCTTAGGTAATCGTTTTTTTTATAGATAGTGTAAAAAAGGAGGTTTGTTAAGAATTGACATAACAGTTATTCATTGTAAAAGTTATAACTTAGAACTAGAATGTTAGTCAAGTTAATGAGATTAGAATTCAAGCTCCTAACTCAACAACAGTAAAGTAAATTAACTTTCTAAAGAATCAGTATACACAGTAAACCTCACGTACTAATTGCACAACTTAGTTGGAAAAAGGGCATTAAGTGCCCAGCTACACGAAGGTTCACATACTAAATGGGCTGACTTGTAATCGTGAAGCAAAACACGTCACGAGACTCCATAATAAAAGTTCCAGTAACGAAAATGAACGTGAAAGTAGCGGCACACAACGCGTCCTTGATATCATCCTTGAGATAAGTTACGTTGTTTTTGGAGTAAGGACGATTAAGGATGAATACAGCCTTCGTATAATGTTAGCGACCCTCCGAGATTCCGCTAATTGAATTATCAGTGTTACGGCGATTCAAATAATAATTTTGGAGTAAGATGTCTTCTGCGATTGGCATTTCATATTTTAAATACTCGTAGGTACTGTTAAGAATTCATATTTCAAGGCGATGTCACATTTGACCTGGTTAATCGTTTCCTAAAACTTAGACAGCAATTGTCGGACGCAAAGCTTGGTCACGTTGTCAGATTAAAATTGTATTGTAAACTGAATTAGGTAATTTATTTACGTAAAGATCGTCGTGACTTAGCTTTAGGAGAAATACAAATTTCATTCATAGACCTATTTAAGCAAGAACCGTATCAACTTCCCGCAGTGATACTACATCTGAAGTTATCAGTCAAAGATAACAAACGAGAGGCGACGTGAAATTTCGAAGTAGTTTGTCAATAGCAAATATTTTGTAAACCCTGTCTTTGCTAGACCTCTTGCACAATTCTAGATAGAATCTCACTTGCATTTTATTTCGCGACGGTAAGTTTAAGATTGTTTCGTTTTTTTTTTATAAATTGTCCTCTTGTTGACACATACTGACAAAAAAGTTATAGAAACAAAGATACTTCACCCATTGTTACTGTTCGAGCTTCGCAATCAATTAAAGAACAATATTGTTGACGGCAATGATATATAAAGAAGAATAAGAAATATGTCATAATAGTCTATTGTGCAAGAATTGCATCATATATTTTTTGTAAACGATAATGTTATATTAGTTTGTGTGTGTTTTACGTAAACCTATTCCGATTTATGAGCCCTTTTAAATTCCTGCAAGCTACTGTATTTACATAATAAATTTATTTACTGAGTAATATTTAATTAAATTTGCTATCAAATGTTTACTTCTTTTTAAGTTTACACGACCTACCTTTAGGAACATCTTGTCACATTACCGGAACACAGCGACACACACAAAGATATTAAAATATTTGTATCATTCACTATTGTCACACGCGTTAAGTACTGATAAGTGCGGAGGCAGCGTTGGTTATGCGGGAGGCTGTCGCGCGGCGGTGGCGCGTCTGTTTGGCTGCGTGCGCGCATACATCACGTGCATCCGTGCCGGTGGCGCCGCGATGCCGGCTCGCTGCGGCCAAGTGCAGAACTAACGGGGCTTTTCACGCTCCAACAGTTATCTATAGTGCTCAATGGTTGCAATCTGTTGAAATCGTTATCGCAACTGACAACGGTGCCGAAACGCATTTGAATGACGCTGATCTATAAAAATTCAAAGTTTCAAAACCAAAAAAAAATATTTTTTTATTTTATTATAACATTCTACTATTTAGTCCCACTTCTCACTTTATAAGAAAGGATTAAAGCTCGCTACAAGCATCGCTGTGGTCAAACGTTAGTACATGTATTATATTTAAACCATTTACATTGTGCTTCATCATAGTCGCTCAACTATCTTAATTGAGATATCTTATCGCCACCCTTGTAATAGGTACCATTTAGGAGTTCCGGCGGCCATCTATGGTCTTCATCATCAGTTCCACTTCACCAAACGATACGTTCTGAATGCAAATGCTGGATTTGTTACTCAAAATACTAAAGAAAGTAAGCAATGGAACGATTTTTACGAATCGATTTAAAACGTTGCGGTTCTGAGGTAACAAACAAAAAAAAACAATGGAATTGAAAATCTCGTCTTTTTTTTTCACGACTGTTCTAAATATGAATTTGGTTGAAAAAGGTTAATATTAATGTGATGCCGTACATAGTTTACGTTGAGTTAAGTATACCTACTCGTTTGTGTAAACTGATTTTTAAACGTTGTTGTCATAAAGTACTCAATTAACGAAACACTTTGTCTTGTAATGCCCAACAAGGTAACAATGTTTATGTACGATTGCATGTTCGAATAGAACACTTTGGCACACGCTACACTAGTAGGTTTAAAACCGAAGCAGTGATTAAAGAACAGCAAACAAACCCCCAGCCATAGCCATACAACTATGCACTTTCCAGTCAAAGCCTGTGTCAATAGGGGGGAGCAAACACTGACTAGCGCCTGTTTCTGTTTCGCCAGTGAGGAGGTAGGTATAACGAGTGAGCGTCTGTATATCCACCCATTGAATACTCGTGTTGAATTCCAGAACTTTCCAGGGCCATCAATTAGGTTAGGGTTGCCTCCACCAAATATATCGCTGAAAGGTTTTCTATGAAAGATTGATCATGTGCCAGATATACCTCAATCAAGCAACTACTCGTACTTACATTACATCTTCATCAATATTGGAGCGTTCGTGATGGTTTGATTAAAAGAATATATAAATCCCATTTGTTTTGATATTCGTTTGAATTGATTTGACTTTGGCCGCATCTCTGATAGCGAAACCTAATGGAAACAAAATAATTGCGTCCAGTCTTCACGAGATACTATACCCACAGCTATGAATATAAAGTGGCAGGGCTGTGTCACGTTCTCCACTTATTTGTCAGAGTCACGTGTTTGAGTAAAGAAAACCTCGCTGGAAGGTAATGATCATTCATAAAACCATTTTACTTGACACAATGCGTTTGTGATATTTCCGGGGTACATTATGACTGATTACTGTCATGAAACTTTAACTTGTTGTATTTTGTGTTTACCACATCTATGACGCAAAAGTTTAAATTGTATTAGGTACGATGAATTATATTGTGATTTTCTAACCGCCGTACTCGTGAGTCGTTTTAGTGATAATTAACTCGTTCCCTTTTTAGGGTTCCGTAGTCAAACTAGGAACCCTTATAGTTTCGCCATGTCCGTCCGTCCGTCCGCAGCCTAGCTCAGAGACTCTTAGTACTAGAAAGCTGTAATTTGGCATGCATAGCCATATTAATCACGCCAACAAAGTGGTATTTTTTTTAAATACAATTATTTTTTTGTACCTCCCCTACACGTAACGTGGGGATGTAATATTTTTTCTCCTCTTACCCATAGTGTGGGGTGTCGTTGGATAGGTATTTCAAAAACATTGCGGGTAAAAAAAAATCGATTAAGGGATCCGTTTATAAAATATAAAGCTTTAAAGCGCTAATTTTTGTTAGAGTCCAGTGTCCACGCCACTACAGCCAAAACTACAAATACTAAAAATGTGAAAAAAAAACTGATATGAAAGCGCTACCTATATATAATTTATAAGGAAAACTATTACGTACCTAATAAAATCATCCAAGACGGCACCAAATGACTTTGAATAGAAAATTAGTTATTACTTTTGGTTTTTTTATGTTTGTAGTAGGTTTTTAACGGTTTCGGAACCCTACTCAGAGCATGGTCCGACATGCTCTTGCCCGCTTTTTAAACTTATGTATGATTGACTTTGATTAAAAGTAACTAAATTTAAGATTAGCTCTTGCTTGCGCCGGTAATCGCTATGTTCAAAATCGATTTTCAAGACTGAAACTTCGTATGAAGGTACTTACAGTTTAATAGTGTGCGAGTTGAAGTAAATTGTGCTTCATCTTCTCTAGAGCAGATACACTATCACACATTCATTTTATGCTTACTATAAAATGAGAACGAGAGGGAGCAATTTCTTTGAAACGTAAGATTTGTCTCTTCGGTACTCCATCGATAAGATACTTGCTACTTATTGGAAAACTAAAGCCTGTTGTGTTGTGCCTTTAGTGAAAATCTAACTTGGTATAAGTACCAATTTCACCATACGATGTTAAATGTTAATCGACTGTTAGTTCATACATTTTAGCAGCTGCATGTATGAACTAACAGTCTTTTAACATTTAACATCGTATGGTGAAATTGGTACTTAACTAAGTTCTAATAAATCATTTCTTACTGTGTTACCATTTTTATGTTTAGTGGTTCTAATAAATAAATTATTCTGTCGCATAATAAGTTTCTGAAAACTCCCTCAGGCCGTTACGAATTCAGGATTTCAGGTTACTGCAGCAGAAAGGGATAGAACAGTAGAGAATATACCTTTGACCTTTTCACCAGTTTTGGGCTGAACTGCGTAGCGATGTCACTAGTAGGTACTTAATCTCCCAAAGAGTTTGCAACTCGGCAACTAATTCACATGTCGCTGTCATGTGTTAATGCGTGTACATAGTCCGGCTACTATTAAGGGGATTATGACGTGTTCAGCAACTTCTGATGGTAATCCCTGTTTGCAAGAAGATTTCTTCGATTTCCTCGAAACTACTTTAGGCTATTAGGCTTGTTTACCTGCCGCGCTAAGTAACATTATTAGAGAAACTGCATATATCATGATTCGTATATTTATCTCTATAAGACAAATGGTTGCTTTCCATATTTATTACAATGATCTAGCCGTGCGACGTTCGAACATGTAGGTATTTAGACGTTATATCGAGCGTTAATTCACAAAGCGTGAGCATTAGATAACATACGAGTAGCAGCACAATACTTACAATTTCGCTTCAGGGGATAATAATGGTACATTCACCGTTCTCAAATTATAATACTTGTTAGAATTGCATCGCTAGTGTTACCAAATTATATTGTTCCCTTGCATTTAGTTACAATGTTTATGCTACATTTACGAGTAACCACAATATACTTATTGCCTATATTTCGTACCAAATGTTTAATTTCAAAACTCTAATCTAGGATATTGAATGTGTAATTGTTTAGCTTTATAAAAATACACAGATTGTCCGATGATAACGTAGAGCTAGGGTTTAGGTAGAGGTGGTAATTATTCACAAAGCGGTCAGGGACGGTCATTCAACAAGTCGTGGCTAGACAGGCTACATTGTTCTATATGATTATACGATGGGACAATACAGACGTCAGGAGCTCAATTTACGTTGTCTTCGGAAAGTAACAACTAGGAGACAAAACAAACAACCAACAACAAATTATCATGTATCAACAAATCTAAAAAGGCAAGCGTCGGTTACCTTACGATTCTACTTAAGATATTCCCTGAGTTTCCTATTTGGGAATTCAAGATTCTATTCAAAGGATTAAAACCCTAATCGTGTGTGGTTTGTAGCGCTGCTATATTTATGATAATTCAGACTACACTTTTAATCGGAACTCATCAGTTGCTTCCTATATCGTGGATTTCGGCAATGAGCTATAATTTTGGCTTCACAGAGCCAGCCGCGACGCGTCTGTAACTCATAAATGGGTTGAATTGGTTAAGTGACCAATACCAAGGAGTGGACATCGCCGTGTTGTGGGTTGTGGGGAGAGGTATACTGAATGCATTCAAGGTAGGCAAATGTCAAAAATTATGGGAAACATAAGAGGAAACTTGTCGACTTGTTCAAATACTTGCATATTCATGGTGTGTAAGATTATTTAGGGATTAGGAGACGATTAACTTATTCAGTTATTTACCTATTAAAGTATGTCAGCAACAGTATTATATGCTCGCTTTAAAAAAAAATGTTTTGTTGAAGAGATACAGCGCTTGTTAAGGTCGAGTAAAAATGACAAAAAAAAAACAAATGTGTATTAATTATTTTTTATTTTATGTTGTTACATCGGCAATAGAAATGCCCATTCTTCGAAAAAAACGAAAATTCGTTGAATTCAACGAAAACTGATAAACTAAAAAAAAAAACTAAAACTAAAACTTTAGATAGTGATTGATGAATATTTGACATATTCTCGCAGTCTGACGTCTTCTGACGCTCGTGCTTATTCGTTACACAAGAACACGAAATGAACCACGACTACTATATTGATTGTTCCTTATGGAAAAAACCTCTTTACCGCATTTGTTTTTATCCCAGTTCAAGCTTAGCTGATTATTAATGAGTCATTGTTTAGGCTAACAGTTCGCATCGTTAACGGCCTTGAATGAGAGATAATTGCTTACAATCACTTGCCATACAACAAGTCTTCCTGTGTTTTTAGGATAGTGAACTGATATTTAAGTAGATATATAGTAATACAGAAGCATGTTCCGGTTTTACTCGTTTTTTTTAAATTATTATGTAAGTATAGTTAACTAGGTACTTAACTGTTGACTAAAATGGTACCTGTGTCCTTCACGGCTAAATTTCGGCTATGCCAGGGAAATTCTTATGTTTGGTAATCCTACGTGGCTCACTTTATTTAGGGATGGGAAAACAACGAAGTCTGATTCTGACTGCAGGGCTATTTAGTCTATTGAATTAAGAATACTACTCAATACCTTATTTTATATAGAACGAGGGCTTGCCTCCGTATCATGGAAAATTTATATTTATTGTTACAATGATGTGGAAAAATCAAATATATTTAATTAATTTGTTTACCCACATACGTTTCCGTGTGCGTGTGGATATATGCGTGTTGAGCAGTGGAAATTCGTGCGAGTGGATGGCGTGTAAAAGACGAGGGTTTATTTCACTATGACTGGCCAGGAGGAGCCAGATTTATCCTGAGTTGCTTAAATTATTAGCCTTTATACAATCTACATCGCTCGAACAGCGAACGATAAATGAAATCTTATTGAGACTATACAGTGGTGTAGCCAAGGGATATCAGAAAACAAAATAACTTTTACTTATTTTATTTTACTCACTGGGTAACCTACTTTCGATATCAGTTTAAAGTTTTCTTATATCTGTTATATTTACGGAATAATCGCCTGGCTACATTTAACGATTACACCCTGTCTGTATGTGAAACGATGTCAACTGATAATTATAATCAGTTGCAATATTATATTTGAACAATGTTGCTATTGGATTTAGATTTTTCTATTAACACAGGTAATCAGAAACTTTAGTACTTTAATAATTTTGAATTTAGTTTTTTTTTTTGTACTCTACGTTAAGTGCCAGGCTCCTAAATTTAAAAAATGGAATGTGTAAGAGTTCTTGATGATGATTGTGTTAATTATGATAAAACCAATTTATATTTCGACAGTAGTAATATCCTAATGTCTGTCATTTGCCTAGTCTATTAACTTGAGCGGGGATAATTAACGCACACGCAAAGAGACAAATACTAAGGTATTATTATTCTGAAGTAGAATTCGTTAAAGCGAATGCGGTGAAGTCTGTTTTTGCGAAGTAAATGAGCCATTTGCGGAGGTGCTTTGTTTTGATTAAACTGGTTTTTATTTTAGGACAACTCTTTATAGTCTTTTCTAATTTGTATAAAAAAAAACAGTTGTAATTTTAGTTATATCATTTAAGTAAGTAAAAAAAACTCACTGAAAATTTCAAGTTAAAAATCTTATATAATCCTCGACAACCAAATTTTACTAAACATGTCATTGACGATTACGCTAATTAAAATTTAATAAGGCGTACAATTAACTGATTAAACAATTATCTGGTCAATCTGTTTCCCTGGAAATGAATTATATTTCGATAGGTCGACCGTGTTGGCAAAACATCGAGCCCACGCTGAATTAGATCCGTCCAATTTAGGAGACTGTCGATTTATCTCATTAGACCATTTGTTTGCGTCCACGCCGTAAACAAAGCTGATTACTGCACATTACTGACTAGATTTAGTTAATTATTACAGCAGGCACGGCACAGTGTTTAATTTAGCTATAATTTTCATGAGTAATCGTATGTACCTAATTAGTTATTAGTAGTGAGCTAAGATGTTTTAACTTGTAATGTGAAAAGTAACAAATATATATTCGTAAGTATCTGACTTATTAACGTGTCTGTGAACGCTTTCGGAAAATGTTTGCGAAAAGTATTTGGTCCCGAGAGAGGGAAAAATGTGCGATTATCAAAATTTACGAGGGCCAAACTTACTCGTGGTGAATATCTGAATGGTCGAAGTTACTAAGTATGTACCACTGAAGGAATATGAAAATGGACCGACATTGTTTATACATGGTTTTTTTGCATTATGTGGTAATATTCAAAGTTAACGCCGACCTTTTTCTGTTACAGGTAAATACTCTAACGACTTCTACCGGCTGTATTCGGTAACATTATTTTTTTAAGCATCGTACACATCCCGTTTACCTAACAGTGTAATAAGTAAATAATGAAGAACATTTTGTTGAAAACTCCTTCGTGAATCTGCGTGTGTCTTGCGCCTAGATAAAACATTAAAATTGTTTGTGGCGTAAAGTAGGCAAACGCTTTTCTATTGTAATTTGGTTCTGATTTTCATTTTTGCAGTGGTTTAAATATTTTTACAGATATTTGATTTTATCTTAAAATAAACAAACGCCAACACCCGAAATTTTTATTTTTGATGTCGAAATCATTAGTTTTAATTAAAAATATCTATAACCTAAAGTTGGGAGAAAGATGGGTTGTTTACGTAACGCTTCTCTTAACAACAAGATTAATTTAGCCGTAACTCATTGCGGTGTAGATAAAAAAAACACTCATCAGCGTCTATAGTATATTTAGTACCAAAAGTTGCAGAAATTCGATTGTTTTAATTCCATTCGTTACGTATAATTTAATACTTTTTCATCCGTCCGGGTCGTTACCACCATCTTATCCATTAACCTACCGCCAAACAGCATTGTACGCATTGTTGTGTTAAGGTTTGGGGATAAGACAGCCGGTGAAATAACTAGCATAAGCATTCCATCTTAGTCCTCAGGGTTGGCAACGCATTTGCAGTCTTAGGATTGAATATTATATTTGTCTTGTGAATGCGAATGTCTATGGGTCACCGTTTCCACTTACCATCAGGTGGCCTGTGTGCTCGTTTGCCTTCTCAATGCCATAAAAAAAACCTTTCTTATTATTCCCTTATCATCTTTCCTCAAATAAACTTCATTTACTTGCATAAGTTATTTCAAACGCTCGGCTTGGGCAATTAAATGTTAATATTTTTTGATTTAGCATACCACAGCAGAAACGCAGCAAATGTATTGTCACGTATTTTGTGCCAGTTTAAAATTTGCTTGGGCAAACGTTCCGTAAACAGAATTTCTCATATTTTGCAAACTTTGTTTACTTTGCGCGTCGGCATATTTGCTACAAACAACAACAGAAAAGCTGTCTGCCTGCATAGTGAGCTAATAAACTTTAGTCACGTCTTTCTTTTACGAGTATTGTTGCTCGGACGGAACTATTCTCCTTGGCTAGGTCGGAAAGGTTCAATGTAGGATTAAGATCGACTAGTTCAATCAATTTGGTTTCATGACAAAACGCAGTAGGATTACAAAAATTAAGGAAAGACGGTAACCTAAATCTGTGAATAACCCACATACTGTACCAGCGCCTCCGAAAATGAGACCACTGCTGAGAATCGACGCAATAGTATTCAGTAACTAATAAGTTCTTAAACAAAAAAAAATCGTCGATGAGTTTCTTGCGGCGTTTCTTCTCAGCAGTGGTCTCCTCTTGGTAAGCGCTGGTAGAATTGAATTTTGACGACACGTTAGCCTAGTTGGGAGTGACCCTGCCTCCGAAGCCAGCGGTCCTGGGTTCAAATCCCGGTAAGGGCAGATATTTGTGTGATGAGCGCGAATATTTGTTTCTCTTTAAGTATTTATTTCTCTATACCTATAAGTATGTTTATCGTTGTCTAATACCCATAGTACAAGCCTAGAGCTTAGTTTGGGACTAGGTCAATTTGTGTGAGATTGTCCCGTCCCGTGTCCCGTGATTTCAAAATTAAAACCGAACATTTACGACTTTCAAACCACCCCACAATGTTGAATAATAACTATAAACGCGGCTTTTAATTCTAGGAATTGACTTTTCCATAATATAATTGGTTTGCAATGTCGGCATTTGCGTTTCCAATATCGATTTTCGTAGTATAGCTGAGTATTGGTTTTCGCCGCATCATCGCAATTTTCTACATTCACGATTATAATTAATTGTACTTACAATGTTTGGTGAATAAAAGCTATGCCACCGTGGATACTCGCTAGGAATTGAATTTTCCATAAGATTGGCGCAACAAAGCGCGGGATTTGCGTTTTCGATATTGACTTTGAAAGCTATTGGCTTTCGCCCCGTCATCTCACTTTTACTATGCAGTCTGGGATGGCAACCCGTAAACGACTCGATGAAAGTCTGGTGATATAAACACGATCCTGACAATTTAAGGACACGATGGCTCCTCTGTTTCTCTGTTAAACGCATTTCGGAAATTCATTTTGCATTAGGGAATGAAAATGTTAATGTAGACGTTTTGTAGACGTTAAGAAGACGCTGTTAAGCTTCCGGAGCTTTTTAGCATTAATTTACGGCTCCTTTTAACCTGTAAGGGCCGGAAATGTCGCAATATCTTTCTTCCTTTTAACGTAGAACTTGCTTTTAACGTTTAGATTGCTTCGTTTCGTCATTAGAGTCATATAGCAAATAGAGCACAACCTTTGATATACTTTAGTTTGACATTTGCATGTATGATGAGTGCATTATGCGGGTAAAATGTTTGTTTTGGTTACCAACTGGTACACAAGCGAATAGTAGATGACATAAATTTAGAAGTACCTACTAACTGTACAGTTGGTACCTACTTCTAAACTTATGACATCTATCTAACAATATATCTTTTTCTAATTATCCGTATAATTAGAAAAAGATATATCTTTTTCGGGTTTTAAGTATTTATGATGAAAATTTAGTTAACATGTCGCCTTAGACTTTAAAGTTACATCCTTTTATTTTTGAAGTATTCCCCGCTACGAAATTCTCGTTTTCTTTTTACCTTTTAGTTTCCATGGTTGGCGTGTTTAAAAGTAAAAGAGTTTGTTTGGAAATTTGATATTTTTATAACTTTCCTGCAGCTTTAGTTAGCGTCACTCCAGTTGCCAGTATAAACTAATAAACTACTTTACTGCCAAGTTGGACTACGTTATGTATGAAATATCATGCTAGAGACGGTTGCAAATATATATGTAAGTCTGTTTAACGTTTACGTGTCTTTTTCCGCCGCTATTTGAGTATGGACCAAAAAGTTGGGCACGCTAACTCAAACAATAATTTTTTTTACGAAATTTTCTACAAAGGTGTTCTAGTTTTCGTCTCACAACGGAACTTTTTTCGCCATCGTTGTTTGTATGGTTACTACGCTTGGTCCAACTTTTTGGTCCTTACCCATTTTTTACAATTTTTTTTACAAAATATTTTTGGATATTCCTCCTCTTTCAGAGCCAGATTTTGCGTCCATACATTGTTCGTACTGAAAGCCACCAACCTAGTAAAATGAAAAGTCACGTCAAATATACCGTTTCCTATAGTATAAAATGTAGTATCATCGAGCTTCTCTAACTTCGTGCTTAAAAGTCTTTACCCGAAAGCAGATGTATTATTCACCCGAGCAACACCTGTTGGACATATTAAGAAATCATCCTGAGGATTACCCCAAGCGCCAGCAAATTGACTATACAGGAATTACGGAGCAAAATGGTACTGTGATGTTTGAGTATAAGGTCCTCTTTGGCTTGAATATAGCACCAAGTTCAACAATCATTACCATAGAGTAGACCCTTAGTTATTAATGAACGCGGTTTATGCGATATTCAAAGAAATTTGCGGCCGACTTTACGGCGGTGTCGGTGAACCGCATTCATTATAAAAATGATTTACTATTCATAATATAAGATTGGACCACTTCTTATAGACTTCATTAATGCAAAATATTCAGTTTTTAAATTAGTTAAAGCGGTTTGTTTGATAAGTTCAATGTAGACGATTTTTCAAAGAGATTTTTAGATCGTATAAATATTAAGTATTTCCAATTATTAACATTTTAGTTTTAAAACAACAAAAAAAAACAATTAACGATTAGATTAAAGATATATTATCGCCTTTAAAGACATACCGCTCAAGTTTTTTGAACCCTATTCAGTGGCAGAATTTATTGTTCAACTTCACTAATTGGGTATCGAGCATGACAAAGTTAAATTGATTTTACGTTAAATTCTATACAAATTTGCAATTCAAATGATAATGTCTTAATTTAAACGAGCCAGGTAACATCGGTACGAGTGTTATTCTCTTTAGAAACGCATCGACGGAAAAATCATCCACTCGTCCGGTACCATCATACGAGTATATGCCTAAGATAAAGGGCAATCATTATCAAATGCAAAAGAAATAACTTTACATGACGTAGAGGCGGCATTTTAAAAGTTTATCTTTTAGTGTTCCCTCCCATTGCAGGGTAAGTGATAAAGATAATATTAATCTATCTGTATAGAACCAAGCGACCTATGTGGCAAAGCTATACACAAATACTGTACGAGTATGCATGCGCTGCGTGTGAAGTTCAATAATGCCTTTAGGGTGCTGAAGAGGCTGCAATCTGCATCGATTCCGTAACGCGTTGGGTACTTCAAAAGTACAATCGAATTGAGAATGTCCTCCTTTTTTGAAGTCAGTTAAAAAGACGAGAATATAATGTTTTAACGCAAAAATGCAAAACGTTTCACCTGCGGGTCAACTTTTGAGAAATCCATCGCTCGAAAGGTGAAATTAAATCGTATGCAAAGGAACGAAGCCAACCCCGAACTTTAAATATTACGATATTACCGTTGACTTTCTATCAAAATTTTCGAGAATTCGATTCGCAAAAAGTCGACCCGCTAGTGCGTAGGTACCTATTGTCGTGATACGTATTATCCGGGTTAGCTCCAACAGAATCTTGGCGACATTTGCGCAGAGATTTGATTGACAGTATATGAATCATTATTGTTTTGTTCACGTACTGACAAATCAAGTCAAGTAAAATTTCAAAAATACTTAACATTACACCAGGTTAAACTTACCAACACTATATGTATGATCAAAAGATCGAAATAAATGATTTTCAATTACAGTTAAAATTTGAAGGATCTTTGTCGTATAACAAAGTACGCAGTTAGTAAGACATAATACATATAAACTTGCATAATGCCCCATTAAGGCTGCTCGTCGAGAACACAAGATGTACTCGTAATCGGAAACGGTTGCCTTGAACGTTCACGGTTCAAATCTTTCTATAACTAACAACGACGGGTAATGCCTTCCGGTCACGAGATGTAAGCTTATTAATAGTATGTCATATGCCTTTAATTATAATAGGCAGATATGGTATGTATTCTTTTATGCCAGCACAGTAGCCTTAGCCTCAATTTACTAATATAAGCAACTGCATACATATCTACGGTAGAAGGGACAATTATAAAGTGAATTAGGTGATGTTTTAAAAATATTTATGTGATAGCAAATACAGATGTAATGTGGTTACAACTGCTAAAATATAGGGGGCACGTTAGACTTACACAGAACATGGATATTTATTGGTTAAACGATAAAAACAAAATATGTTTATTCAGTAAGAAACGCACGGGCACTTTTCAATCTCTGAAATCTCGGTTCTCTATGAATATTAAGACATTTTTCATGGTGAGAAAGAGTGGTTGTGATGTAAAATAGTGGAGTATTAAAAATGCCCCACCTATTTTACAAATCCCAGGAACCAAGGTGTCTTTAATAAAAAAAATACATTACGTTACTGTTATTTTTCGGCAGAGGGGCTCCGCTGAGCACTCTGAGACAACGTGTAACTGTTTAAACTATATGTAAGGTAGATGTCCGAGTGCTCGTCGCTGTACTAATAGTTGTCATCATACTTTGAATTGCGATTAATAAAATAAGATCAACTTAACTTTTATCACCACCTCATTTTAGCGAAGAGAAATGTGTTGACTTTTGATATTTCACACGCCAATTTTAAAATATAGAACTCGTTTCAATTTAAAGTTCCTGATATTTACTCATACAGTCCGATTGAGCGACATTTTTTTTCATTTTGTGATATTTCGATATGGTCACCAAATTTATCAAATTCGATTGAGCAAAAGTAAAGGTCACTTCTCCTAAAACACATGAAAATGTTTTGTGTAGATGTATGAATGAACGTAATATCACGACGCAAATAAATATTTTCTCTTGATATGTCTAGCACTCGGACGTCCATCTTACTTGCTTTGTAGATATCTAGAAAGTTCCTTCTTATTATGAGCGCGGTTCAAATTGCCCTAACAATGTTGGTATGCGCACTACGCTACGGATATAAAACTATGATGAAGTTTGTGAGAAAATTGTACGATTAACAGTAATTTACGAACTTTGTGACCTACCGTAATGACCAAAGGTGTGGCACAGACTTTTAATCAAATGAAGCAACTGGCATATAAATAAAATATCAGGGGACAATTTCACACAAATTGACCTAGTCCCAAACTAAGCTCTAGTCTTGTACTATGGGTACTAGACAGCGATAAACATACTAGAGAAATACAAAGAAAACATCCAAGACTCAGGAACAAATATTCGCGCTCATTACACAAATATCTGCCCTTACCGGGACTTGAACCCAGGACCGCTAGCTTCGGAGGCAGGGTCACTCCCAACTAGGCTAACGTGTCGTCGTATGAAGAAGAAATATTATTTCCTGAGTATATGTATGTGAATATGCCGCGGAAATAATGGAAGAGCGGCTTAAATAAAAGGAAATTTTCTATTATCGTGCTCCGAAATTATCGGCGTTACTCCTCTTTGAGTTGACATTAAAAAAGGGACTTAGAGCGTTTGTTTCACTGTACTTTTTCCGGGTTTTCAGGCTCGACGAATCCCTTATCGTAAACGTTTATACTGGGGCCCACAAAAAGAATAAACTGACCTGTTTTCTTTTTATTGTTTTAGTTACTAAGGCGGAATTATTTGCATGTTAGTAACCATTAGCTAGGAATTCTGGAAATATCAAAGTGTTTTTTTACTGTGCACGTTTCATTTTTTCAACACGAAATTAGGGTGACTATATGATAGATTGACATTAAATGTGATATAGTGATCAATTCAAATATACGAGTATTATAAATTCAATGGACTAGTGAAACCTTATAGTTTTTGATGTGTTTCCGTATTGTCAACATTTTGATAGCTCGGAATTATTTGCATGTTAGTAACCATTAGCTAGGAATTCTGGAAATATCAAAGTGTTTTTTTACTGTGCACGTTTCATTTTTTCAACACGAAATTAGGGTGACTATATGATAGATTGACATTAAATGTGATATAGTGATCAATTCAAATATACGAGTATTATAAATTCAATGGACTAGTGAAACCTTATAGTTTTTGATGTGTTTCCGTATTGTCAACATTTTGATAGCTCTTATTTACTTGACAGTAATGGTGCCCCTGTGTCTCTTTTCAACTCGGTAAAACCACATAGCTTTTGACGTGCTGTCTTTAACTCGGCCGCCATTACTGTCAACTAAATAAGAGCTACTAAAACGTTGGAAACACGTCAAAAACAAGGTTTTTCCATGTAGAATCTCAGCCCTGGGCCTCTATTCTACATACATACATACCTACATACATAATTTCACGCCTTTATTCCCAGAGTGGGGTAGGCAGAGCAACAGAATACCAACAACTCTAAACTTGTTGATAATTCTGTAACCACATTTTGCATTCAGGCTAAGATGTTTACTAGTGTATTGGTGACAGGTTGCAAGCCCATCGCCTAACAGTACAAGCCTTTATTCCCTTAGACGCCTCTCACGACATCCACGGGAAGACATGGAGTGGCACTATTCTAACCCGGCAACCACACGGGGCCTCTATTCTATACTAGATTTAATCCTTATGACGTGTTATCGCATTGTTATTAATTCGGCCGCCATTACTATCAAGTACATAAGACCTATCGTAACGTTTTCGATACCATAACTTGTTAAGTTAATATGGTTTTACCTAGTAGGATAGTCCCAGTTTGGGACTAGGTCAATTTGAGTGAGTTGACTGATTTTGTTATGATGAGGTTACCAAATACTTCAATTAGAATCGAAAGTTTTCAACGAATTCGTGGCAGCGCTGATGGCGTTTTTCCTACAGTTAATTATAATAAATTGCCGTGTTGTTTAGGAGGTTCACGACCCGGAAAGTGAAGCTCGGCACGTTTTTGTTTCGATGTTACCATGTCCATAATGTCAAGGTAAATGTCCATCCACTGTAGGTGATTAGGTGATTACCTGTAACAAAAACAACGTTTATGCTTAGTGTTAGTGTTCACAACTTTTTACATTAATAAGGTTCAAATAATAAGGGAAATTTTAGACGTTGTCAGATTACGTTAAATGAAAAAAGTACATGGTAGTATGTATATTTATATGACGCCCTGATGGGGATATTTGAAAGACAAAGACAAGCTGCGCCGACCCTAAATAATTTGGATAAGAGCAAGATGTATGTTTGTATGTAAACACCGTATTGTATATAACAGACAAAAAAAAGCGGCCAAGTGCGAGTCGGACTCGCCCATGAAGGGTTCCGTAGCAGCAAGACGATTTATGACGTATTGCAAAAACTACTTACTAGATCTTGTTCAAACCAATTTTCGGTGGAAGTTTGCATGGTGATGTACAACATTATTTTTTTTCAGTTTCATCATTCTCTTATTTTAGAAGTTACAGGGGGGGGGGGGGGACACATTTTACCACTTTGCAAGTGTCTCTCGCGCAAACAATTCAGTTTAGTTTTTTTTTTATTAGAAACCTCAATTTCATTTTTGAAGACCTATCCTTAGACCATACCCCACACGTATGGGTTTGATGTATTTTTTTTTGAGATCAGTTCTAAGTATGGGGAACCCCAAAATTTATTGTTTTTTTTTCTATTTTTGTGTGAAAGTCTTAATGCGGTTCACAGAATACATCTACTCACCAAGTTTCAACAGGATGGTTCTGATAGTTTCGGAAAAAAGTGGCTGTGACATACGGACGGGCAGACAGACACAGACATGACGAACCCATAAGGGTTCCGTCTTTTGCCATTTGGCTACGGAACCCTAAAAATGCTTTGCCTATACCAGATACCTTAATAACATAATAGGTTAGTCATAATCATAACATGTTAAAATTGTATCTGGTCTAGAGGACACGATTTCTGTAGGAGAACGTGTCGAAACATTTTTATATTTATTTAATGTTGTCTTGCAGTGCTTGCGTAGTAGTATTATTGTTTTATTTATGTGCTCATATGATTAGTAGAAGTTTCGACACGTTTTACTGCTTACTACGCATGATATTTTTAGTTTTATATTTATTTATTCATGTTTTGTCATAAGCAACATTTAAAAAATAATTGCTGGGTTACTTCTCAGCAGTGGTCTCCATTTGGGAGGCGCTGGTAGAATTTTGACGTGTAAAAGTGCCCGTGCGGCCTACTTACTGAGGAAACAACTTATTATCGTTTTTTACTAAAAAACTTATTTTAAACAATGATAATTTTCCAAAAAAAAATCGAGTATATTGCACAGTATATTTGCTGAGCCAGTCAGTTTCAATCCTAATTTTAAAAGGCTTGCGTGCATTCAAAAAACCCTTTCCTCTGTATATTATCAGTGCCAGGCTGCCCGATTTCAATGAAAATTGTATACAATATAGTAGCCGGCGGTACTAAAGGGTTCGTCCGGGACCAGATAGAGATTTACGGTTGATTCAATAAAAGCTACTAATGGGCTGGGTTTACAGCGGCAGTTTTGTAGTAATGGCTTATTTTATGCCTTGCTCGCCTTTATACTTAGAAGGCCTTGTAGCGAGTTTATTAGCCGCGGACGGGAATTGGTTGAAGGTGTTTGAATTTTTATTGAAAACGCGCGACGAGCGATGAGCCGCAATAAGTAAAATCGTGTACCTACTTATGAAGCACGCGTCATGTATACTACACATTGACGCGATGAGGCATTTTCTATGCATTTGTTTTCGCTGTCGTCTCACGTTATCTACCTACCTGACTACATCGAGCACGAACTATTTACTTTTATCGAGTAAGTAACTAACGTAGACCCTTAAATTCGCATAGTATCTAATAATGCACATACCATAATGTTCACTTTTTAGTCTTTTTTTGATACCATTTATTTATGTTGATTTTTAATCAAATAGGGTTTGAATTCATGTTTTTTTTTATTTATTGCCAATTTAAAGGTTGCTAGTTTTGTTGAGGTTCGAAGCAAATGTATAGTCTCTCAGTGGCTGTTTTGTCAACTCACTGGTTGACGCTTGTATTAAAAACACGATATAGGTACTCGTATTACCTATACCTATTATTTCTTTGTGATTATTTAAGTTATTGTGCAGACTATCGCTAGTTCTATAGCGCTTATCTTATCTTACAGATGGGCCCTTTCGGATACACTTCGACCCCTTCAGGATATTTTGTGCAATTACCCTTTTACACACTCAGCTGTTCGAATGTGCAGGTTTCCTCATGATGTTTTTACTCCAGCGTAAGGGCATCGGTTAGTGTCTTAAGTTAGAAAAACTAATTGGTGTACCAATTCGATTCGCGGACACCATGTATGGTGTCCGCGGGGGTTCGAACTTGGTACCTTACGATTACGAGTCGAGCCCCTAAGCCACTAGGCCCCCAACGCTCCTACTTCTATAGCGTTACTTCTTCCTGTAAATCTAACAAGTTGACCTCGGAACCCTAAAAAGGAACGATTTAATTGTCTCTTAAATGTGTCTGAGTACGGCGGTTAGACGCTTGCGCATGCGCTGTTACGCTGTCATAACTTTAACTGGCATAAGAAATGCACGAGGCGTAGTTTCGAAGCAAGTTAAGCAAGTTAGTGCAGATAAATACATTAACATGCTAGAGAATGCTTACAGCGTACGTGTGCAGTAGTTTTACTCCACTTAACCTCATTTATTTATCTCTACATTACCCTAGGGTCTCTATTCTTTGGGACTTTATGATAACTCTGAGGGAGCGACCATACCGAAGCATAACGGTGCGTAAATTACAGTCCGTTAAAATTGACGCCATGTAATTGCATACATACGTACATAACATCACGCCTTCATTCCCAGAGTGGGGTAGGCAGAGCTACAGATACCAACAGCTCTAAAAAGACTTGTTTATCTGTAACCACATTTTGCCATGTAATTAGTATGACCCATTCTTTTGTTTACGCAACGTCACCGTATTTTACGCGTTGGTGTGGTCTCTCCCTTCATGACAGTAATGGTGGCGGCCGCGTTAAAAACAATACGGTAATATGTCAAAAGCGATATGGTTGTACCGAGCAAAAAAGAGGTCTTGCATGTTTAGAATTACTTAACCATTCTAATATAGGATTTTAATTGTTAAATATAAAATAGTTTAAATACCATTGACCGCCAGGTTAAAGTGAGATTGGGCTAGTGACATTTGCCGAATTCACCCAGGGAGGTGGGCACAGATAGTGTGTGAGTGGGTGCCACAGGACGGCTACCGGTGCCGTGGTAGACCAAGGCGAAGTCGGGCGACTTAGATGCATTTCGAAGCGATTGGTCACAGATTGCTATGGACAGACCGGGATGGAAATCCGAGGGAGAGGCCTTTGCCCAGCAGTAGGACATTAATCCAGGCTATTAACAAATACAATCGAAATAAAATGGCCTTAGATCTCGTCGAAAAAAAACCAACACGGCCAATTTATGATAACAAGATAGAAGATTCACGTTTACTTAAGTCATGTGGATTTGTATAAAAGTTACGCAAAAAATCAGTGAAAAGTCTTAAGATTTGATCCATCACGTCAATCTGACTGTACATAAGGAAAACTCATTTTGGGTGGCGCAAGTCTCGCAAGGAATAAAACGCCATGCCGAGTTTTCCTAACAATTAGCACATCAGTGCCGCATAGCCTAAGTTTTATACGAAATTGACCCATTACAGAGTTCTAAGCATTCAATGTTTTAATACTTCCAAACGCAAGTTAACTTGATTATGTGACGTTTGCGTGTTAAATAATTTGTTTATGGAGCAATCGATTCAAATGAGAGTTAAAACGATTTTTGACTGGCTGGTACTACTTAGTAAATTGCCTTGTTTAAATCTTCCGTAGATATTACAAAATAGCTAGCTACAATGCCATTTTTTGCAGAAGCTGTGGGGTGGAACGAATTAAAATTACAATTATTTAAGAAAATAACATCTTATTTTTACTAGAATCTATTAGCATTTTAAAAACTATACCTAACATTTATAAAGAGCGTGCGTGTAGCATTTCTCATTTGAATTATGTGAAAGATATACCAGGGTACAAGTTTCTCACAGTAGATAATAACTGAAAATGTAATACAATACACACCAATTTATCTCCGGGGCATGAGCCGCTTTACGAAGTACATTAGACTCAATTGTTTCCAAATAAACATAAAGAGGCATCGCATGGAAATCCTCCTAGATTGTTTTGTGCGGCTCACAAAAGAAGTAGGTATCACTTGAGGCTCGAAGTTTGAAATGTGAAAATGATGAGCTAGAGTGGCCTGGAGCGCTGTATTTCCGATGTTCAATGCTTAAACATGAAAGAGTTGCGATGGCGAAAAAAAAACTAAAAAAGAGTGAGGATTTGAATACTTATTGTCATTTAACATTATGTTATATGTTGACGACACGTTGGCTTAGCGTTGCGAGTCACCCTGTCTCCAAAACCAGTGGTCCTGGGTTGAAATCCCGGTAAGGGCAGATATTTGTGTGATGAGCGCGAATATTTGTTCCTGAGTCATAGATGTTTTCAATGTGTTTTAGTATATATTTCTCTATATAAGTATGTTTATCGTTGTCTAGTACCCATAGTACAAGCCTAGAGCTGGTCAATTCGTGTGAGATTGTCCCCTGATATTTATTTTACTTATTTATAACAACAGAGGGACCGCGTCTCCTATTATCTACATCTACACTAATATTTTAAAGTGGTAAGATTTGTATGTTTGTAACATATAAATTCAAATACTTTTAGACCGATTTCAAAAATTCTTTCACCATTAGAATGCTTCATTATCACTGAGTAACATAGGCTATGTTTTATTTTTCTACGCGGACGGAGTCGCGGGCAACATCTAGTAGTAAATAAAGTATACAGTTTATTTTGCAAACGTTGAAACAAAGTATAATCTGTTTTCCTAAATGCAAAATGAGGTAGATCATACCACAAACAATCAGGTATATTGTTTTGATTAAACGAATGCGAGTTCCGAAATTGTTTATAAATGTCTGCCATCAAATCACATTTCGGCAAAACAAACCACAAAGTTAGAACAGAAATAACAATTACACAACGTGGTGTTTTAAAACGGATGAACTTTTCATTTTCCTGAAATGAATTTTGCCTCGTTACGCTATTTCGATACATGTGTTATAAACAGAGATCGGACAAATGGATGTCATTACTCGCAATAATGTGGACATGACTCCATAGATTTTAATGAAACAAACTAAATTACAATAAATATTACTTACCCTAAAAACAATTTTATCTTTTGCAAGACTTGTTATCGTGTATCTTTATTAAAGCTAATAAACAGGTATTTTAATAATTTTTCCGTGGTTATTTTATTCCTTTTCACGGCTAAAATAAACTTATGAGGTGAAAGCTCCTTTAATCCGCTCCGTTAATGGAGCAAACTTATATACTTAAATTAATATAATATCAATTGGCCACTCCTGTATTATTTATGTATAAGGATCAAGATTAAAGTTCAGGTAAGAAATAAATGAATGTAATTTAATTTGTTCATTTAAAATTGGAGTCATGTCCACATTATTCCGAGTAATGACGCCCATTTGTCCGATCTCTGGTTATAAATAACTGAATATAAAGCGTGTATAATTGTTTAAGATTCGCAAACTGAAGCGCCGACGTGGTTCTAAAGGATCTTTATGGAACCATTGTTTTTGTGATAAATAGAGCGAAGATGCGACATTCTTCTTACAAACCGCGCCGGTGCTAAAAGTGACTCCTCATGAATATTTATTGTATATTCAAGCAAGCAACGCTGTCGGCGTGGTCGTGGTATTATTTACATAAAATATGTTTTGGTATAACTAATAGTTAAGATATTTTTGGGTGGGTGGGGGCTATGATCAGTGAACGTATTACGGCTGACGTGATGATAATACCTTATTGACGTAACGCAAGGTGCAAACATTACTTTAATCAAAATTAGAAGTTAGTATTTATCTTGCTACCTCTTTATTAATCTTGATAGAGCTAACTGAGAAAGCAGGATAAGTACAATGAAACGCATTTTTAAAGTTATTTAATCTTTTTTAATCAATGTTTTTTATGTAGGCATCTTAATATGTAAAAAATGTATATGTAGTACACATAATATTTTTACGAAAAGACGGGCCTACCTTTGTTATTTTAGTCGGCCGTGCACGACAAACAAATCAAACAAATTTAGAAAAATACTTCATTAAAAATATTCACCATCCCCATTTACGTGGAAAGTGTCTCGGAATTTAATCCTTTTGAGAGTAGGCACTTAATCGTTACGAAATAAGCTCTTGAGATGCGGGTAGGTACTAAGTGGTTCTTATTCAGCGCACTGTCTTCAAGATGAATTAGCATTTAATTTTAACGTAACGTGTCTGCTAATACATCTTGATAACGCGGATAGGTTATCAAGATGGTATTAGCAGCATAGACAAAGAACGTATATTGTTCATCGTTTTGTTTTTTTTGCAAATTTTTGTTTAATTCTCTAGTTTTAGGTTACTTTTAGTTTCTACAAACTGTTCGTTATATTTGTGAATGCTGTAGCATTTCTGCTATTGAGATACAGGCAGGCGTTGCTTCCTGAATTCATCACTTGTGCACTTTGTTGGTCGTACGCGTACGCGCAACAAGCTAGTTGTGGGGCGTGGCATAACGCTGATTGAAGTTGAATCGCGTCTGTGCGCGTGCGCGTGGGTACTCGTACCTAACGCGAGCTCCTAAATGGCCGGAGTAGAAATACTTTTCTGTAGATACTTTTGCGTCAGTGCCGGCCTTGCCATTGATTAGGGTAGAGCAAGATTGCGAAATTGTCCTTCGGTGCCCATTAATCGTCGCTTTCACGTCAAATAAATCGTATTTCAGTTGAATAAAATTGGACATTTTGGCGCCCCTTGCCGTCTAGCTTGCTAGCTTAGGGCCTTACAGTGTTTAGTTGTAAAACGAACATGACAATAAATGATTTGGCAAAATTGACCTACACACGTCACGTTGTTTGTGTGAAATAGGATATCGGGTGCACTCAGTTGCAGAGAAAAGTGTCCAAAGTTAGGTAACTCCTTTGCAGGGGGTGTTACTTTTGTCTTCAGCAGCTGACTGTGCATGCCTAGCACATGCTCGCAGTTGGTCTTATTCAGAGCATAATCAAGAACTTATCTGTAAAAGGTTTTTATATTAAACTATAAAATCTTGAAAAAGAATCGTTTTTAACCGACATCAAAACAAGGAGGACGTTCTCGAATCGTCGGTTTTTTGTTTGATTGGGTACTCAAAGACCGCTAGAGAGATGCGAAAAAAAAATACTTTCTAGTTCGTCCCAATTTTAGCACGTCATGATCTGATGATGGGATCTTGGAGAAAATCGACGGAACTCCTTAAATATTATAGGAATACATATATCGATTTTAGTATTATCAGTGACAAGACTAGAATTTTCCTTCAAAAAGTATTATTCGCTGAAGTGGAACCTGTGGAACTGATTATGAAGACTACTGATTTTAACTAAAAGCCGAATTTAAGTGGACTCACTACCTACTATTTTAAAAGAAGTTTTCCTTGCTTTAAGAAGACGGTTTTTTGTTTTACAAAACATTTTTTACGTTAAATAGAAATAACAATTGAAAGTTTGGCTCTGAAGTGTGTAACTTTTAGCACGTGCTTTGCTTTTATAAAACAATAAACCGTATTGGGTCGAGTTCGAAGCGATATGATTGATTAAATTCTGTTAAAGTTTTAAAACTCTGTCTTGAAATAACTAGCCGTTTAACAGAAAAAACACGTCCATGTCTGGTATAGATACGTTTTAACGTACAGAAATGTTAGCGCCTCGTGAAAAGAAAAGCTTTTAAAACACAGCGTTTACTGAACGTAATTGCTTTTCTAAAACGTTAGGCATTAAAGTCATCCCTCTTGGTTTGCCTTCTGTTAATTTTGTTTCATTCAATTTGTGTAGTTTCCCAGAAGGGTTGTCTGTAGTAAGGGTTTAGTTAGAAAGTGCTGACGCATTGAAATGTCGGCACGTTCGGGAATTGACAGTTGAACCCGGAAATCCAAGCTTCGCCGCGATGACGCGTATTGCTTAACTGAGCAAGCGAGTCTTCAAATATATTTCCAAGCACTTTTAGCTGTCAAGAAACATTTTGTATTTTGTTGCTTTTACTCGTTGGACAGTATAATAGGTCAGTATTTTTAAACCTTCAGTTAGGTTTATATTCAACTCTTGAACAAATAAACTCCATCAACTTACGGACAACTTTTAAACAAATCGATGCATATTGTAAATAGTGTAAGTACGTATATTGTACACCGCTGGTTTCTACATAGATTACCTCGTTTTAACCGACTGTCTAAGACAGAGAATAATATTTTTAAACGAAACAATTAAAATAACTTACAGCATTGTCCGCGTAAAACTCGAATATTGTTTTTAACTTACAAACTATCAAATATTCCGTGATAAAAAAAATCCTCCGCCTAAATTTAATTCCATACATACATACATAACATCACGCCTTCATTCCCAGAGTGGGGCAGGCAGAGCTACAGAAATACCAACAACTCTAAAGACTTAATGATACTTCTTATTTAATTCCAATTTGTATATAAAACCGATTATCGTATTTATTTACATAATAAGAAATTATGAAGGCAACGTTTACGTGTTTCAATACGTTAATGAATGAGTTACTCTCAACCATTTGTTAGTCCTTTACCTCAAAAGCAAAAATTTCTTGTAGCGATTCACCGATTCGCATTTCACCTCGATCGTGTATTTTATTTTCGCTTTGTGTCAAACTCGTATTTTTTTTTGTTCGCTAATAGCTTTAGTCGCATTTTACCTCGATCGCTTATTTTACTGCTTCATTTGGTTTCGATCGTCAATTTTATTATTAGCAAATATTTTAAATCACAGTATACCTCAATCGCATATTTTGTAATAGCATATCGCTGCGATCGCTTAATATCATAGTTCGCTAATCTACTTTAATTACCTCGATCATAAAATCTAATTGTTTTATTTAGTCAAAGTCTTCGCGCGCTTATTACGGCGCGGCGCGACGGTCCCGCTGCAGGAGACGGTGGCGTCGCGGTAAGAACACGATGATGATAATATTTCAATGAATTTGATAGCATTTAAGACATGAGACTACAGGTACAAAACACGTTAATAAAAAAAATGATACAGAAATTTAGTGCGAACATCAATTAACGCGTCAAATTAAATAGAGTCCCAAACAAACATCGATCGCGACGATATGCGTCTAGGGTAAAATACTACACGAAAAATGAAATACTACAAAATAATTATTCTAATGTAAAAAGCCACGCGAAAAATTGCTTTAAGTAAAAGATTCTATTGAAGTTTTGTTCATCCGAGGTGAAATGCGATTCGGTGAATCGCTACAAGGAATTTATGCTTTTGAGGTAAAGGACTAACAAATGCTCTCAACGATACGTATAAAGTACCTATGTTACGTACTTGTAAAGAATATTAACGTGTATTCAGTCCCATATATTCTTCCCGCTCGCCAGCTGCTTTAAATTCTTCAGTGGAATCTCGCTCTTTCGCCAGGAGAATTACGATTAGGACCTAACTTCTTCGCCGGTAATGCGTTGGCAAACTCACAGGGCCACTATTCTTAAAACCAAGCGACACTAAAGATGCGTTAGAATGGTTTCTTTTTCTCCATTTACTCGCGAATGATGTGACACGAATCACACGAATAGGGCATCTGAAGTTTCTATCCATACTAATATTATTAATGTGAGAGTAACTGTGTCTATCTATTTGTTACGGTTTCACGGAAAAACCGCTGAACAGATTTAGATGAAATTTTGGTATGGAGATAGTTTGAGTCCCGGGGAAGGACATAGGATAGTTTTTATCCCGGGAAATTTGACAGTTCCCGAGGGAAGAGCGATAAACGACTTCTACACGGACGGAGTCGCGACGACTATTTTTTTAATGGCGTTAAAGCATCTTGTATGCTCAATGGTCACTGTATGAAGCAGAACAGACTGTCAATGTTATCACGCAACACACGCATTTTACAATACATTTCACAAATATTGATGCGTGTAACAGAGAGCGAAAACAAATGTTTTGCAACCTTTGATAATATTGACATACCAGAGAAAATATCTATCTTGTTATTGGTTTTTTGGCAATACCAAGCACGTAGACACGTACGCCGCATAATCCTGACGCACTCACAGATGCAGTAAGCATGGGTCTGCGTTAAAACTATATTGCGTTTCAACTCGGCCGCCAATACTATCAAGTAAATAAGAGTTTTTTTTTTTTTTTTTTTTTTTTTATGTTAAGGGGAAGGCACGCTAGCACTCAGGCCACCTGATGGTAAGTGGAACCTGAGACCCATAGACATTTGAATTCTCAAGACTATAATCCCAAGACCTCAAATGCGTTGCCAACCCTGAGGACTAAGATGGAATGCCTCTATGCTAGTAATTTCACCGGTTGTCTTATCCCCACACCGGAACACAACAATGCGAACACTGTTGCTTGGCGGGTGGTTAATGGATAAGATGGTGGTAGCGATCCGGACGGACCCTGCACGGGGTCCTACCACCACTAAAACGAAACGTTGACAATACGGAAACACGTCATAGGCAATATCGTTTTTACCGTGTAGAATCTGAGCCCAGTTGACCATGCGCACATTAAAGAATAGCACCCCAGGTGATTTTATGTTGTCTAACGAAGCGCCTGCCCCGCCACGACTGCGGCTCGCGTGTGTTTTGTTGCGTGTCCCAAAACAACAGGTGCTTCGCATATTATGTTGTATTTTTAGCGGGAAATGTATTCACGAATGACGAGGTTTCCTTTTTTGTGTCGTTTAACAAAATAATTCTTCTTTTTTTTCTTTTTTACTTTTTGTGCAAACTTGTATGTGTCCAACCCCATGCATTGTCCTTACTCATTTGCTTCAGGGTTAGCTGGAAGAGATCCCATTTAGGGATAAGTTCGCCTTTGTACATTCATTTAGTATTATAATTGTAATATTTATATTTTTGTGCAATAAAGAGTTTACATACATACATACATACATAATTGGTGGGAGATTTTATTTCACTTTTGGTTGGTGTTTGGGTGCGATTGTTGAAAAATATCTTGGATAAAAATAGCTTATCGACTTTAAAATGTAAATCGAATTGTCTGTGATCTGTCGTCAGGTTTGTACTAAAAGGGCTTAGGGTCTCATATCTGTCGCTCCCACGAAAGAAACTTGGCCAGTTTTTACACCTCGTATAACTGACTTTCACGTATGTTTAAGTCACATCATTTTTGACACAATTTTTTTTTGACTGTACTTTTAACGTTGAGAGTATACTCACTATAAAAACACGAGTAAAATGAGTCCATACTAGAGGGATTTACTATGAGCCATTCCCTATTCTATTTACATGGATCTCACAGTTAGAGTTAAGTTAAAATTAACTTCCAAGATTTGATAACATTGTTAGTTTGATAGATTGTTTAGTTACAAGTGAAGTTAATGTAAAACGTGAAATACAAACGTGATAAGTCACAGTCAGACCTGCCAAAACACTTGTCATCTGAAATAAGGTTATATGTAGCTGCACACTTTAGTACCTTGTCGCTACTATCTCCTTTGACAGATTAGTACAGCAGTTCAAACATGACGTTAAAGTGACAAAGCAGTAGTGTCCAGCTACCGTACCTACCGTAAACACAATAAGTAAATATGAGAAAGACCAAGTCATCTAAATTGGCTCAATATTTTCTTGTCCCTGAAAATAAGTTGTCACCGCCTCGCTCGCTTAGACCTTCCTTCTTGAATACTAACTAGTTACCGCAGAACAAAGCTTCGTTTACTGAAGTTGTATTATTTTCTTACAAAGAATTAACTGGATCTGAATCTCACCTTTGGGTACGTGACGCCTTAAGGTATAAACACAAATAAAAGCAACTTTAACTTGGAGTCAGTTCGTTAGTTGACTATTTATTTGTGTTGTGATTCTTTAGTTTAGTTTGTTGCAGTTTTCTTCTTGTATTAATTCGAATTTAGTCACCAGCACTCAATTCATAGAGTGTTTTAGTTATTACTTATTTTTTATTTCATCGAAAGGCATTTCCACGTGCATAAGTTATACAACTTTAACTAGACCAATGTCAAGAAGACCTGTTAAGGATGCCTTAACATTGTTATTGGTCAGATTCAATCTCGAAAACGTGTCAAAACCTGAAGAATCCACAGTGTTTTACTTATTACTTAATTTTTATATCATCGACACGCATTTCCACGTGCATAAGTTATATAACTTTAACTAGACCAATGTCGAGAAGACCTGTTAAGGATGCCTTAACATTGTTATTGGTCGGATTCAATCTCGAAAACGTGTCAAAACTTGAAGAAGCCAATTTGATCGTGTTTACGCGCGCTGAAAGGTATAAAAAAAGTGGAATAAAACTTATTTCAGAATTATTTTGAATTATACAATGTATTCACGAATAAAAAAGAACGCTGACATACATGAGGGATTGATTAATAGTCCCCACATCCCTATTGATTTAGATTCGAACTTCCAAGGACACATTTGAGTTATTAGTGGCCCTGTATATTTCAAGTCCTTTGACTCTATTCGGGACGCTTAATAAGTTACAAAAGTGGTTCGACACGCTCGTAAATTCACCCTTCTGCAAGTTAAGAGTGCGCCGAGGCAACGATACGTAATTACGAAAAAAATGCGTTCGTTTGATCGCCTGCTGCATTGTTTTTACTGAAGCTTTAGTTATGCAATTCATATGTAAGATATTTAAGGAATCACTCTATCGATCATACACTTTAGAAACACGATTACTTGTACTTCCCTCGATAGAAAAAACATCCAAAGATACCTCTACATAACAAAATAAACACTTAGTACGTCGTAATTACTTCACGGAAGATCATCAGTTTTGGATTTACAACAAAACTACATGTCTTCTATAACGTCTACGCTTTACATTTTTAAAATGTGTTTTTATTTTACTAATATGAAGGAAATACCTAAATTCGCACGCGTTTCGTCCATTTTAGCCAGAGCCGTCACGTTTCCCCCATGTCCGCATTAGTCCTGCTTCGGCCGTCGGACGTGGAGGCTGTGTCGCTTGGTGGTTGGTTGCGTTTATCGCGATTTTTGTGATTATTCACTTTATTTTAAATGGGGAACAAACACAACCAAAAAAGGAAGAGAAGGGGTTGGCAAAAGCACAATGCTAAACGCTTGCGTGAAGAAATTAAGTAAGTTAAAATCGTAAACCTACTGATAGTGGAGTAGTTCTAAGAAACCTGATTTGACAGTTGTCAAAATGCCACGCTAAGGGAGGAGAAAATAAATCGGTAGCAACATAGACTGATTTTCGAGATGTATCGATTTGTATTACTAAGACTTTGTAATCGTTTAGTTGTAGTCTTGATGTTTTGGGCCTAAATTGGTTTATTTACACCAGTAATTTTAAACAACATGCGAAGTTCTTTCAATTAGTAGGTATATAAAAAATGCACTTCTATGGTGAACCAAGATATAAAAATAGTTTAGCTAAAAAAACACATTTACAGGCAAAACAAGCTTCTTAGAACGACCCGAGGTTTTTTTTACTATAATTAATTATATAATATTGTTACTTCTTGGGATGGTTTCAATATTTCTAGAGCAAGACATCTCCAGAAATCTGAAGACAAAGAGAATACTCCGTAAGTATACTCATTACCTAACAACTATATTTCAACAAATGAGTAAGATTGCAAAATTATTCATATTTTTTTATTTATAGGGTTAATGTTCCAGTTGTTGGCACTTCGCTACAAAACGAAGAGTTACCTAATGAACCGGTGAGGTATGCGTAAAAATAGTAAGAGATGTACAGGAAAACCTTTTAATAAATTTAGTATGAATTTCCACATTATCTTTATATTTTTTCAATTTACAGAGTAAATGAATTGGTTGACATCGATTATAAAATTTACCACACAATGGAATTGTAAGTCCCAAATACGAATTATTTTTATAGAATGAGGATTACAAAATTTCATCCAAAAACCAATTCTGTTAATAAATAAATTATAGTTAAATCAAAACGTTCTGTTTTATTACAGGAAATTTCTTGTCTTTCAGTGGATGGAGAAATAGACAATGACATTGCTTACTCACACAGACAAAATAATGCCGTGAAGTAAAATCCGATATTGATTATTGTTGTTTCTTGTGTCGTAATATTTTTTCCTATATTATTCATTACATTTTAGACATACATACATTAAGTAGGAACTTCTAAATATGTGATTGATACAGCGGCTTTAAGTTTTTAGTTTTTTAAAACATCAATTTAATTTTATACTTACTTTATAGTGATCAGAATCAGACATTGAAGTTTTTGCGGAAATAATCATGGATAAACATTCGTACATACGGGTCAAACTAAGACCCTTTTTTTAAAGACGGTTAAAATACCAAAACCTACTCCTATGTGAAACAAATACTTTTCTGAAAACCGCATTAAAATCGGTTCAGCCAAACGTGAGATAATCGCGGATAAACATACATACATACATACATACAGGTCAAACTGAGAACTTCCTTTTCTTTGAAGTCAGTTAAAAATAATAACTTAATTACTTGAAGAAAGGGTCGATGACTGGGATTTTTGCCCTATTTAGTCGTTCTATTACTTTACATTAGGTATTGAGTTCACTTTATTTTGTGCTTAGAATATTGTCAATAAAGGTAGTTAGGTTTTATTTCATTTCAATATACAGTCACATTAAATCACGGGGTTGTTGAGCCACCATAGAACTCTGTCCTAATGACAGCGTCAAGTCACGCAAAAGAAATTATTTACGTCAAAATTTACCGTCAACTTTCTATGAAAGGGTTCTCCCGGTAACCTTCGGAGAGGGATGATGGCCGATTGGAAGATGTACGGCTTTTACTTATGATTTATTCTCTTTAGCCGAACAATTGCCCAATAAATATTATAAATAACTTAACACTAGCTAAATACACCTTAGATGTACAAACGACATTATTAAAAATTATCTATCTATCTGTGAGAGGGTTCTAGAGTGGCTCAAGAATCTCGTGATGTGACTTTACCTCATACAAGTAATTCAATCCTACGTTACCTACCGACAGTAAACAACAAATTTAAAAAAATGTAGGCTAAAAAAAGTGAATATTTTAACAAAAGTATTCGGAATCGATTATGTTTTTTTATTTTGTAAACATCGGTAGCAACCTCCGCGCCTAGTGGATCGGCGCACGGCTCGTCAGGCGCGGCGCGCGGCCGGCGCATGGCTCCAGCTCGCTCCTTGCTGGTGTGCTATACGCACACATACACAGAGTGCATAAAATACCTAGAGTTAATGAGCGCAAAAAGCTCGGTGCCCCCTTAAGTTCTGATATTAATTTCTATTTAATGCCAACAAATAACTAAACAAACTGTAAATATTATGTTTTTACATTATAAACGGTTCAAGGTAAGACTACGAGTGTTATGTGATGTTTAAAATTATTTTAATTGTAGAAACCATTAACAGCATGCCCTATTTCTGGAGTTGTATTCGAACAACGTTTCAGTTGTAAACTTGAGTAATGCAGACTGAAACTTGAATAACAATCCTTTTGGTAAAATTGTCGAGTACCGCCTGTCCCACTTTTCATCCACTAATTGGGATTAAAACTTGTCCCAATGTATTTCAAGTTTTGCAACAATGCGACTTTATAACTAGTTTCGCCATGTCCGTCCGTCCGTCCGTCCGCAGCATAGCGCAAAGACTCTTAGTACTAACTAGAAAGCTGTTATTTGGCATGAATATGCATATTAGTCACGCCAACAAATTGGTACAATACAAGTAAAAAAAAATATTTTTAGTGTACCTCCCCTACACGTAACATGGGGATGTATTTCTTTTTCTCGTCTACAACCCTACAGGGTCTACCCTATAGTGTGGGGTGTCGTTGGATAAGACTTTCAAAAAAAATATGGGTTTGTGAGTACAGTTTTTCGATTAAGTAATCCGTTTATGAGATATTAAGCTTTAAAGCGCAAATTTTTGTTAGGCTCAAGTGTCCTCCCCCTACAGCCTAAACTACAAATACTAAAAATCAAAGAGCATAAAACGAATTTACTAAGGAAATCTATCACGACTAAGTAGACATCATTGGTTCTTGAGATACAGGCGATTAAAGTGTTTATACCTACTAAAATCATCTAAGACGGCACCAAATGACTTTAAATAGAAAATTTGTTATAACTTGTGGATTTTCATGTTTGCAGTACTTCGGAACCCTACACTGAGCATGGTCCGACTTGCTCTTGCCCGGTTTTTTTAAAGTGTAGGTATTGTGTCGTGTGTGAAAGAGCTAGGCTGTCTCTGTAAAACTCCGAATGCGGTTTGAATGGTCGGTATCATTGTTAGAGTTTCCTTTGTTGGTTTGCTTTTAAAGTAATTAAGTTGCATAACTCTGCTTGCCGAAATAAAAACAAACAGAATGTTGTGTTTACGTGTAAAACGTTACGTGTTTTAAAAATATGCAGAGAATCTTTTTTAATTTCATAGCCTTTTATTTGATTCATTAAATTTGTTCCTGTTCAATTTTGCAGCGTTTGTTGAGGGTTTTATTTTAAAAGCACACTGCACGGAGACAATTTGTAGCGATTACTTTGCTTGATTGAACTAATGGAATACACCATCATATTTTTTTAACAATGCCAAATACGATTTCTAGGAATAATCGTAGTAAGAATTTTATGATACGATTTTTTTCGACATCTTCGTTGCATTTTTTTCTTTACCATTTTTTTCACCGTAAGTACTTAAAACCTACCTACATACGCGCGTTGGACGCCTGCAGAAAAAAATGCCGTTATTAAAGGATAAAAATAGTTTAGTTAAATAATTACCTTTAAACGAGCAATTCTTCTAAAATCTAATTCTCGGGAACGGCTCCAACGGTTTTCATGAAATTTTGTATGCAGGGGGTTTCGGGGGCGATGTTTCGATCTAGCTAGGTTTCTTTTTTAGAAAACGATTTATCAAAAAAACCGAGCAAATCGCTAGGTCATCCAGGTACTGGAATCAAAAAACGTTATTTTTTTAAATCAAGAGACTGTCACATCTATAATTCACAATTTTACTTATGACGCGTTTCCCTTTGCGGAGGAGATGCTCTCGTTTAAGTGAGTTAGACAGGTTAGACATGTCTCCGATTTATCGACTTAACGAGCCGTCGTTTGAATACTAATCGACAGAATTTCCAATACCAGGTAAATCTCTGAACGTTAAGTAATCCCTGAATGCTTAACGGAAGGTTATCAGCCATTCTTTTCGAGAATTACGTGTTGACATCAGTATTAACGGCAGAGTTATACCTACTAATGGTTGGAATATTAATTTACTCGACTGTGCGAAGGCGAAATATTCTATGTATGTTATGATCCCCCTAACACGATAACGTAGACGTCACCGATTGGCGTACAATTTAACTTAAACTGGATGCGGCAGAAGCCGATCAGCGTCACATTTAGCCTTAATTTGGTGCTGTTGACACCGATCGGCGTCTTATTAAACTTAGGCTATGGGCGTTATGCTTGGGGAACCGTCGGCCTCGTGGCGTAGTGCTTTTGGGGACGCTTAGCAATGAAAGGGTTAATGGAGGGGGTATGTGGTTTGCCAAAAACATGACTTTCCTAGGCTACATAAATGTTATAAGCGCGCGTCGTACTAGTCACCAGTCGGCTTCGTTTTTTACTTTTGAATTAATCATTTTGGCTATATTGAAAGTAGTGACTGGAGTACTTTAAAATTTTGCCCGTGACACTATTCTTTGTAGTTTTCGTTTGTTGTTCTCACTTCCAAATCAGGGCAATTTTTCGCTGTAAAAAGTAGCATTTTATTCTTAAACCGTCATACGATCTCTGTACTGTACAAAAAATTCTTTCTCCATTTCGACGTAGTGAAAAAAGCAAACAAAACACTTCACATTACTTAGAATGTTCGTTTAAAGCGCTTAACGTTCAAGTTATTTAAAAAACAACCATCGCTGGAAAGCTTTATACAAACTGTTTAAGCCTTACTAGCTAGCATACGGCTGGGGATAAATATAAGACGAGTGCAATTTTCAAAAGACTTAATTTTTTTTTATTAGATTCTCAATTCGTTGCGTTTGTTTATTTGAAAAAAAAAAGGGTATTTTAATAATATGAAAAGAAATAGTTTTAAAGTATGTGGTGTTTAATACGTTCACTGCCACCAACCCGCTACTCGGCTTCTATATTCGTAAATGTCTTCGCTACAAATGGGTAAAATGTAGAATTTGATTACGATCGTAGAGCACGCGCTACGTGGCAGCGAATGCGTTAATTCAGTGGCCCAGGGCTGGGATTCTACACGGTAATAACGATATCGTCTTTGACGTGATTCCGTATTGTCAACGTTTTGATAACTCTTATGTCATTTACAATAATGGCGACTGTGACATAAATGATTCTAAAACATTTCGTCATGCTTGTGACCAAAGTTATCGTTATCGAAAATAAGCCGCCGACAGTCGCGTCGAGCACTTATGCCAATTCAATACAGTTCGACAGTTTTCAATAACCGTTTACATTAATTCGCATTATGGAGCTTGTCTAATATATTTGGCATGCATTTTATAGATGACCTAAAAATTGTAGGATTTGTATGGTGATAAATAATTGAACAATAAAATATAACATACGTAATATAAGAATATACGTTGGCCTAGTTGGGAGTGACCCTGCCTCCGAAGCCAGTGGTCCTGGGTTCAAATCCCGGTAAGGGCAGATATTTGTGTGATGAGCGCAAATATTTCATCCCGAGTCATGGATGTTTTCTATATATTTAAGTATGTAATTCTCTATTTAAGTATGTTTATCGTTGTCTAGTACCCATAGTACAAGCCTAGAGCTTAGTTTGGGACTAGGTCAATTTGTGTGAGATGTCCCCTGATATTTATTTCATATTATGGTAAAAAGAATGATTAATGTAGGTGGTGAAACTATTCCTGCAAACGGTTTTTTCTTTACGTAACTAAAACACTAAGAAGGCCTTAAATAAATAATAAAAAATGATTTTCAACTATATTACGTATCTGAAATGATTTTCGCATAAGTTTTGTGTTTAGATTCAATCTTACACAAGTACCAAGTGTTTCATACGTTTTATTCTGAATATTTCATATATTTTTGCACCACTTCACTCAAAGACCGCAAGCTTAAAGTGGATTACCTGCACTCACGAGCAAAAATAACAGTGGCCATGTTGTACTGAAATTCTTCACAAAGTGACTCGTTATTTTCCTCTCCAGTGTACGTAGTAGGTATGTCCATCTGGTGGAAATATATTGTATTTCCGTAACAACATCGCGTCATTCAAAGCTGGCGCTCGCGGATTGGAAAAAGTTAGGTGTATATCTTTTGTATGTATGAAAGATTTATTTATACGGTTTCCAAATCCAAACTACTCGTAGTCCAAGTTTTTATTCAGTTAGATTGCTTATAGTTTAGGCGCAGACTAATTTAAATATTGACTGCATTTTATTGGTTGCCGGGTTAGAATAGTGCCACTCCATGTCTTCCCGTGGATGTCGTAAGAGGCGACTAAGGGAATAAGGGCTTGTAGTACTGTTAGGCGATGGGCTTGCATCCTTTCACTAATCACTAGTTAACTTCTTGGCCTGATTGTGCAAAATGTGGTTACAGAATTATCAACAAGTCTTTTTGGAGTTGTTGGTATTTTTGTAGCTCTGACTACCAAACTCTGGGAATGAAGGCGTGATGCTATTGTATGTTTTATTGGTAGCAGTAAACTTTATTACACGGTAAGTTAGTAAATCAAGTTTAGACTTAATTAGGATCTTAAGTTCCAATTTCAACGTACGATGTGAAATTTAATCAATGTTAATCGACTGTTAGTTCATACATTTTGACAACTGTTAACGCTCTAATCGTTAACAGTGGTTAACATCGTATGATAAAATTGATACTAAAGGTTATACCGGGTGTACAATCCAAATGGGTCAGTATGGAGAAGTCGGAAACTATGAGAGACAGCGAGATCTGTTCTTAGGAACCATGACGTCGATTTCAGATTTAATAATAATTACATTATATTTTTTTATTAACTCTCATACATAACCGGGAATCGAACCTGGTGAAAATCAATGTGTATAAATTCTGCAAGTCGCAAGAAGCACCCCACAATTGAAATATTAAAAATATATATTAAATATATATTTTTATTTTTATTTTTATTTTTATTATAATTATATCTAAAATCGACGTCATGGTTCCTAAGAACAGATCTCGCTATCTCTCATAGTTTCCGACTTCACCATACTGACCCATTTGGATTGTACACCCGGTATATATTGGGGTTTATATTCAATACATAGACGCGAAGTGGTATTATAGTGTTAACTTATTTGTTGCGTGTCAAGGAAGAGTAATAACAGCATTGTTTTAGTGCTGTCAAAATGGCCAATATTCAGAAACTTCATGGTTATGCAACGTGTTAGCCTATAAAGTTGAATATGTTTGGCTATAAAAATTCACATGCATCTTTTGGTTTAAACCATCAACAAAGCAACTACACTACTAATCTACATAAGATCTAAAAGGATTCTACGGAGCTTGAATAACACTCGCTACGTGAGCCTCTACGGCGTAGCGGCTACGAGCCGTAGCGGTTGGTTTGAAAAGGCAAAACTAGTCTTTAGAGACACTGACGCAAGACTAGGTACGTCATATTTTAATGTTTATGGAAACAATTGCAGCGTTTGTCATACGAGGAAATGAAACTAGAGCTTTATAGTGTTACAAAATAAATATATCAGATTATTCAAACACTTTTGCTTCTGAAAGTTTTTTAAATTACTGTGTATTATTAAGACCTAGAGCGATTACATATTAATATTAGCTCGAACAATGTCAAGCCCACATCCTGTATATGAATAAGTCAACAACAGCCCAAATGCTAACAAAGGACTTGGTTGCTTAATGTAAAGCATTCCCTGCATTTGTCACCATAGATTACTTCAAACCCAGCTCTAATTGTGCATAATTGCTGCACTTTGTAAGCGGAAAGAGCGAAATGGGATGGCAGCGGAAACAGATCGCAGTCCGCGGATAAAGCAAACACGCTGTATAACGGATTTGTGAGAGCAAGTTTACGATGGGCGTAAGTTGACGTCTTACTAATTAATTAGTTTCGCCCAGCAATAGAGCGAAGGAAAAGTTGACTTAAGTTGGTATGCGTTTAATGTATTACTCAGCGAAAGTTAGCTGGAGGAAAGCTTAGTCAAAAGTTCGTTATATGGTATTTGTGTCTAGTTTTTTTTATGTTAAGGAGAAGGCACACGACCACTCAGGCCACCTGATAGTGAGTGGAATCTGAGACCCATAGACATTTGAATTCTCAATACTATAATCCTAAGATCTCAAATGCGTCGCCAACCCTGAGGACTAAGATGGAATGCCTCTATGCTAGTAATTTCACCGGTTGTCTTATCCCCATTCCGGAACACTACAATGTGAACACTGTTGTTTGGCGGGTGGTTAATGGATAAGATGGTGGTAGCGATCCGGACGAACCCTGCACAGGGTCCTACCACCACTAAAATATGGTAGGTAATTGATAAATGGTTTTTTTCATAGTTACTTAATACTGATAAAAGAAGCTGCACACTTAGTGCTCTGTCACTTTAACGTCATGCTTGAACTGGTGCTTTAATCAGTCAAAGGCCATATAACGCCGACTGTACATGTTGATGGTACGTTTATGGATCCTTAAGAGGCCGTATACGGAATTTTGCCGGTTTTGCTTCTTTTCGTGATTTTACCGTTAAAATACTGCTTTTCTATAAGTTCTAATGCATATCATGAAATATCATTTCAGTTATGATCGAATAAATGAGTTACGAATTAATAAGTTGAAACACTATTATTTTTGATGTTTTTTAAGTTGATGGATTGATTTTGAACTGAGCTTTATTACTGTTGTTTTAGTTTTATGAACGAGAGGTTTAAGTAGCCGAAATCAAAAACATTTTTTGCCCATTTTCTATAAAAAATATCAAGTTAATTAATTTTTTACACAAAATAAATATATAAAGGTGTTAAAAAGTTATTCATACATTTTTAAACGACTCTTACAGCAATTAATTGTTTTTTCGTACCTATTAGACATCAGAACGATTCGTGAATATGCGATATTCTAAACACAGCAAAATTCACAAAACAGTCGCCGGTTTCAGGTCGAGTAATTAAAACAAATAAGTAGCTCATACATTCGTTGAAAATCGAAATTATGTTTACTTCGTGTTGCGCATTGAAATTTGTAGAAGTAAAGTATTTCAACTGTTAAATCACGTAAGTCAGCGAATTCGGAAAAAATTCGTATATAAATAAATAAATATCACAGGACAATGTCAAACAAATTGACCTAGTTCCAAACTAAGCTTTAGGCTTGTACTATGGGTACTAGACAACGATAAACTTACTTATATAGAGAAAAATATGCTTAAATACATAGAAAACATCCAAGACTCAGGAACAAAAACTCGCGCTCATCACAAATATCTGCCCTTACCGGGATTTGAACCCAGGACCTCTAGCTTCGAAGGCAAGGTCACTCCCAACTAGGCTAGCGTGACGTGGCCTCTTAAAGGTAAATAACAATAGGCATTTTAAGGTAATTTAACTAGCATCAAAGCTAATTGATAAATTTTAACTTGCATCTAAAAATGCAGGAATATTCAGCGTTGAAAAATGAAACATTAATTTCATACCAAGCTTTACTTGTCAGTGTGAACAAACCAATGTCACGGAACGATGGTAATCAGGAAACGGTAATGAATTAGCTAAACGCCGCCGTGCGTAAATACCGCGAATGTGACACTGCAGTGGAATGACACGCCGGGTTTGTTTACCTTATTGCTTGAACACATCATTTTTCATTTATATTAGTTAGTACATTCTGACTTTAGATGACATTTATAAAAAAATACGTGAAGTTACACGATTAAAGTTTGGTTCATTCATTCATTCATTAATTTACGTATACCAATTTTGATCTACAGGGTGGTGGAAAATGTCTCGAAATCGTTCGCGCAGATAATGCGCGCGGTAAAGAACTGTATTTTTTATGTCTTTGGCGTAGAACACCGCTTGAAAAAACTTTGAATCTGACAATAGTTTAAAGTATTTTAGTGCATACTAAAAACAATTCAAAAAGTATTTTCTCAGATGACATAAATCGAATAAAATATCTATAATAATAAACATCGACGAAAGCTAATTGTAACAACAGCATGGTCAATTATGATATATAACTAACAGCTAAGTATTGTTAGGCTCGCATGAAGTCAATATTCTTACTAACAACAATCAATAAACTAAATAAAAATAATCAAATGTTCCTTCAAGTGTAAGACCTACATATGTACAAGTATATACTTATAACTTGTAGCTTAATCTCACAGCTTGTCTCCACCCATGCGTATCAGCTTCTCAATATACCCCCTACTGAGATGATATGGCGTCGAAAATCCCCGCCCCGTAATATTCGATGATGAGAATGTACCAGGATAACAGCAATACAGCAAAGGTTTCCGTTACTTTCCTTCTTCTTAAGTCAAAAGGTCGAATGTGCTATGTAATTATTAAAGAAAATTCGACGTTGAGTTGCGATTTCAAGGATGCATTAGACACTGGACTTAAATTATAGTTGCGATAGTGTAAGAATTGAAAAATGTTGCTGTTTAATAAAGTTGGATCTTTTTATTAAAGTTTGCTGACCTCATTGGACGATAAACAAATCGTTGTTATGAAAAACGTTTATGTTCAATATCATTAGCAGAGAACATGCAATGGGCATTCGTGCAGGACTCAAGCTTGAAACAAAAAGATTAGTGACACATATGCGATTTAAATTTATAACTTACTCGTAGAAAATAAGATTTATTTTCTTAATGACAAGCGGTAAGAGCCAACTGTGCTTTATAGAGTTAATAATAATAGCATTATAACTTGTTATTCGTCGACGGTCATATCGGTTAAGCGAATGGCAAAGACAAAAACTACAAATTTTAAAGTTAAATAAAAAGGTATCAAAATAACGTTTGTTTTTTGTGTACTTGGTGACCCAAGACATAAGATGTGCAGTAGGAATCACTATATCTTGTACAGGAAAGTATGGAATCTCTTTAATCAGTGTAACCATATTTTTTCATTAAATTGTAAAGAGAATAAATAATTGAATTTGTTAGATTTTATACAATTTTATCTAGAAGTTACTGGCGAACCTAACAAACCTAAAACACTACAGCTCAGTTCCGAACTTATGAGTATTTTAGTTTTAAATAAAATAGTAACTTCTAGTAAAATAACATATTCTGTTAAGTATGATTTGTTCACAAAGCCGAGGTAGTTTAACACAAAACTCCGTTCCGCATCATCTTAGCCCCAGGCGTTTGTCTGTTTCACAACATACGAGCCTTATTATAATATGTAGGTATAGGCTTTATCATATGTAAAACCAACTTTCTCAAACCCGACCCGCGACTGTATCCGCAATACTTTATCGTGATTTGAAATCTGCTCAATTTTGCGAAAAAAGGAAGAGGATGCGGTTAGTTTTGACAGAAAACGCCAATAACGCAAAAAAATATATATAAACATTATAAACACCCTTTCTTGATAGGAAATATGAGCATCCACCTGTATATGTCTTATTAGTCACGTCACAGGGTTATATAGGGTGCGATTATTTTATATAATTAATGAAGTTACTGGTTAGAAAGCTACTTTGCCAACGAGATTTTTCCAGTGGAATTTATATTACTAATATTGCTACTACATGGAAATGAAGAGCTAAGAATCTTTCATGATACGATAAAGTTTACCAACGAAGTGTATCTTTCAGCTTTGTTTGCTGGAAGCCTCGTTGCCTAGTTTATGATAGAGGATAATAATTTTGACGTCGTTCCGTGGAAAATGGGAGGTGCACTTGTTACTTATGTTACAAAATGTGAGATGTAGAACAGTAAAACTTACTGCTGTAAGGGATCTTCTTTTTTGACAGCATAATTATGTTCATGTTTTTATAATAACTCATTATAATAGCGGCTAGCATTACCGACGTCAGTTGTTTTCGACACGTACAATATCAAATATCTGGGGCCTTGATTTTCACCTACTTATACAGTGTTCGCATTGTTGTGTTTCGGTGTGGGGATCAGATAACCGGTGAAATTTCTAGCATAGAGGCATTCCATCTTAGTCCTTAGGGTTGGCAACGCATTTGAGGTCTTAGGATTAGTCTTGAGAATTCAAATGTCTATGGGTCTCAGACTCCACTTAAAATCAGGTGTCCTGAGTGCTCGTGTGCCTTCTCCTTATCATAAAAAAACTATAGTTATAACTCTGCCGTCTTTACCGAAAAGTTAATAAGAGCTGTCATAAAGTTGACAATGGGATAAAAGACATTGTGGAATAAGGGCCCAGATGTATAAATATACAGGGTCTCTATCCCGTTTTGTTTTATCTTGTAAAACAAATTTTAAGGTTGACAGATTTATAACACCACTCTTCTTGCCGAGGAGAAAAGTCGCCTTCTCTAACCCATGGCATAGATATCGCTGGCGAGGTTAAGGGGTGCGAAACGCATCGGGGCCACGATCTCTGCAATGCGTACCGTTTCGCATCATCCGCCAACTTATCCGGGACGTCCCACTTTAACTATTTAAGAAAAAGCTTAGTCGGTATTTTAAAATAATAAAATCTTAATGCTAAGTACACTCCTGGGATGCCTAAGTTACAGTGTCGGCCTAGTTTGGGCTCCATCGTAAATTAGCCTTGAGCAATATGTAATCTTTTGGATACTAAATAATTCTTATTCTTATTTTATCTAGGTTTCTTCTAATGTTAACGTGGTCTGTAAGATATCGCTACGTGGCGATAAGATGCCATATTATTTATTTTTTCAGATTTTGAATCATTTATCTGTGGTGTGAAATAGTATATATTATACCGGGTGTTGCCTGTGATGGAAGCAATAAGTTGAGGGATCGTTTCCACACCACAAACGCAACAACATTTATTCTACAACTTTTTAAAATAAGTTATTGTTAACTAACTATTAATGAATTCAGATTTTCTAAGCAAGCAATGTATTGCGAAAACTACGAAGTTTGTAGGCTGACAGGTAGATGTCAACTAGACTATTGGATGGATTACATTGAAACGCTATTTATTTTGTTCGAATAAATCCCATATAGCAATCTACATAAGTATTTTTTTAAAGTTGTGGAACAAATGCAACGTTTATAGAGTAGAAACGATCCCTCAATTTTTTGCTCCTATTACAGGCAACACCCGGTATAGTATCGTATTGTATTGTTCATTTATTTATTCACAACATTTATAAATATGTTCTTCTTCCTACAGTCATACGGTAATATTTAACTGTGTTAAGATGTTTTGAACTTAATTTGTAAAATAAATAAAAATGTTGGTACATTCGTACAAATTACGCCAAAACATTGAAGTTACCCGGAAAACGGGACAAAAGCGAGGATTAAAAGTTGGTTATGGAGACGCAATGCGGAGCGTTTTCGGAGGGCCCTGGACGAACAAGTTGTCTTTGTGACCCGAACAAATTGTGCCTTTTGCAACAGCAATTTGTAAACTGTGTTTAGTTGCGTTCGTTTACGTATTTGTACAGTATAAGTTATACTAAAACGTAGTAACTACTTTGTGTGAAAATATTTTAGAAACATACTCTATACAAAATGCAGGCTTTGAACACCCTGATTTTATATTGTCGTATCGTAATTAATTACTTAATCAAAGACGTTAATTTTCCTACTTAACACGGTATGGTTGGTCGCATTTTTTTCAAACACTAGTTTTTTTCCGACATTTATGACTTCTTATGACGTACACGCATACTAAGCGTAGGTATTATAATATATATCTGATATATAAAATTCTCGTGTCACAGTGTTAGTTACCATACTCCTCCGAAACGGCTTGACGGTTTTTTTTTATGCATATTCAATAGGTCTGAGAATCGGCTACGTTCTATTTTTCATACCTCTAAGTGAAATGAAAGAAACAAAAAAAAAATTGCAGCTGGCGAAGCCGCTGGCAGGTCGCAAGTCTAATATAAAAAAATATCGTGCCACAGTGTTTGTAACAAAACTCCTCCAAAACGGCTTGACGGATTCTTATGAAATTCTGTGTGTATATTCAGTAAGTCTGAGAATAGGACTTAAAACATTTTTCACCCTCCTAAACCCACCCCCCATTTTTTAATCGTGATTTTAATATTTTTGTATATACCTACATGGCAGAACAACGTTTGCTGGGTCGGCTACCTATGTCTTAATACGCTGTAAAATATATTCAACTTACGTTTTCAGTTTTTAACAATCCTTTCAAAAGCATTGTAAAAGCGAGTATGTCCTCGTAAACACGTGTCGGCTACTTTCGGCGCCGCGCTGGCGTGCTCTAGATAGCCCACTAGTGGTGAAACGGGCGGGCAAATAGGCCGGACAAAGGACAAAATAGGCCGGCCAATTGACCGAACTTGAAGAGGTTTACCCTAATTGTACGTAGCTGATACTTGATAGCTTGATATTTACCTAACTGTTCAAGAAGTCAGTAAATAAATATCACGGGACACACAAATTAACCTAGTCTCAAACTAAACTCTAGTCTTGAACTATGGGTACTACTTACATACCTACATAACATCACGCCTTCATTTCCAGAGTGGGGTAGGCGGAGCTATAGAAATACTAACAAATCCTGAAAGACTTGTTTATAATTCTATAACTACATTTTGCACAATCAGGCCAAGAAGTTTACTAGTGACAGGTTGCAAGCCCATCGCCTAACAGTGCTATAAGCCCTTATTCCCTTAGTCGCCTCTTACGACATTCACGGGAAGACATGGAGTGGCACTATTCTAGCCCGGCAACCAGACGCCAACACACGTCGTGGAAAACGATAAACTTACTTATATAGAGAAATACATAGAAAACATCCAAGAGCCAGTAATTAATGTTCGCGCTCATCACATAAGTATCAGCCCTTACCGGGATTTGAACCCAGGCCCGCTGGTTTCGGAAGCAGGATAACTCCCAACTACGACGAGTCGTCAGAAGGAAAGTATTTTTTTTTTGTTATTCTAGCGTATGTAGGTACCTATGTATTGGTGTAAGTACCTTTGGTATTAAGTAAGTATGTATGTATGTATGTGAACACTTTATTGTACAAAAGAAAAACCAAAATAATACAATGAATAAAAATAAAAAGAATGTACAAAGGCGAACTTATCCCTTTAAGGGATCTCTTCCAGCAATAAGTAAGTTACACTACAAAGAAACAACGAAAAGTATTATGAAATAAAATTATTTTGAGTTTAACTTCGCGAGACGCATTGCGCCATAGGACATTGTCTTGTCAAGGTAATTTAGTTGAAACTATATTAAAATGACTAGGTACAAACTCCATTTTTATTTGTTTAAATTTTGAAAATGTTATTTAAGAACAAAATGTAACTGAACTTTATTTCCTTGCTGGTAGAAAGAAAAAAAGATTAAGTACTTAATTGTTTTATTCTTTAACCAATAAGTAGGTACATTTAAATCAACACAGCGTAAATTAAATTTCAAATTTGAAAGTCCTGTTAAAACACAACCAAGCCATTCCGAGCACACGTTAATATTATTATATGAATATATCAGGATACAACGTTTTTCATTTAAAACAATCATTTTAAAAGCATTACTCCCGGCGCCCCGCGCTGGCGTACCCCGGCCCACTAGTGGTGAAACGGGCGTGCAAATAGGCCAGTAAAGATTTTTGTTTTTTCATTGATACGATTTAGGAGAAAATGTAAAAAAAAGCATATTTATAAAACGCAATACACTAAGTTTTGACCCGTTTATTAAGATTTTATATAGAACCTAGGCAACCGTACTTGCATAGAGAAAGTTTCTGACAAATAAAATCATTTTTGGGACAAGCCTCTGTTGACAACTTTACTTTAAGTAAAGTAAGTAAGTCATTTATCTGTATATCAAGTCTAAATTAATGAGTCCCAACACGGTGGGTCTACGTTAAGTATATGATCCTGTCGCCACCTTCCGACTCGATCATCAGATCAGCTCTTAGATACCATAATATTGTATTGTCATCGGGTTTACATATTTATGTTTCAAATTTCAGCCTATTCCATTAAAGTGAACTAGTTCAAAATTGATTTGCAAGATCCGAAACGGACAACTTACAAACATAGATACGAAGAGTGCAAGTTAAATAAAAGCTTGTAAAAATACATACAAAACGCCAAGACTCAGGAACAAATACTCGCACTCCTCACACGAATATTTGACCATACTGGGAATCAAATGGGACCGCTGGCTTTGTATACGGTAACTAGGGTGACTGCGTCATCATTTTTTTTTATGTCATGCGAAGCCAAGCGAGCAATTGATCGTATTATTCCAATTTAAAAAAAAACGCGCTGCCAACCCTGACCAAGACCGAAAACCAGGAACAAGACAGAATGCTTTAATTCTAGTCCTTTCATTGGTTGTGTTATACCTGAACTGGGCCTCTATTCAACTGCGTTATATCGATATCGTTTTTGACCTGTTTCCGTATGGTTAACGTTTTGATAACTCTTATGTCATTTACAATAATGGCGACTGTGACATAAACGATTCTTAAACGTGTCAAACACGATATCGTTTTAACGCACCTGAATAGAGGCCCTTGAATGCAACAATGCGAAAAATGCTGTTTGGCGATAGGTTAAAGGAAGGTGGTAGCGACGCGAACAGACCCTCTGCAAGGTCCTATCACCACTTAAGTAAATATTGTGTTAATTTTATCGTGTGTACTTTTTTGCATTCATCTTCTAGAGGCGACTAAGGCAATAAGGGCTTGTAGTACTGTTAAGCGATGGGCTTGCAATCTGTCACTACTACACTAGTAAACTTAGCCTGGTTGTGCAAAATGTGGTCTACAAGTCTTTAGGGTTGATATTTCTGTAGCTCTGCCTACCCCACTCTGGGAATGAAGGCGTGATTATGGTATTTTCTGAATCAAAAATTAGATCTTTAAAAAATATAAAAAGCCGGTAAACCTGCGCTAATCCCCAGCAGCCTGTTATTTAATGTAAACGGTTTGATATCGCGGATTAAAAGATTACACCGCGCCGGTTAACCGAAGGCATAATTGAAATAAAAACAAATTTATTATCATTGTGTTTACATTCATTATACGCGAGCTGTGGTATTGATTGAAATTTGCGTTTAACAGATAATTTGTGGTTTTAATTAAACTGTGTGTACGCGAGAACATAAGGTTAAATGATGAAGACGGATGTTAAATTAATAACATTTAATAAAGTTTACAACTTGGTTTGAGCAAGTAAAAAAAATGTGATCGCGGCCGCGTGCGCTCGGTCCGGCGACCTGATGGCAAGAGGGAGTGTGAGCGGAGCGCAAATATGTCGGCGGTGGGGCGCTCCCCGCGCCCGTCTAGTGACGTCTCTGATGACGTCGGTGTGCAGCGCCGCGGGCGCAAACATGCTGGGGGCCCTTGAAAGCCCTGCTTTCAAGAATCTTGAAGGAGGCAGATGCGGTTCAGCGCGCGTCTGATGACTCCTCTCGCGGTGTCAATGTCTGCGACCCGTGGTATTCCGTCTGATCCAGGATGAAGTTTCAGCACTCGTCCCAGGCGCCATAGCAATGGAGGTTGATTCTCATCTTTTATCAGTACGAGGTCTCCTTGGTGTAAGTCTTTGGCACGCGTTTTCCATTTAGAGCGCTGCTGTAGTTCCGTGACGTACTCCGACTGCCAGCGCCTCCAGAAGTGCTGTCTCATTTGCTCGAGCAGGTTGAAGCGATCCAGCTTGTTAAGGTTGACGCCTGTCAGGCCTGGAGCCGGCAGCGACAGCAGTGGCCTGCCAAGGAGATAATGCCCTGGTGTGAGCGCAGAGTAGTCTTTAGGAGAGGAGGAGAGGGGGCAGAGAGGACGGCTATTGAGGATAGCCTCAATTTGAGCAAACAAAGACGATAGCTCCTCAAATGTGAGGTGAGTGTTCCCCAAGATGCGCTTAATATGAAATTTAGCCGATTTTATGCCCGCCTCTACGTAGCCGTTAAAATTAGGAACGTAAGCCGGTGAAAATTTAAATGTAATGTCATGATCGGCTGCAAACTCAACTATAGAATTCGAATGCTGGTTGAACATATTGTTAATCTCTTTTGCAGCTGCTACGAAGTTTCTGCCGTTATCACAGAAAATTTCTTTAGGCTTACCCCTACGTGAAATAAAGCGACGAAGGGCCAGTATGAAGGCGTCTTTTGAAAGTTCACTCACTGCCTCTAAGTGGACACATTTATATCTAAGGCATATAAAAAGACAAAGATAACATTTGGTCATCCTGCAACCGCGCCCACGCCGATCGGTGATTAAGAAGTGCCCTGCAAAATCAACTGCTACTGAAGCAAATGGAAAATCAGGCGTGGTGCGTTGTGATGGCAGGTTACCCATTATGTTAGACATTGTTTTACCATAATGACGAATGCAAAGTACACATTTTCTAGCCGTGCGTCGTGCCAAGTCCCTACCACCTACAGGCCAGAACTGCTCGCGCACGGATGCTAGCATGAGTTGAGGTCCCGCATGCAAGAGGCGTTTGTGTTCGTGAATGAATATAAGTTTTGTGAGTGTGTGCTTTGAACATAGAAGTATAGGATGTTTTATTGAATATTCGTACATAGATTTATCTAGCCTGCCCCCTACTCTCAGGATACCCTGAGAGTCAATAAATGGTGCTAAAGAAGTAATGTGAGATTTAGTGCTGAGCTGTTTGTCACTAAGCAGTATATCTAGTTCTTTCGCAAATGATTGCTGTTGGGATAATTTTACCAAAACAGTTAGGGCATTTTCAAGTTCAATTGTACTCATTGGACCCTTAATGCATTGTTTCCTGCATTTAACGTTAATGAAACGCAATACGTATGCAACCACTCGTTTAAGTTTGTTAAAATGTGAGTATTTCTCAAAGTCAATGACAGCACTATCTGCTGTGTCATCTATGTTCGTGATTAAAGAGGTAATTGGTTTAAGTTCTGGTATGTCACTTGTCATATGATCGTTATTTAATGCTGGCCAGTTTTCTTCGGACTCTAAAAGAAATGATGGCCCGTGCCACCACAGCTGCTGCGCTTGAACGTGCTGTGGATCAACACCGCGGGACGCTAGATCGGCCGGGTTCTGAGCTGTGGGCACGTGACGCCATGAGGAGCTGTCGGTCAGCTCTTGAATGATCGCGACACGATTCGCGACGTAAGTTTTTAATTTTGATGGACATGTATTGATCCAGGCTAGTGCTACGCTAGAATCAGTCCAGTAGTTACAACGTGCTATAGGTCTACGAAATGCATTGTTTACTGCTGAGGCAAGTTGACTGGCTAGAAGCGCCGAGCGTAGCTCCAAACGAGGTATTGTAGTAGATTTAATGGGAGCTACCCGTGACTTTGCACATAGAAGGTGCACTGTTTGCTTGCCTGATAGTAAAGTAGATTTTATGTATATACAAGCGCCATAAGCGACTTGAGAGGAGTCGCAGAAGCTATGAAGTTCTATAACTGAAGTTAAGTCATTATTGAATATATTCCTAGGCACAGTAAGAAGCTTTAGGTATTTTATATTGTCAATGAAATGTGCCCAGGATCGCTGGATTTGAAGAGGTACTACTTCATTCCAGTCTAGCTTAAGAGTCCAAAGACGTTGCAAAAGGATTTTAGGTTTAACTGTACACAAAGTTAAGAGGCCTAAAGGGTCGAATATTTTGAAAGTCGTTGATAAAATAGAACGTTTCGTTACGATGTCGGATGAAGTGCTACTATCATCAATGTTAAAATGAAGCGTGTCTTGCGTAGGATTCCAAAGCAATCCCAAGGTATGAAGTGATTGACTCAGAGCTAAACTATCGTTTTTTATATTTCCTGCTTCTGTAAGAAAACAAGGATTAATTACGATGTAGCTACCTTTCCAAGAAGAGCGGCCATTAAGCACATGTGGCGGTGCAGACAGCTTAAGAAGCAAGGTAGCATTTATTCATAGAAATAATCAAGAAGGATGCGTTTTTCTATAAATTAAGATGCAAATTGTAATAAGAAGATAGGATGGTTCATTAATAAGATGTAGTAAGATGGTCCGATATGATGAAATATGAAGTAGGTACGCACATTAAAAATGAAGTGCTATCGCCATTATTTGCTCAAATTAAGGAGGATAAAAGAAGGAAATAGATAGGTAAGCTCACGGCACTCCCCTTGTTATGATGTCCAGGCATGCGGCGCACAGCTCCTTTGTCCGGCCGGCGTTGACCTTTGTACCTCGATGCGACCAGTGGATTTCTTGCTGTTATTTTTCTTTACCGTCCCGTTGATTTTCGAGAACAGCATTTGTGGCCAACGATTGATGAGCCCCAAGGCAGCAAGGGTCGAAGATTAAAGCGGTGACGTGACAAAATGAGACGTGGCGCGGCGTGACGTGGCCTGGCGTTTTACCACATTCTTGATGTCCGGCTTTGGAGATGAGTGTCATGCCCACCCGGGGGCGCCAAATTATGTACGCGAGAACATAAGGTTAAATGATGAAGACGGATGTTAAATTAATAACATTTAATAAAGTTTACAACTTGGTTTGAGCAAGTAAAAAAAATGTGATCGCGGCCGCGTGCGCTCGGTCCGGCGACCTGATGGCAAGAGGGAGTGTGAGCGGAGCGCAAATATGTCGGCGGTGGGGCGCTCCCCGCGCCCGTCTAGTGACGTCTCTGATGACGTCGGTGTGCAGCGCCGCGGGCGCAAACACTGTGTTTGGTTACAAAAATTAATCTAGTTCGTGGTAATTATGCAATATTTATTTTATTGTATTAAAATACGTTTTGATTATAAACTCCTATGTCTTATTTATTTATTTTTATTTTTATGGTTCCATAACCAGCACCACCATAAGAAGACCATTCTTTTTATATACAATACTCGCTGTTTCCCGCGACTCTTTCCGCGTAGAGAAATAAAACATAGTCTATGACACTCACTCACAAACTTACAAACACACATAGTTTACCTCTTTATAATAAATAAATATCAAGGGACAATGTCACACTAATTGACCTAGTCCCAAACTAAGCTCTAGGCTTGTACAGTCACGGACGTTAATTGTTATGCCACTTGCCACTGTTCGTATTTTAGCCGTGTAATACAAATCGGGTTCAGTCGGGTGTACTCGTATATCGAGATAAGGAAATTCACACGTCTTCGTATAATAGAAGAACAAAATGACATGCAACATTAACGATTGGCTAACCTGAGACCCAAGTCTACCAATCAGACCACAGAGTGAATTCACCCAAAGTCAAATTGCATGTCTAGTTGCTATGGTTACATTTAAACAACAGCCACTATTGGTAATATAGAATAAAAAATTGGCATCCATGACAATGTGATAACTGTTGCAAATATCTGAATATAAATAACACGTCAAAACCAATCTTGAAAAGAATCGATTAGTCAGCGTGTAAGTCGAAAGACTAATCGTGGCAATAAATAGTCAAACTTTTAAAAATATTTATTCTAGTGTTACTAGATATTTAATTTAAAAATTATTAAATATTCTAGTTCTTTTAGTCTCTTTCTGCATAACTATGGCTGATTGAAGCATTACAGTCAAGGACTTTAATTGTTATGCCACTGTAGAACCCTGTCATAATGACAGCGTCAAACCACATGAAAGAAATTACGCCAAAATTAATGATTAACGTTATGCGACAGGGTTCCATATTTGCATAACAATTAAAGTCCTTGCCTGCCTCACAAGTAGCGTAAAATTTAATAAAATAAAAACGTAAAATACATTACATAATGTTTTAATCGGTCAATAAATTATAAATTACAGGTTTAAGTAGTGTATATTCCGCAGATAGTTGAGAAGAAGCAGCATGAAAGAAACCAGCAATGCGTTTGCACGATTTTGTCAGATTTTTTGCGTCGGGCTGTTAACGACGACCTTTTTATATGTTAAACCGCAACAAGAAAAAGCAAACATTTAGATCTAAAAAACATTTGGGGAGTAATGGTGCAAAGACAGGAATGTCGTTTCCACATGAATTCGAATTCCTCATCACAAAAGGATTTTGAAAAAAACTAAACCAATTTGAAAGTCAACAAAAAATCTTCTCTAAAAAAACAAATCTTTCCCCTGAGTGAAAAACTTACAGCGGAATTGAGAACCTTCTCCTATTTTTTAAGGCGATATGCTCGAAACCGACATTACACTCGCCTAATATCGTGTATATGCACCTTCGTTATCTATGACAGCTTGAAGCCGTGACCACATAGATTGACATAAGCATAAATCACTGTTCCTGTTCACGGTCGATGGCAAAATTACTAATTCTATGCGGACGAAGTCGCGGGCAGAAACTCGTCATAATAAATATAGAAACCAACCCACCGATATTAACAACTGTCTTGCTATTGCTCGCAAACTTAGCCCTTCTTGGTGCAAAGTAACAATCATGTGACGAGTTTCCGTAGAAATTGCTGGTGGCATCTTATTTTCTTTAAATTTGCTTATTTATAATAATGACGTCTTAACTTGATCTGTATGTCATTATGACAACGATCCTGCAATATTTCTAAAATGCCAGTTGTCAATATTTTAATCATGTTTAACTATTATGTAGTTCCCGCGGTGTCATGTATTCGTGATTAATCGTGTAATCTCGTAAATGCTCGTGGATGCCATACTGCAAATTTAAATAACTTCACAATGGCATAACAATGAAAATCCGTGACTGTACTATGGGTACTAGACAACGATAAAGTTACTTAGATAGAGAAATAAATACTTAAATACATAGAAAACAACCAAGACTCAGGAAAAAATACTCGTGCTCATCACACAAATATCTGCCCTTACCGGGATTTGAACCCGGGACGGCTGTCTTCGGAGGCAGGGTCACTCCCAACTAGGCCAACGTGTCGTCAATATTAGTATAGACAATACAATACAATAGTAGTTTATGCAACTGTATCATAATAAGGGCCATTGAGACACGAGCGCGAGTATATGACATGAGGCGAAGCCGAACTTTAATCACACTCGAAAATTAATTAAGATCTCTGAGTACGGCAGTTAGTCAGTTTTCTCGACTATTAGGATCTTACTAGACCAATCTATTTAAAATACAATACAAAACACGTGTATACAACCCCTAGTCGCATTCCAACAACATTAAGTCAAGGGTTATTGAGTCCTAACTCACCAACAACGAACGTTCACGTTAACATACTTAAGTTGAAGTTTTAAACGAGCCATTAAAACTCAATCCACTTGAATCAATACCACAGTACCAAGCGAAATTGAGTCGTAAAGGCTCACCCGAATTATGCACACGTTCAATGCCCAAATCACATACAAAATGGACCCGATTTGGGCGTCATATAGCGTTATAAGCGGCTGTCCTGAACGTTCCCTTTTGCTTTTGAATAAAATGGTATGAAAATCATAATGAAATATCTTTATTCTGTAAATAAACCCAGTGCAGTGCAGTGCAGTTCCTACGTACTGTACCAGCGCCTCCCAAAATGGGACTACTGCTGAGAAGCAACGCAATAGTATTCAGTAACTAATAAGTACTTAAACAAAAAAAAAATCGTCGATGAGTTTCTTGCGGCGTTTCTTCTCAGCAGTGGTCTTGGTAAGCGCTGGTATAATTGAATTTTGACGACACGTTAGCCTAGTTGGGAGTGACCCTGCCTCCGAAGCCAGCGGTCCTGGCTTCAAATTCCGGTAAGGGGAGATATTTGTGTGATGAGGGAGAGTATCATTTCCTGAGTCTTGGATGTTTCCTATGTATTTAAGTATGTATTACTCTACATATATAAGTTATCATTGTCTAGTACCCATAGTTCAAGCCTAGAGTTTAGTTTGGGACTAGGGCAAAATGAGTGAGATTGTCCCATGATATAACAAAAAATATACGTGTAAACAACTTTTAACTTTTTTTATAGTAAGTAGCAGTCGCATTACGGCCTTTTTCCCGTCATGTTGTGGCCAATACTGGCCAAACCGCATGTCGGTAAAAAGTCCCATCCAAATTTACGATTTGGAATCCGTTATCCTTTCCCATAATTGTGTTTACCTTAAGTTGCCAGTATTTTTAGTATTTTTTTTAATAACCACAAATAAAAATCTCGAAGAGGCTAACTAAAATACCGGAGACCACTGGCTTCCTCGAGCAATACGTAAGCATTGCTATGGAACGAGGAAATGCTGCCACCATCTTTGGTACTTTGTCGCGGTGACCACTTTTAATTTCTTATTTAGTAGATACTAGCTACCCGTCAGCGGCTTCACCGCGCTGCTAATGTTTGAGTTTCTGGTGGATTTTACATTTTTTTTTCATAAGAACCGTCCCCAGACGATAACGAACACAACAAAAAATAATTAGTGAAATCGATCCAGCCGTTTATCGTCGGTGAGATTGCCAATTCCGTTATGTGCATTTTTTAGATTTTTTGATCTTTATTGATTTGGCTTTAGAATTGAATTCCGCACCTAATGCAAAAACCAGTATACGCAAATTCGACCTGGATCAGGTTTTGCCAAAACACTTTTGTGATTTTCGTCCAAAAAATAATGACACATGTGCATCTAAACACTTCTGGGTTTTGGTTGAAAACGATATTCAAAAACTCTGATAACTACCGCTGCACATATGTGAATTTAGTATCAAGTGACAGTATTGTATCAAAACACTTATGGGTTTTGACAGTCAAAAAATTGAAAAAATTGATAACCGCCGCTTCACATGCGTGCATTTAGTATCAAGTGACAGCGTTGTGAAAATAATTTCTCAGTGTGTCAGTGAACTTCGTTCAGAGAACATTATTTCGCTAGTTTTTTGGATTTTGGTAAGAAAAACAAGTTATTTTATCATTAAGATGTTGTTAAACTGATGATATTGTTAATTATTGCCAATTTACATTGATATTTCTTAGTAGGTATCTATAAGTTTTACTGACATGCTTCCTTGTCTGTAGTAAAGTACTTTGCAATACAGGAGGTAACTTACGGTGGTATCTAATTTTATTAGACCAAATTAGATTAAAGTAGGTAATTATTCCTCGCCTACGAGTATTACCCTTACATACTAGTAGTTAAGAACACAAACAAAGACCTTGTGTGTCTTGTGTAGTTACTAACCTACACTCACTCCTAACACTGAAAAATTGTTCAATGTAGGTAGTAACTTACTTAGGTACGTAATATAAAAAAAAACTTTGTTTATGTTCTTAAATACCTACTTGTATTAAATAGTTGAATACCTACTTCAGTCCTATTTAGTCTAATAGAATTAGGTATTAAGAGAAGTTTTATAGCACTACGAAAGATTTCTTTGTTTTTTTGATATTTAATTATTTATTTATCTTATTTATTTTATTTAAGCAACCCTTTTTGTAAACTAAACCTTCCCTGTACGTTAGCGATTCGTTACTTTCAATTAAGTTATTCTAGTTTACTCTTTGTTCACAGAGTAGGCCACAAAAATAAACTAAAACGAAGAAATGTTTAGAAAAGCCAAACACTGGCGATCTAAGCTGTTAGTTGACCTTAGCACAGGAAAAATAAGTAGCCATGAACCTGACCCAAATTATACTTCTGACACATTCATATCTGATTCGTATGATCCGACAATCAGTAATTCAATTCAGTGTCCAAACACAAATGATCTCCCAAATAATATTGAAAGTTTTATGCTGAACTTGAATTCCTACCAACAGACATGTCAAGATCAAAGTGCTTCACCAAATTCCACTCTTATAAATACCTGCATTGAAGAAATTCACAACGAAACATTTGATCCGAATGTTTATTTTGATGTGATAGAAGATCCACAATCACTTATAGAAGCTAGTTCATCTGAAGTTTCACAAGCTGTGGTATGTACAAATACACAGGGTGAGATGATCGAAACACTGTCTCACCATGCCGATGGTTCGAGATCTCCATCACCAAGTCCTCCACTGTCGAATTGTAACTTAATGCTAGATGAACAAACGGGAACCTTTGTACCTTCAACTATTAGTACTGGAATTGATAATGCAGCAGTAATGAGCATTCTGGACGAAATAACTGGTGAACTACGAGAAGTGGAAACGCAAACCGTATCTAGTGACAATGATGACTGCTCTGAGATTTACACCAAACGAAAAAGTAGAGGATTTAATAAGAACCAAAGACTAAATGGAAAAAAGTACACCGGCAGAAAACGAGTAAAGGGCGCAAATGGGAATTGTACTTATGAATTTGTTCAAAAAACCAAGAGGTTAAAAAAAGATAAGCCTTGTCCCCATGGTGCCACATCAAAAACCGGTAGAAGTTTCCTCTGTGATTGGAGATTCAAAGGGAAAGCATTTTCCGATACTTTTGGACCCTAGATTCTTGGGATGCCAAAAGAGCATACATAAAAAATTTGGTTAGTGTACGTCCTATAATACGGCGAAGAAAACAAACAACCATATCTGCAAAACAAATTGGGTATGACTACAAATTGCCTAATGAAAATAATGAGTTGGTCAAGGTGTGCAAGAAGTTCTTCATCAGTACTTTGGATATTAATTACGACACTTTATCTGATTGGATAAAGGTTTTGAACGCGACACGTTTTGAGACTGGAAATATAACAAGGAAAAGTAGAAAACAAAATGTTCCCGAAAGACAATTGGCGAATTCAAAGTCTTGTGTTGTAAAAGAATGGTTAAATTTGCTTCCCAAGGTTCCCAGCCACTACTGCAGAAGCTCATCTAAGAGAGTGTATGTTGAAAGTACCTTTCAGAACAAATCCCATCTTTATCGCGTTTATAAAAAATGGTGCCTCGAAAATGAGAAATCTCCAGCACATCGCACTTTGTTCACTTCAGTTCTCAGATCTGAAAAAATATCAATTTACAAACCGAGAAAAGACCAATGCGATACTTGTACGGCTTTCAAGGAGAAAAATATCACGGTGGAAGAATATACAGCACACATTGTTAAGAAAGAGGAAGCCTATTCAGCCAAGAGACATGCCCTGAGTTTGTGCTCTCCTGAAGTTCTTGTTGTTACAATGAATGTACAAGGAGTGTTATTGTGTCCCAAGCTAAAAGTATCTGTCCAATATTACAAACAGAAACTGCAACTACACAATTTCACTCTATACTGCAACAACAATAAGGAAGTACAATTATATGTATGGCATGAAGGTGACGGTGGAGTAACTGCGAATGAATTTACTACCTGTGTGATTCATTTCCTAAAATCTAAAATTCCCGAGGGTTATAAGAAAATTATCCTTATATCAGATGGATGCTCATACCAGAATAGAAATAAAATACTAGCATCAGCACTATTAAATTTGTCTACAGAAGCAAACGTCGAGCTTGAACAACGGATCCTAGAAAAAGGTCATACGATGATGGAGGTGGACAGCGTACATTCAACCTTGGAGGGTCTTTTCAAGGCTCCTATTTATACTGCGAACGATTACTTGAATATCATGAGTCATGCACGCCCTGCAAAACCTTATGTTCTGCATCACTTAGATTATAAGTTTTTTCAAAACTATGAGAAAATATGTCAATTTTCTTCAATCAGGCCAGGGAAAAAGACGGGGGATCCGGTAGTAACGGATATAAGAGGCATTCTTTACAAAAATGGAACCATCTATTACAAGTTACGACATCCAGAAGAATGAGGTTCCCACCTCTCCCTCAACGACCACGCATAAAAGGTATTGCACCTTCGAGGTTGTACGACTCACCACAAAAAATTGACAAGTCTAAGTTTGATAGCTTGCAATCTTTAAAAAGATATATGCATAGGGATCACCATAATTTTTATGACAATCTTCATCACAACTAATTGATATAAGATTGAAGTCTGATTATTTGTTAAGGGTTCAAAGACTGTTTCTACTTGTTATAACTTTATTAAGGGTTCTTAGTTAATAAGCACTAATAGGACATCGTTTTTATTGATATTGTATGTTAAGAATTTATAATATTTACCTAAGTATCCCTTTTCGTAACAAATTTATGTTCAAAATGTTCATTTCACTTTAAGTGGTGTTTTATGTTTGTTTTTATATGCTATTTTTTGAGTTTTTTCACGGAGCTTTTATTGGCTGTTTTTCTTACACTAAATAATTACTTAAATACCTTTTTCATAAACATAAGGTAAACCCTTTTTTTGAAAATTTATGAGGAAAAGTTTATTTTGTTACAACTTAACGTAAAAGAGCCCCATGGGGGCCTATTTACTGAATAAACATTTTGATTTTGATTTTTGATTTTGACTTGACTAAATTTAAGTAATTTAGAAAGTTTTAAGAAGTGTTTTTTAAATGTTTTATTTAGATCGTAGAAGGGTTAATTTTGATATGATTGTATTTTGAATACAAGTGATTGATCTCAGATTATTGTTGTTGTTTTATTTGCAGAATCACATAACTAAGTCTAATAATAGTAATAATCCTTGAATATAATAAAAATTAAAATCCATTATGTGCATGATTAACACATATGTATTTAGCAAGGGCAAAACCAATGTGCACAAAAAGTAGAAAAAAAATTATAACTTCATTTGCAATATATGAATCGTTATTTATTATAAATAAATAAATTTCTTAAACTTTTTAACATTATTTTGACATATGTTTAAGGCATATATGTCGCCAATGAGATAACAAATCGGTTTTTTGTCTCTCCTGAAAAGTTGCTAAAATGAACATAGCGGAATTGGCAATCTCACCGACGTTATACGTGATGCCGTGACCAAGGGAAATAGGGATTAATTTTTATATATATAGATTATTATTCGTAGTTTAATGTTATTAAGTTTTCAGTTTAGTGCAGTTTTTTGCTTTATTTTAATATGCCCTTTTTGTACTTTTGATTTTACTTTGAACTTGAATTATAAATGACTCAGTGATCGGAATAGGTAGTGCAATTTCGCGAGACTTCGGTGCGTAAGTTTAGTATGGATATAGCTTGTAACCCCGGGATTACATTTGCAAAGTGTTAAAGTTTGTGTTTAATTCAGAAATGATATTAGAATATGTTTTAAACGATTATTTTGCTTGCATAGAATATCGCATTGACGAAATATGTAGACACTTACAATGACAAAAAGTAAAAATATATTTACAATAACATTTCTTTTCGATTTTTCGCATGTTCCCAGTTAACTTCAATTAAGGTCATGTCAAGAAAATATTCTGTGAAATAATACGAGTCCCGGAATATGGGGTCTTATCCATATTAAGTATAATGTTTAAGGTCATTCATCCGAAATTGCACTACCTATTCCGATCACTGTAAATGACCTATATCATAAATTCATAAATCATAAAAATTATGGAATAAAATATTTTATTTCCGAACATGGAAGTGCTTGAAGCGATATACTTATTTACGGCCATTTGATCGTCATATAATAAATTCTGTTGTAAAGTTTCAAGTACTTATAGCCAAAAAGTTCTAAAAGACCTCGAGCATTGATCCAAAATTTATAGCACGTACTACTCAATCAGTTTGTCTTTAAAGCAATCTGAGAAATGTTCTACAGTTGTTGCTTTAAAAAATACTGCTTGAAACACACCTATACTCGCGCCGTTAAAAGACCCAATTTGAAAGATGTAAACTCAGTACCTACACAAGTATTCTGTTTGGGGCATGTTTGAGGTTATATTTTGTACTAAGTTGACAGCTGTCAAAGCGAGCCTCGCAAAACGGGGCGATTTATAATTCCACTAACATTTTTATACTTGCGGCGTACTTAGTGTTTTCAAAGTATTAGCGACTCTCAACACGGCTTCAGAAAGAGTCGATCTACCACACTTGCTGTATATAAATACATACAAGCGGTGTTAGACATTATAAACCAAAAGAAATATGCAGTGGGTATTTTACTCGACATGAGTAAAGCCTACGACAGAGTTTTGCATAATATCCTACTGAATAAATTATACGGCGTAGGTGTAAGAGGCTTCACACATGATTGGTTTGTCTCCTACCTTAAAAACCGTACTCAGTGCGTCCAAATAGAGCACTTCAATCAGGACACGGGCGAAATCCAGCTCGTTCGATCACAGATAACTAAAGTTGTTCGTTCGATTCCGCAGGGGAGTGTGCTAGGATGTATCCTTTTTCTCATTTATGTAAATGATTTACCAAAAATTGTAGATGGCCCGTGTTCTCTTTTTGCCGATGACATTTCACTAGTATTACCCTGTAAAAACGAGTCTAACCTTAATAACCAATTAGACAATGCCTTATCTAACGTAGTTACTTGGCTGCAGGACCATAACCTTCAAATAAATTTCCTCAAAACTAAACTAATCCAATTTAAGCCAACCCAAAAGCCATCCTTAAATATAAATTACCATTTTCAAAACACCCAATTAGAATGCGTAAACACTTTTCCTCTTCTAGGCATAAACATTGATTCCGCGCTAAATTGGAAAGATAATATAAATAAAATAAAATCAAAACTCTGTAGTTTTACATACGCGCTACATGAACTTAAAAAATGTACAGACATTAAAACAGCCACCTGCGCCTACTACGCGTACGCGCACTCCTGGCTGCACTACGGGATAGTCGTGTGGGGCAATAGTTCAGACGCTGTACACTTGTTTAGGTTGCAAAAACGCTGCATTAGGATAATAGTCAACATAGGTCAAATGGAAAGCTGCAGATCACATTTCGTCCAACAGGAAATACTGACCCTGACGTCTATTTATATATTAGAAGTTAGTACTTTTGTTAAAAATAATATGTATCTCTTCCCTCAATATTCTCGCCCACAAAATTTACGACCAAGAAATAGATTAGCAACTCCCTTTTCAACTCTACAAATGATCCATTCTGGCCCATTCGCAATGTCAATAAAAATTTATAATAATATTCCTAGCTCGATTAAAAATATAGAAAACCCCAACCAGTTTAAATTACATCTCAAAAAATTTTTATTACTTAAAGCATACTACTCACTTCAAGAGTTTTTTAATAGTTAGAATTACTATTTAATTTAGTTTATTTAGTTTTTAATAATTTGTGCCATGCATGTAAAATATAAGAATATAATTATAAAATTTAGAATATAAGATATTATATTTATAACTTTATTACACATTATAAGATTGCTGTGCCCTTGCAGGGTTCATGTTGAACTATTATTTACTTAAGACCTTTTGTATACAACATGATCGCAATAAACGTTTTGATTTTGATTTTGATTTTGAAATGATAGACTAGACAGTTCTTCACGTCAGATAATATTAGTATTTGGGAAGTAAAAAGACCCTTTTCCGTTTACAAGGTATATGATTCGCTAATGCGTAAATGGGTTTTTTCTGCCCTCCGCTTTGTAACGGGAAAATGGGCTGCTAATGGCTTTAACCTTGTTTGTTCATTGTTTTATTCGTTTATTCTGTTTTCTATAAAAGATCATGGGAGATAAATAAGAAAGATACAAGGGCATTACTAACATTTGTTGATGGATTTTCATGAGGTAATTTTCTTCTCTAATTCGTAAAGGGGGGGGGGGGGGGTTGTTGTTCTAGGATTTATGAAATCCGTTCAGTACTTTAGGCGTGACTGAAACTTCCATACAAACTACAAAGATACCATACCATAAAATTTTATACACACGACACGCGCTACATTATGACAGAAGCGTACCTCTTTTCGTAAAAAATATTGTATATTTTATCAGATGGTCGTGCCTGTCATGTTCCGACAAATAAGAGGCTGGTAGTCTTCACGGCGTTTATTTTTATTTTTCAAACACGCTCAAATACTTTGAAAGTTAAAAAAAACCAAGAATAATCCCATACACCCAAAGCAACTGCTCGTTTTTTAACATAGTGCGTGTGTTTTTTTAGCATTCCGTAGTCAAACCAGGAACACTAAAAAAATATGTAATCTGAAATATCTTAAGCTTGCTTAATCTTGTAAGCGCATATAACGAATTCAAAAGATAAACTGTCACGGCTAAGTAGACATCATTGGTTCTTGAGATACAGGCGATTAAAATGTTTATACCTATTAAAATCATCTAAGACGGCACCAAATTACATTAAATTGAAAATTTGTTATTACTTGTTGTTTTTTATGCAGCTTCGGAACCCTACACTGAGCATGGTCCGACATGCTCTTGCCTGGTTTAAAATGCAGGCTTTTTACCTATGTTAAGAGGAAAATTGCTAGCCAATCCTCAAACTCATTACTTAATTGGAGTTTTAAATGTTCACTTTTATTATTGTAATCTTAGGATGTTATTTTCGAATAGACTGATTCTAATCGACGCTAATTGACGCGGTCTTGACAAATGACAAGCCACTTAGTCGCATTGAGGACGTCTAAAATAAAAAGGATCCTCGACGGCTGGCGTTTAAGCTGTTCTTGTTATTACTATCATGCGAATAGCATGCCTTCAGTGATCAGAACGGCGTAACGCCAGCCCTCATGAAGGGTCCTTTTAATTTAGACTGTCACAAATTGTCGCGGCCTCGACCCCGTTTATTTTGTGGCGGTCTATATCTCGCGAATTTTCACTGGTCTTTTAATTAGATGCTAGAACCGAGTGTCGTTTGATTTCACACGCCAGTGGGCCTAGGCAAGATTTATTCTGCGAATGTTAACGACCACCAAAGTTTAAGAAAATGTATAGGTTTGATGTATTTAAGTACCGTACGCCATAAGGTAGCGTCAGGCGCTTATGTCTATTCTATACATTTTGTCAGTTTTTAAAGTCCCAAGCTATCGTAGAATAGTATGTAACTTGTCTAAGCTTGCAAGGACTCTATCCCACATTGTAAAAGCCGATACTTCGATATCGTAATCGTATTATTGACGTCCTAAACGCTCTTATTCACTTGACAATGAAAGCTGTCATAACGGCAAGTATGATAAGGTGATAACGATATCTAACCAAAATGGGCTAATCCAAAGCAGAATTAATGCTCAGCTATCATAGAGTTAAAGACTATTTAACGGTCTGAATCGTCAAGTAAGCAGTTCTTAACAATTACGAATGTTTTGGAATAATTTTAGAATAGCTTTTGCTCGTGGCTCCTTCAGCTTTTTATCAACATTTTCTAGGGAACTGTCAGATTTTCACATGTATCATCAAGTTTAAAGGAACATCACACTTACATAACATCACATCAGGCTGAGCTACAGAAATACCAGCTAATCTAAGAAGTTTACTAGTGTATTAGTGACAGATTACAAGCCGATCGCCTAGCATTACTACAAACCCTTATTCCCTTGGTCGCCTTTTATGACATCCACGGGAAGACATGGAGTGGCACTATTGTAACCCGGCAACCACACGGGGGTAAAAACATCACACTCATATCGAACAATATCCAAGAAATTCAAGACATTTTTCTCGCGTCGTTCCGCTCGGTGGTAAAGTTTTTGAAAATATTAGCACTTCTCGCTGGAACGGCAAGCTTTAGATTATCCGGTCCTGCAAGTCACTGATAGATAGAATTGTAAGTTTAAATTTAGTGTTAAATATTTGACATAGTAGCTAGGTTGTGTCGTGTTAGGGGTTTGATTCCAGTTTGTGTTGGAGTTCGTGATATTCAAATTGTAGGATAGGTTTGGTTACTTGTATCGCTCAAAATGTATGGGATGACCGTCGACCACGTGCTTTATCGTGGTCGACGGTCATCCCATACATTTTGAGCGATAGAAAAGAAAAACGTTAGGACCGTTTGCATCTTGGCTAGGGCCCCATGTCATCCCTTGGATGTCGTAAGAGACGACTAACGGCCGAACCTTATATTCTAACCGCGGACAGATAGCCTTACTTCGGATTAAAATTTGACACATTTTGTATGGGCAAATGTCAAATTTCAACCCGAAGTAAGCGTTATCTATCCGCGGTTTGAATACAGGGTTCGGCCGTTAGGGAATAAAGTTTTGTAGTTCTCTTAGGCGATGGGCTTGCAACCTGTCCCTAATACACTGGTAAACATCTTGGCCTGATTGTGCAAAATGTGATTACAGAATTAGCAACAACTTTAGAGTTGTTGGTATTCTGAAGCTCTGCCTACCCCACTCTGGGAATGAAGGCGGGACGTATGTATGACGTATGTGTATGTAATTAAATGTTTATTGCCATAACCATAATGTAACAATACATAGATGTAGAGATAATGAAAATTAATGATTAGTAATTGCGGTGTTTTTACGCAACTGTTTTTATGATTTTATATTATTATCGTGGGTACGTACCTATCATAATATATAATAAGGTTTAAAATCAATTATGGGTCATTTTTTAATGGTGGCACTATTCTAAACCGGCAACCACAGGGCAAGAGGAGGGAGAGGAGGGGAAGAGGGGGAGGAGGAGGTCGTAAGAGGCGACTAAGGGAATAAGCGCTTGTAGTACTGTTAGGCGATGGGCTTGCAACCTGTCACTATACACTAGTAAACTTCTTGGCCTGATTGTGCAAAATGTGGTTACAGAATTATCAACAAGTCTTTTTAGTTGTTGGTATTTCTGTAGCCCTGCCTACCCCACTCTGGAAATAAAGGCGTGATGTTATGTATGTATGTATTTTTAACCTTTTCAACGCTATGTCAAATACAAAACCAGAGCAAATGTCAACTTTGCATCATAGATACTCAAGTCTATTTTGCGCTGACAAACATGACGGAAATAACCGTCAATGGCGTTGAAAAGGTTAATGGTTTTTATTCAGAAAACGTAAACTTTTCAGAATTGTATAAAACAATCCTAACATAACCTAATAGGTTCTATACAATGGCCTTTTAAAAAAATCCTAAAAAGTTTACGGTTTCAATATTAAAACAATTATACATAATTATGTTATGATTATTATATATTATGACCGATTATGTATTTTGAACTTTATATATTATGCTACGATCTCTGCGTAGGTAGGTATACTTTGATTCGTAATTAACTATTATTACAAGTTGAATCATTGACATACATGAATTGTGAATCTTGTGATAATTTGCAACTACAGAAAGAGTTTAAACTCCAGGTGCAATATTTTATGTTTCTCGTTATTTTGTTTCCAGGTAAGTTACCCGAGCAGACGGTTAGTCGATAACCGTTTCGGTAAGTTCACTGCAGTGAACTCTGTTGCAGGTGTTGCGAAGCAAGATCACAGGTGCTCCCTAATAAGTTATTTCAAGGCAAGGCACTCGCAAGAATTCAATCTTGAGACTTAAATCCTGAGACTGCTGATGTGTCTATCTGAGGACTAAGATGGAAGGCCTCTGTTATATGTTTAGGTAGCTTTCAAAACTGGGATATGTTTTATAATTTGTATCTGTTTTGTTTGTACAATATTTTTTTATATGAAGACATATGTTTGTATGTAGGTATGCACACGTTCCCCTGGCTCTCTTATTGTGTTTATTTTTCTGGCATCGGATAATATTTACATTGATAATGCACTAGACCCGCAGCGGTGGCACCCTCTATTGACTATGGCTACACATTACATTACGAGTACATTAGAACAGCATATAATATTAGTTGGATGTGACAGAAGCGCGTGAAACTAATTGTGCTTCTGTTAGGTAATTCCGCAAGAGAAAATACTCTTTTACCGATCATCTGTCCTTGGATGGTAATTTCTCTTTTTAATGGTAATTTCTCTAATAAGTCCAGGGTCCATACCTAAAGAGCTCAACATTGGTAAAATTCACCTTATTAGGAGCGAAAGCCGTTAAAAAAAGTTTTGGTTAAGCTTGTGTCAGTATCACCCATAATTGAATATTAATTGCCAAAGTTTACATAGCTCTCGAACAAAAAACAAATGTGTCCGTAAGTACCGATGAAAGTTTACACGGATAAACAAATCCAGTCTTTCCTTTACTTCTTAAATACGAAAGAAACAAAAATATGTTTTCCGATTTGGTTTTATGTTAAATTCTCAACCCACTCAGTATTGTTCCTTAGTTTTTCCCCATAAAAATAAATAAACCGACCTTGTTTGCTTCAGCCTTTCAGGAGAACAAATAAACGGAAAGCCTTGCGTAAAAAAACATCACCTATTTGATCCTTGTCCCTGCCCTCTCCGGGTGATAAATGAGCTGACGGTAAATAGATTTAGTTTCTGAAACAAGGGACAGTAAATATTGACGGAGCTTGAAATTGATTTGATTTATTTACCGTTGAAGAAATAATCAGCAGGAGGATTTAGGCGTTTACATTTACGAAGCCTGGGCGAATTAGTCCACAACTCTGGTGTCTATCATTTTATCGAAACAGCTTTTATCGAATGTATCATTTCATCAAATTTCATTTCATCGAACGCTATTTTCTGCTGAAACCATAATGTTTTCAGTGTCTTAGACTTCTAACCTATCCTAATTAATGTTTAAGATACCCTGAAACATTTATGGTCTCAGCAGAAAATAGCGTTCGATGAAATGATACATTTTTCGCCGCGTTTATTACTTAATTCACAAGAAAGTGTTAGTTTTAAATAAAATAATGAACTTAAATAGCCTGGACGTTACTGGGCGGGCGATTTGGTACCCATATTATAACTTAAGAGCTAGCAACAAGAAATATAAGTTAAACAATCAAACATGTGTGACATACGCGTGACAGGAGTCCATCAAGGCTGTACCTGGGATCCAGAGTAATGCATAGGTACATCGAATTACAACTGGTGTACTGAGCTGAGGTTTCTGAGCTGAGCCAGTCCCTTATGGGATTCTGAGCAGTCGCCTCCGTCCACCCCTTACAGCGACCCCGATCCACGCACTGTGTAACTGAGCATCTGAGCTAACCACAATCTGAGATGGTGAAGCTGTCCCGCGGGACATGCCTTCACCCTGATGTCAACCACATGATGTAAACACTCCACCCGTATGCCACTACAACCGTATAACACAAATTCCAGATGAGAAGACAAAGAAATCAAAAGACTTACCCAAATGAATATCTCCACACACAACTTACGGGCACGGTGTCTCGAACGCGTCTACCCTCCTCGTTAGAAAATACACGCCGGTATGGCCGTTTTCAATGGTTGTGACGTCAGTACTTTAAAGCCTGCACCTTAATGTGATATTGCGATGTTTCGCGACAACATTCGATGAATTGAAATTCGATAAAAATTATGAGTTACCCCACAACAACGTAAAAACGATATGACCTTTGACGTGTTTCCGTATTGTCAACGTTTTGATAACTCTTATTTACTTGGCGGCCGAGTTACAAACAATACTAAGACACACCAAACGCAATATCGTTTACCTATAGAGGCTCAGGGCCTCTATTCAACTGCGTTATAACGATATCGTTTTTGACCTGTTTCCGTATTGTCAACGTTTTGATAACTCTTATGTCATTTACAATAATGGCGACTGTGACATAAACGATTCTTAAACGTGTCAAACACGATATCGTTTTAACGCACCTGAATAGAGGCCCAGGGCCCGTTGACAAAGTGATAACATGTCAAATGTAAAATGTTTTGACCAAGTACAACAGAGACCTATTAGTTTTAGTGAAAGTATTTCGGTTGATGATGATAAGTTGAGATATGGTTTTTCAAATACTAAAAATCTGTAAAAAAAATACGCATTCACATAACCGAAAACACGAGAACTAACGTCAATAATGTTAGTTTTTCTTCAATTTCTGCTTTCATAACGTTCGCTGAATGAAACTGCTTAAATTTATTGAGTCACCAAAAGTATTGTACACTACTCGTAAGCCTTAGATTAAGACCTACATTGAGACCAAATGTCTAATTAAGCCTAACATATACTTACACGCTTCCAACTTGTAGTATTCATGTGGGTAAATAATTAAAACCTTCAAGCCTGGACTACATACGCTGTTATTAGGACCCACGCAACCGTACAAAGTTGGTTATTGTTCGGGATCCCCACCTATTTCTCTAACGACATTATGTTTCTAGTTTCCTAGTACTATCAACGGGAAGTTGGTAAGTTTTTGATGTATTTATTTGTGATATCTACAAAATAAATTCTATATTTTTTTTATAACAAATAAGATTAACATAATGTGACGTGTTTTAAACTCTATTTGATGCATCGTCACGTGTCACTAAAGCTCTGAGGAGATAATCATTAATTAAGTACAGGGGCTTTTTCCATTTATTGTTATCATCTTTAATGTCAAGGAAATAAGGGCTATCATAACGTTGACAATACGATCATATCATTTAACCTCGTGAGGCCCACCATACTACAAACAGGGAGATTTTTGTGCGTAAGAATTTGAATCTACCAACAAGGAAATAAAGTTCAATATCCTTTGCTCTTAAATGCAAATTTAAAATTTAAAACAAATTAAAATGAACTTTTTTGTCATTAAAATATAGTTTAAACTAAATTGTCTTGATTATGTACCTCCTATGGTATGAGTATACCGTGTCTCACGAGGATAACAATGGTTTGTTACTATTAAATCACATTTAAATTTATTAATAAAGCTTCGTTTTTTGCAAGTAGTAGGTAAATGTAATCTCTCCATAGCTGAGCACGGGTGAGTTCAAATTCGGCTGAGCTGTACCTACTCATACCACAATTTTTGTATCAGTATAGGAAAATGTATAAATGTATACAAATAAATTAATTTGATTTAATTTGGTACGTATAACGTACAAGTTTTAGCCCCAAGGCTGAGATTCTACACGGTAAAAACCATATCGTCTTAACGTGTTACGGTATTGTTTTTAACTTGGCCGCCATTACTGTCCTGTAAATAAGAGCTTTTAAAAAGTTGACAATACGGAAACGCGTCAAAGCCAATATGATTTTACCACAGTAGAATACCCGTGTAGTGATTAAACATCGATATTGTATTCTGTCGGAGAGCTTTGTATTTATCTTGCTTTCTCAGCCAGCTTTAGTACCCATCAATAAGCTAAAGAAAGCAACATGTATATGAACTTATTTGGTAAAATACAACGTCGTATGTTCATGCACTACATATGTATGTATAGAGCTTTTCTCTTAACTATACAAAAATGGTTTCCTAGCATGATGACTCCTGACTCGTCGCAAAATTGAATCCGTTTTGAACTTGTTATGATTATGGTGCCTAGCTCTCATTTAATGGATATTATAGGAGGGTAGTATTCGAAACAAGATGGGTTAAGAAAAAACGGAATTAATAAGTAAATGATAGACCCCCGTGTGGTTGCCGGGTTAGAATAGTGCCACTCCATGTCTTCCCGTGGATGTCGTGAGAGGCGACTAAGGGAATAAAGGCTTGTAGTACTGTTAGGCGATGGGCTTGCAACCTGTCACTAATACACTGGTAAACATCTTAGCCTGACTATGCAAAATGTGGTTACAGAATTATCAACAAGTTTAGAGTTGTTGGTGTTCTTTTGCTCTGCCTACCCCACTCTGGGAATAAAGGCGTGACGTTATGTATGTATGATAAATGTTAGGCGACAATCTCGCACAAATTAACCAAGTTTTAGTCTTGTATTATGGGTACCAGACAATGATAAACATACTTATAAAGAGAAATACCTACTTAAATACATAGAAAACATCCAAGCCTCAGGAATAAATATTAGCGCTCATCACATAAATATCTGCCCTTACCGTGATTTGAACCCAGGACCGCTGGCTTCGGAGGCAGGGTCACTCTCAACTAGGCTAACGTGTCGCTATTGTTGTCGGAATTGAGGCCCTGTCCGAACCCGTGCTATGTCCCACCGGTCGTCACTTGTTGCGTCGTTACAGTAAGTGTCACATATGTCACATTATACAGGCCGTAACGTTAGGGGTGACATAAAACACAGTTTTATAGATAAGGAGGGCTTAACTCCGGGCATTTCGACGGTATTATTACAGTTGAATTTCAAAAAGTTTCCCTAAAAGTTACAAGGAAAATTACTTTATTGTAGAGGTTTTTCTTTTGTTTTAAAAGCTTCATTTAACTGGTGGAACTTGAAGATGTAAAAGGGGAAAGCACATTTTTGTTGGAATTCTTGTTCTTAAGTTGGTATAGCATGGAGATGGCAAAGGAGCACATGGGCTGCGTGATGGTTAGAGTGCTCTTAATCCTATAGACGGTAATTCATAATTTTACCGAATTTCACTTCATCGAATGTATCATTTCATCGAATTTCATTTCATCTATCGCTATTTTCTGCTGAAACCATAATGTTTTCAGGGTATCTCGAACATTAATTACGTAGGTAGGTTAGGTTAGGTTGGTGGTTTACTTCTACTTGTAATCATATTAAAAAAAAAAAAACTGTATGTATCGATATGTTGGAAGTTGATAGACGAGAAGTCCCTATGACAGCTCAACAGTGCTACGAAAATTCCGGGCTCTGGTAATAATTTATGACGTAGTAATAACTTATTTAACATCCTACGTTACATACCTATACATTTGTGAATATAGTACGGGACGTTACGTGATTATGTGAATTATAAATGATATTATTTAGACATGTTAAGTGCGTCGTGCTTATGATTAGAGTTCGAATATAAACAATGCTCGCTTCAGAGACGTCTTAATGTTGATATTAATTTGTTGTTTTAATTTCAATGAGATGTTTCACTTTATTGTTTATTGTCTACGAATAACATGACAATGGTTTTAGACTACGAGTATATCTCATAGTAGGTATAATAATTAACAAAGCATTGATGTAAAGTTTTAGGTTATAAACATATGACGGGACAAAGACTAAACAAATTCAATGGAACACAACACACACAGACATATAACGAAGAAATATGTATGCATTTTTAGAAGGTATTATTACATCGACTCACTTCTTTACTATAGGTAGGTACTTACATTAACTTAGCTTTAGGTTTATTTATTTCATACATGTAACACATAAAATGTAAAAATATATTAGTTTTCTAAATTCAGACATTTTTTTTGGATATGATTTTATCTTACCAACAAACCAACAATAAAGTAAAAACAGGTAATTGTGGCTTAAGTTTTTATTTTCATAGGTTAACAGAAATGTTTTTTTCGTTCTAATCCATTAAATAAAGAAACCTTACCTTCTTTTGCACATACGAGTATATTTATAGTTGTGAGCCCATATATTCTCTGAATTTCTCTTGAAATTGTGGTTGGCATTTATATACATAGAAGTATGGTACACGTATTTTGAAAGTTAGTGCGAAGTTATAACGATCCTTCAGAGTTCAATTTGGAATGAAAACGCGTGTACACATGTACACGAACATTCGTGTGGTTCAGTTAAACGGTGTTGTTTATCAGAGTTCGTTTCACGTAAGATGTTGCTTTATGCTAGCAATAATTAAACATTTACCAACGTTCGGTAGCGCTAATAATACATAGGTACACACATACATAATATCACGCCTTCATTCCTAGAGTGGGGTAGGCAGAGTCACAGCAACATTGCACTAACAGCTGTAAAAATACTTGTTTAGAAATCATTAACTACATTTTGCACAATCAGGCCAAAATGTTTACTAATGTATTAGTTACAGGTTGCAAGCCCATCGCCTAACAGTACTACACGCCCTTATACCCTTAGTCGCCTCTTACAACGTCCACGGGAAGACATGAAGTGGCACTATTGTAACCTGGCAACCACACGGGGTCCCGGCAACCGAACAACTAGGTTCAGCCGGTTAAAATATATTATCTCTCAAATAAGGGATTGGTACTATTTGAAAATTTATTATAATGTTTTCTACATGTACCTTTACTTTCGACCGTGTCTACCTCGATGATGCACATATTGATTCTCGAATTAATTACAAAGCGTTTGTAACTCGTATGAATAATTCTTTCTGTAATTCACGTGAATGTGAAATACATGACAAATCTTAAATGTATCATTCGTTTGATTGTCACACTTCGCGAAATGTCCAATCTCATTGTTTTGTCAAACTAAAACGAGTAAGACATAATGTAAAAGTAACGCGTAACTCTGGTTGTGAGTAAGACACATTGATTTGATTTCTCGGATTTAGTTACTGTGAAAGAAAGAAAAAAGATCGTTTATTTACTTCCACCCAACATGATCACTGCAGAAAACTAAGAAACTAGATTAGCAGCATGGTTATTTACTTTAGGACAAGCAATATGGTCTAAATATTATTACATTTAATAAAAGAGAAAAAACGATATACCAACTTGCTACAAAACGATATTGAAGTATAAACTGCGAGTACACTACATTTAGCTGCGATAAAAGAAGATGCAACAACAAAAATCAGAATATTTCCCAGCGCCCATAAAGCTCTCTTATTTGTTTTTGCTGGCAAATAAATTTGCAGCGGAGCGGATTGCACTTGACGATTTGCAGAAAACGGATTGCTAAGTTGCACATATTTTTCTGAATCAACCGTAGTTTTTGACCATGGTTTTTGAGTGAGATCCGGTTTTAAGACCGGATTAGGATTCTACACGGTAATAACGATATCGTTTTAGACGTGTTTCCGTATTGTCAACGTTTTGATAACTCTTATGTCATTTACAATACGCGATATCGTTATAACGCTGTAGAAGAGGCCGTGTTTTTAAACATCTCGTAGGAAACTATCATCTCTGATGAGTCATGTAAGGAGCGTTTCATTCGTTTCGTTTTGTCGTTAGTTTTTAGGGGTTTCGTTTTCGAAGGGTGTCAAACGGGACTGTATTACTAAGCCTACGTTGTGTCTGTCCGTCCGTCCTAGCTTTCAAGAGCTGTAACTTTTGAACCGTTAAAGATATCGCATTGTTTTTTTTTCATGGTTTAACGTGTTATTACGGCGGATTTGCTAACAAATTAACAAAAACAAGTAACGTTATAAAATAAAAGGGGTCTCAGGTTTTATAACGTATTTCTATTTTTTAGTCATTTAACGGTAAAACGTAGAAGCGGCAATTTGGTATAATTATAGTACAAATTCTAAAGAAAAACAAATACTAAAAAATGGTCGAGGGTGAGATGGGATCGCACTGATTAGATTCGAAATCAAATTCAAAATGGAATCTAATAATACTTACGTGCGGCGGTACGGAACCCTCGGTGCGTGAGTCCGACTCGCACTTGATCGGTTTATATAAGTTTGATTTTTTTCCAGCGGGAACGACTTATTATTTAAGCGTCGCAGAATATAATTTGCTTAGCGCCTTAGATTTCGCAGGTGTTTTTGTCGTTTTTGCGGGAATGGGCTTAGCCAGAAAATTAGGCCTTAAAAACGTTGACTTTCGGTGTGTCCACAGGAAAGACGGGAACCTAAATCTGTGTATGACATTAACAACAATTATCTACAAAACCTTTCCCTTGTCAAGTGAAATAGCTTGTTAGTCCAGCGATCCTTCCTCACACGCCGATGTGCGATAACAACTCCCGCTTGACCCCAATTCGAGGTTCAGCGGAGTGTCCACATAAATCGTAGTACAATGGTTCTCCGTCCATTGTGCAGTCGCGGGTCCATGGTAAATGGTGGCTTGACTAACGTGTTTTGTTGAAAAGGGTTAGGGTTTATTTATCGCAGTTTTATTAGGGATATAATTAGTTAACAATTTTTAAAGGTAGGGGGACAATCTCTCACAAATTGACCTAGTCCCCAACTAAGCTCTAGGCATGGAGTATAGGTACTGGACAACGATAAACATACTTAAATACAGAAAAAATGTAATATATAGAAAACGTCCACGACTAAGAAAATTACTAACGCTCTTGACACAAATATTTGCCCTGACCGGGATTCGAACCCGGGTCCGCTAGCTTTGTAGGCAGAGTCACTACCAACTTAGCTAACTGCGTCATCTCAAAAAAATACTAATCATCTCTAAAAAGCTTGTACTTGTACCAGAATCATCAGATACATTTTTGTTTTTAACATGCCATGAAAAAATACCAAATTTTTAACACGGTATTTTTTTCAGGAGATCTCGTAAAATAACGTGACTTTAGCATCTTAAAAAGCGTTTCGTTTTCGCTCCAAGCATTTTACTTCTCCATAATTCCATTTTACTCAGTTTATCGCTTTATACACCGTTCGTGTTAAGTCTCTGGTATTTTTAACGCCCTGTGGAGAATTTTATTAGTTTTAAGAAATTCGAAAGAACTTTGACGATTCTATTACACGTCAAACGCGATATCGTTATAACGCGGTAGAATAGCGGCCTAGTTCATTCTATTTGTCATATGATCATGTCTTTAGTTTTATAATAAAAAACAAATTGAGCGTGCATTGACCCCTTGTCATCTGTTTCCGACAGTTTACCGCCGGCCGCGTCCGCTTTGCATTAATACGGAGAAATAATTATGCTGACGGCGAGAACCTGCGGCAAACCTCACTTCCGCAGTCGTGACGTGACGCTTCCCCACCTTAGGACAGTTGTGTACTTTGTTGGGCTATTTGGTTTAGGCAAACGCATGAAAACAAGATGTCAAAGTTGTCAGTTGCAACCAAAACTTTTGCTGTAGATCTACTGGGTGATTTTGGAGTCATGATCAGGAATGGCCAAAAGTGAATAAGATGGTCATACTGAACATCCTTTCCGATGGGACCAACCCCGAAATCGCCAAAAACAAAAACAGCTGTTCCATACATTAACGGTAAATGTGATGTTTTTTTTGGCGATTTCGTGGTTGGTCCCATTGAAAAGGTAATTCAATATGACCATCTTAATCACTTTTGGACACTCCTGGGGGGTTATCATGAGCTAGCTTTGCAGTTCATTTTACGGTCAGCGTAAAGGACAGAGCTATGCATTTATATAGCTCCTGTCCTTTTCTCTGAGCGTAAACAGAACTGCATTGTTATGTCATGATAACCCCCTGATCATGACTCCAAAATCACCCAGTATGACGGCTGGCTATAGAATGTGGTTTACCTTGCAATAAACGCGGCTATCACAGGCCTGCTGCATCTCTATTCGATCGTGTCTGAGTGAAAGATTTGTCAAATTTATTTAAATCGTTAAATATACAAAGATATAACAACGACTGACTTGAACACCAACTACTCGTAATTATGACAGACAAGACGGCGGTGTCTAGCTGCATTTTCAACAGTTTAGCCGGCCTTTTAATGTAGTTGTTGTTACAAGCTAAACCTATATACTGAAAATTGAATTTATGGAGATGTTGATTGTGGAATAAAATACTGATAACTCAATAAACTCCCAAAGCAAACTGTTACGCACAACAACTCTCTAATTACCATTTTTTCCACAATTCCAACCTCTTTCGTTTTCATTAAAGATCCCCGTCGCTCACGTAAGATAACAGCATACTAATATTAACTTTTAATATCAGATTTTCTTCTAAACTAGCAATTTAGTGTTGCGTAGTTCACTTAGCGTGACGCCGTTCGGATCCATGTGTGTCATCGAGAAATATGTAGTGTGGAGAAACGCGAGAGCGGCGCACGCTCCGCTGCACGCTTTTTTGCAAGATGGTGGCGCAGTGACAGCGGGCGGGTAATGGCTCTTTGAAAGCTGTGGCTGCAGATGCCAGCAATTTATGACCGGGAGCCATTTTATTCCCGAGGTTATTGACTTTGGAGTTCAAATGGAACGTTTCTCATGTGGCAAACGGGCAATGATTAGATGCTTTGCGAATGCCACGAACGAGTAGCTAAGTCTTCCAATCAATTACAAAATGTCATTTTTTTGAGTAACTGCGGCTATGCAATCTATTTTCTGGTATCCGTGTTGAGTTGATAATCAAATTTTATTTACAAACCAATTCATTTAGATCCTTACCACCTTAAGGTCAAGTGAGGACTTTGTAATGATTTATACACTAGTTATTATTTTCATATTAAGTTTAAGTTGAAATAACTATTCATTATACGTTATTTTTATTAAAAAAACGCTTGGTGGATATTTGAGCTTATGTGTCAAACAGTTTTAATTTGTTTACATCGTTCACAATTTCTATTGACACCGACTTTAATTTGTCATCCAGCTGGCGTCTCCGCTGGCAGTGGCGCCCGCGCCGCTCGATATCAGCGCGAGCGGCGATCTGAGCCAACGCGTGCATCGCATAAAAACACCTATTAAAATATTTCTCCGTGACCGCCATTTAAATTGCTAATCTATCATCTCGAAGAGCTAATCGCGAAAATCCTCGCACATAAGACATTAATAAGAAATGCCTTCTTTCATAGCCTTGTCAATGTCCCGCACTGTATACATCCCCTCCCAACTATTCTTTAGAGTTAACCACATTGAATGAGGTATCTTTTCAGTTCACGGAAATATAGCTAGCTATTTAGTTTTTATACCGTTTGTCCGTAGTTTTTACTAACCGAAAGAAGGATTCAAAGAGCGTCGGAGGCCTGGTCGACTCGTGATCGCAAGGTGCCGAGTTCGAGCCCACGCGGTTAACATGTTCCAATGAGTTTTTCTAAGTTAAATACATTAACTGATGCTCTTACGGTGATGGAAAAGTATGGTGAGGAAACATGCACATTCGAACAGCTGATTGTGTAAGAGCATTTGCACAAGAGAACAAACGGGTCGAAGTGTATCCGAAAGGGCCCACCTGTAAGATAAGTTAAGATAAAGTTTCTTTGAAGAGGATTTGTTTACACTTAAGTATAACCCAAGTTAGGTTAACGTGTAGCTACAATAATGATCGAGGAATTCGTATGCGTAGTATAACAATACTTATTTTTCCCGTGGACCGAGCACGCTGCCACAGGACTTAGTGTCAAATGACGTCGAACGGGAACTAGTGTCAAATATTATTATGAAATTATTAAAATGACAACCACCCGGGGATTAAGTTAAAGGACTCAAATCACACAAAACACATTTTTATTTTATACCCTAGTTCTTTATACTTACGTTGGAATATGGATTATACAAATTATAGACCCTACCTTATGTCAAAAATTGACCCGCAGCAGCGTGCTCGGCCCACTGATGTCACAGGACCAATGACACGTCGTACATTTCTACTTGGGTATAATTTAAATTTCCAGATCGTCCTTAACGGCACAACAATACATCGAAGTATGTGGACTCTAGGATAACACCGTCAAAGTTTTGGTCTGCTTCTATAGCTACTTCAGACTCTAAAGGTTGTAATTTTCTCTAACGTTCCAGCTGTTAACGAGTGCTGGGCCTATACATATATAGGAGGACAAATTTGAAGAGTACCAGTTACTGTGAATAGTAAGTCTTCGGTTAAAGGCAAAATGCTCGTCATCTATCTAAATATAATAGTAGTAGGGTTTATGCTACGGCTAGTAACGTTGTTGAGTAAAACGTTAATGATCAGTAAAATTAACCACTAAGGCCGTTGATTGAACATGGAACCGCGAAAGCTTTATAAATAAGGTTAGATAGCAATATAACTGAAGAAAGCTGTAGATTAATGTGGAATAGTAAATATAACTACGGAAAAATAAAAAATAAATTGGCTTTGTGATCAAATATTCAAAAAAGTGCACAATACAAACATGTAAAATGGTTTTCTAAAATAAACAATAGCGCAGAAAGCCAGCGGTCTCGTACAATAGGAGCTTCGAATTGAATTTCGAGGCATCAGTTTTGTTTCAGGTTCGTATTGCATTATTGTTCCATACATTATGTTTTTCTTGTGTTTGGCTGAAACAAATCATACCTATGCCGAGTTTTATGATTTGGATTGGTTTATTTGGTTTTGTTACTATTTACATTAATTTATAACATTCAAGTAAGCAAGATGGGCACAGTTAAGGAAATTGTTTTATAGGTGTTTAAACGGAAAGTGAACCTTTATGTTTAGTGCATTATAATATAAAGTAGTAGATCGATATTACGTGAGACGCTCTAAATGAAAGAGTGTTTTTCTGAGGTGAGATTTGAAATGGTGCAAACCCAGAGTTCACTGATGTATATTAATAATAGTTATGATGATTGCAAAAGCTTTATTGACCTATATTGACTTACGTGCGATTTAGACACATAGTCAATTGGAAATAAAAAATATAGGTACGTTCTGTTTACTTTTTTGTGGATTTTCACCAACATACTCTTAACAACGCTTATTTATAACTCCGATTTTAACTAAATAGTTTTATCGATTTATTGCCCGATTTATTCCAAACATTATAGCCATTTTCGAGAAGCAGTGACAATGCTAATACACCGGTTACAAATGAATAATGACAAAAATAAACTTACTTACTTTAGTAACATACATTGTATTACACTGTTTTTACAATAGCGTGTGATACAGAAAAAACAACAAAACGAGCAGTCGGTTTTCAGTACGTCCCCTAAAAAACGTTAGGTAACTGTAAAGCGTGTTTATACAACAAATTTACTTGACTGGCAACATAATTCAAATTTACTTTTATTTCCGGAAAGTTGCTTCGGATATGCTCGTAACTTGGAGCCGGTGGTTGTGGTTGCTTTCGCGTGGTTGGAAGTTGTCAAAACAGTGAATGTGTAATCACAGTATAGCATTATTAGCCGAGTATTGGAGAGACCTTTAGTCGGGGGCTGAGGTAGGTATGATGGACTCTCAGGCTGAAGGCTTTGTCTAAAAACCATCAAGATGCCCTATGTTGGGGCGCTACTAAATTACCTACCTACTATTGCTATCAATTTGCAGAATTTAAGTCACGTCATAATAATACTTTCGGCTATTGGATGCCTGTGGTTGTCCGAGTCCTCTTAACCCTTTATCTAATGAGACAAGATAAATAAAAACTATGAATTAAGTGGAAAATAATTTTCCAATAGTTTAAGGGTTAATCAAATGGGCCCAATCCTTGTGCTTAAAAGTATTAAATGATCAGCAGATAACCTATGATATTGGTTATTATTACAACCTATAGGGATCATCAAAATTGAATCGCTGACACTCATTTCATCGAATGTCATTTCATCGACAGCTAATTTCTTCTTAAGCTAGGTTACGAAGGTTAGGTTAGGTTAGACCGGTGACCACCAAAAAAATATAACTACTGCACGAAATGTCTGCATGCGGATGTAATGAAAATTCGGCGAAGTAAAACATTCTATGAAATAACCCAACCCAAAGGTTGTATAAACAATAGCATTATTTTTTAAGATTTTACCATGTATGATGGACCTATTATGTATAACGGTTTATTAGGCGCGTATCAAGCCGATTATTAACAACAATTATAATCTTGTTTATAGAAACCATATTTGTTTTTAGTATACGAAATTATCAATCGAATAAAGCGACTTGGTACAGTCAAATGATCTAGACACGACGTATTCTCTTGACAATAGAGTCGAGTGCAGATCATTTTGAACTCTTCGGTTGCGTAGCTGCTTCTGCTGCTGACTGTACAAAAGTGGTCTATGACGTTGACTATACAATGCTTGCCGAGGTTAAGTGGCAGAGGTTTCACAAACTAAAAATTCCTAAGGAGCTATTAATTAAAACTGACATTATACAATTAGCGTTACACTGCGCTTCTGCGCCTGCGTGTCTGATTATTCACAGTATCACACAGGTTGTGCAAGTACAATGTAACGGTTTTACCTTTAATTACTTTATTAGTGAGCTGGAAAGGTACAAATTGCTTTGGCTTTAAAATTGTAGATACGTTATTTTGACGTAAAAAAGCTGTACAGAGTTTACTATTGAAGAGGTTAGGGTTGTTGCTGTCTGTTATACTACATATGACTTAGATTAAAGACAATAGAAATGTAATTTAGGAGACTTAATGATTTTAATAGTGAGCAGCAAGGGTACAAATTGCATTGGCTTTATAATTGTAGATATGTTATTTTGATTTAAAATTGCGTTACAGAGCTTACTATTGATGGAGTTACGTTGTTGTTGCAGTGTTAGTCTAGATGTGACTTAGATTGTAGCCAATAGAAATCGATTTTGGATGATATTAGTTGATTGTTGACAAATCAGAAGCCTGATCGGTCAATAAAGAGACTGTTGATAATTGCTTTATCGCGTCATATATATCTACTTTAGTCAGCCAAGACTCTATTATCTTATGGATAAAGTTAACGACGTCAGTCAAGTTGGTGTGATTACACATTTATGCATTCAATCAGATTATAAAAATATTTGCTTAAAAACGGCTCACTAAGAAATAATTTTTTAACTTGGTCCTCAGGGTTGGCTACGCATTTGAGGTCTTAGGGTCCACTTAATATCAGGTGGCCTGAGTGTTCGTGCGCCTTCTCATAAAAAAAAACATTTCAATAAATATTAATCGAAGCAATTCGTATTATTATCCTTAAAAGACATCCAATTCTTTAGATGCTATGAGGAAATAAAAGAAATAACATACATTAAATAACATACGCGAAATAAAAAGCCAGCAAATTGCTGTCATTTAAAAGCGCAGCGCATTATCCAAACAATATTTGTTTCGAGTCCGTGTGGTGGCCGGGTTAGAATAGTGCCACTCCATGTCTTCCCGTGGATGTCGTAAGAGGCGACTCAGGGAATAACGGCTTGTAGTATTGTTAGGCGATGGGCTTGCACCCTGTCACTAATACACTGGTAAATATCTTGCCCTGATTGTGCCCTGAAATGTGGTTACAGAATTATCAACAAGTCTTTTTAGAGTTGTTGGTATTTCTGTAGCTCTGCCTACCCCACTCTGGGAATGAAGGCGTGATGTTATGTATGTACGTATGTTTCTAACGCTGTGTTGTGTATTTCTCCTGCCTTTTTTGGCTATGTGAAACTAAGAACAGAGCTATGCTAAATAGCTTGTCACGTAACATGAACAATTGGAACCAGTCGATAATTTATTACAGTTTCGTACTCGTGTGAAGTAATTGCGCACGAATATCTGTTAATATGGATCATGTACCGCCAACTTTTTGCACTGGAGCACCATATTTGTCATAGTCGTTCGCATAATGATTGTTTACGCATCTCGGGCGGTAAACAGCGTTACATAAACATTATTGTTTAATTGGCATTCTGCTGGTCAGCACCTTTATCAGTTGAAAAAACTTGGTAACGGGAGGCCAGCTGTATACTATCCAGTTAGTGATATGCTCTACTTCGTGCGCTACCGCTTGCTTCGTCTTAATCAATTCTTAACCGAGAATAATGGCTCCTGTTTTAGATTTAAGTGCAATATGTCTTCAGTATCTTGTGCTGGTTCTTAACTAGGCCTGCATGTGTAATTAAATTATCATTTGTTCTTAATTGCTGTTCGGCTGTTATTGGAAAACGCGGTTTGGAATTCTTCATGATTAGTTATTTGCGGTGTTTTGTAAAATAACGAAGTAATTTCAAGTGTTTCTAATGGGGTTAATGCAGTATCAGTAACAATGCAAGTTAATTATTTATAGACTCAATGATTTTAGTCTTGATACTTTATTGTTTTTCCTACTTTACTCTCGTAAACATACATTTAAGGATGAGTTGACTTAACCACTGGTTTTCCGTTACATTTATTGAGTGAATTGTATGCTTTTCAGGTGACATTGAAGGCAGTTTTTGTTTTACTTGGCGTTAAATTTGGGCTATGATAGTCCGTTTAAAAGATGACTGGTCAATTTAAATGATTACTGCAAAATGCGCTGTTGCAGTAACAAATGGTGTGTGTAATATAAACTTGCGTATTCATAAATGCATCTTAGTTTACATGAATATTAACATGCATAGTTATTAGCGTTTACCCTTAGTTAGAACTAGAGTCACGTAATGGAAATAGATTTGCTGCCCTCTTAAATCAAAAGGATGTTTTTACAATTTTAAAGCTAAATGATATTGAACCCTTTGCTGTTTAACTATATGGTCGCATTTACAATCACTTGGTCATATCAAATACGCTCTTTTTATACGCAGCGTAGGATAGTTCCGAGTAAACACTGAAATATCCCGGTAACTCCACCACATTTGAAACTTTGCTCTCTATTCTATCTTAACAAATCGAGAGTGAGAGACATAGTTCCAAACTTTGATTTTGAGTAGTCTCTGGCGAGATTGGTCTAATTAGTGATATTTAATGAGGGGTTGGGGCGCTGTGCACATAAGGTAAGTTTTGAGAAGTCAGCTGGACGGTTACGGTACTCTGTAAGAATGATTAAGAATTTGGGAAACAAAACTGTACCATTTCAGGGTAAATGAAGGTTAAAGGAACTTATGATCGAAAAAAAAACACTATAGTGAAGTAGAAGCTCATGTTAACAATATCATTACTACTAAAGTAAGCATTAATGAACTGTCTTAAACTTTTGCGATTATTACGTATATTTCTTAATTAAACAGGACTTGATCCCGATTAATTAAGGAATACAAATAAGTGTTTCCCGTGTGGTTGCCGGGTTAGAATAGTGCCACTCCATATCTTCCCGTGGATGTCGTAAGAGGCGACTAAGGGAATAAAGGCTTGTAGTACTGTTAGGCGATGGGCTTGCAACCTGTCACTAATACACTGGTAAACTTCTTGGCCTGATTATGCAAAATGTGGTTAGAGAATTCATACAAGTCTTTTTGGGGTTGTTGGAATTTCTGTAGCTCTGCCTACCCCACTCTGGGAATGAAGACGTGATTTTATGTATGTTTATGTATGTATGTACAAATAAGTATTCGTTACATTGTAATTCCTATCAGTATTTGGTTTCCCTTAATTTGTGCAAATAAGACAGAAGCAAAGTGAATTCAAACTATTTCCTATTCGAAATCCCTCTGCTAAAAGTACTGTCTAACACTTCAAATTCTCCGATAAAGTTAACTTGATACGATCACATAGATGTGACGCAAAACTCTGTCCATAACAAGTGCGATTTACTCGCCAGTAACATTCCAAACTTCGTGAAAATATTCAGTTCTGAGCGAGGAAATGAAGTGCATGGTGTTTCTCAACTTCCTGGTTGTATCTGCCGATCGCATGCTGGTGAAATATTGTAATTGAAGTCTGCGCTACAGGAAATTGTGAGATTTTGTGGAGATCTTTTGGAATAATTTGAAAGATAATTTTATAGGATGTGGTTATTTAGTCGTTTTTAGAATTAATATGTGGGGTGTGGTGATTAGGCATGAGAAACGCCACGTGAATGTGTAAGATTTAGGGTAGTTTTGATCAACTGATTCTTAGTGAGATGCGAATCTCAAGGTGCGGCAAACATGACAGTTTTTTTATCACGACTGATATCTATCGCATCTTCAGACGGCATCTTACAAGCTCAGTTTATTAGTATTAATCTTTAGCGTCAGTAGATTTGTATTAACTGTTTGACCGTAAAGCCAGTGTGGAGTTAGACCCTTGCAGGTACCGAACTCCTGGTGAACATCCTTATTTGAATGATTGTCAAATTAGAACAGCTTGACGAACTGGTTTTCTTCAAGGAGGCTTGGCGTCAGTATATTGTCATCTATGTAGTCCACGCATTCGGTCGAAATAAAATAATCTATAGCTTTATGACGTCTAAGGAAGATAAGTGGGATGGTGACTATTCTGTATAACAAGGTGTAACAAAGGTGAATCTAAACAAAACACCCAGATGAAAAAGGATTACATCCACAGCTAAAAAATACTTGGGCAGTCATTAGGTAAATTTGAAAAGTTTTTCATTTGGAGACCTTGTACTTTGCTTCACGAAATGGTAATGGTAATAAACTTGTTCCACCTGCACTTTTCTCCCGGGTGCACGATCCATTATTCAACCTTCCGGGACCAATATCGGATGCGCCGCTCGCTCTTGGCCAATTTGAAATTAATTACGAAACTATTTTAGGGCGTTGCGCTCGACATACTGTTTTATTAACTCAGGGGCCATAAACCTATTTAAAAGGCCTTTTACGTACAATAATATTTACATAGTGACCTCGGTATTGCGATATGTGTTTTGAAGAAAATTTAGTCATGTTGGTGGTTGTAGGGTGTTATTCGTATTTTCATTAAAGAGAAGGATACTTCTTGGATTTGAATATATTCGCCTGTCTGTTTTGGATCACTGTATAATTTCACGTCCAACTAGAAGATATATAAATGGTTGTAAACGTTAAAGTTTTCCCGAACTAATTATTTAGCTCTTTTTGCTCCACACATTTTTTCTAGTACTTTCCACCCGAGGTCGAAAACGAATTAAAACCCTTGTAACATTCTGTGACCCCAAAAGCTTATCGTATACTTTTATGTGACACCTGACGCGGTAAATGCGCGCATGGCGGTAAAAAATATTTTTATGAACGAATTCCGGTGTTGTTCAGGGTTCCTTTAATGTTAGGACCGTTTTAGAAGGGTTACAGCATCACGGAATAACAAACAACGTTTATGCGGGCTTTAAAAAAAATATAATGCCAGATGAGGATCTGACCGAGTCGGCGATGTTTGTTTATATTAACCATTAATGTAAACGTATCTACTTATTTAGTTTTTGTGGTTTTAGTGGTTCATTACATTCAATCAGCAATAAGAAATAAAAAGAATACATTCCTGGTCAAGATAGAAGCTGTTTTTTTAACCGAAGATGATACTCTATCCACCGAATATTATGTTACCGTAGAAGTCAATAAACTGGCTTTGTTTGAATGGCTCAGATCCCAGTCTGGATTCATATTGATGTTTATTTCACAGTTTAACGTCTAACCCCCTTACTTATGAACGTGAAATAAGCTTGGAATAGTTTATGCCATGCTTTGTCACTTTCTGTCAGATGCAAATGTCACAATTACAGATAAGGACAAAGCATGGCATAAACTATTCCAAGCTTATTCCACGTTCATAAGTAAGGGGGTAAAACAACAAGACCTTACCTTACTGTAACAGTTAACATTTTCATTTGACAACCTTAACACTACAATACAATATAACCTTTGATTTCATAACATGACCGAATAATGTCTCGCAAATTAACTTCTCAACTCCTCGTTTGTAAAACCGCCAACAAAGGCTTTGCAGCACCGCCTGTTTTTATACAATGATACTTAACGTTTTTGAGCCTCCTTTACAGATAAAAGATCGTATCTATCACGGTTCTTTTTTCATAAATATTTTTCTTTTTGATAATGAGGTAGAGGTGGAGTTTCCTTGGCAATATAATGTAAGATGCGCCTGTTTTCCCGAAGTGTGGAACGCTTTCCCGGAGGTATTCCTTTCTCGTAAACAGATTATTTGCAATTCGATGTAAACTTCGCCATTGTTTGTTTACTAAACATGTAGCGGTATATACAACGAATGTTCACAACTATCGCGGAGATGAGTACGGCCATAAAGTAGATTAAGCACCAATTTCACCATACGATGTTAAATTTAATCAATGTTAATCGACTGTTAGTTCATACATTTTGACAACTGTTAACGCTCTAATCGTCTGTTAAGTGGTTAACATTGTATGGTGAAATTGTATTTAGTGTCGAAAAGGAAAGAGGTACATACGCCAATGGAGGGAAGTCTTATGCCCGTTCGCACCAACTCCTAAAGGACTCCTTAAAACTTTTATGTGACACTTAATAATGTTTAACAGTCATTTTCTGAAGCTTATATTGCAATCCTTTACATGGGACCAATGTTGTCAGTAAAAATTGCAATTCAGTTATTTGTATTGCACTCGCTATACACGCCATACCAGCTTTTAATTTGCCCCCTTTTTATTGCGACTCAAGGCAATTAAAGCAATTGCTGACCGAGCTACACTATAGCTTGGAAAAAAATAGGTCGCTCTACAGAGTGAAATTGACAATACGATCCAGTTTTGGCCAAAAACGGTGAGTTGAGTTATGTGATCTATGAAAACCAATTACTGTTACATACGTCAAGATTTTTACCGGTTTGTTTGCAAATTTATGATATAAAGTCGACACGGTAAATGCTCTATGCGTTTTATTACCATACACCGCTTCTAGGTTAATCTTCAGACCAAGAGCTTCGTACGCTTTCTTGCGTTCACAAACGATATGGATATCACGTTAAAGCGTTTTTTCTTATGGGATAAGTAATGATTGCTATGTTTTCAGAATTTATACGTGTGGTGGACTTATTTAATGAAATTCATTTTATGATATAACAAAAAAAAAGATTTTTGTTAACAATGACGATTAAGATTATGCCAAGTGAACACTATGGCAAGTGTAAAATGTATATATATATATAACATTATTAATTACAAGAAAATAGAAACTCTTCAATTATCTAAGTTTCATGCTAACAAACTACACTAAAATCTTACCTTCGCCTTCTACTATAGCTCTTTTTGCGATCGCTGGCCGGCGGGTCGCTTGCGTACGCGCCGCCCTCAGCCTCCGCACTATGCCCCGCCCCCATCCTACCCCATAACACACACACACTAACACAGGCCCCCTGCGACACCCCGCGAAAAAAAACAAAACACTGTAAATTAAAAAAGTAGGCCTGTGTCAAGTCACTGAGAAAAAAAAGTTTAAAGCCTTAGGGTGTCGAGGATTTTACCGCCACGTGATGCGCGGGCGGATCGCGACGTTAATGTGAAGTGTAGCGTCGCACGCGCAGAGCGCGCCCGCCTTACATTTTTAATTGTTGGCGCAAGTGAGACGCGACTCGATGATGGCTATCACCTTTTTTTACAAGTGTAAGCGGTTTTTTACTACACGTAATTTATAGCGCTTTCGGTGATCATGTTGATTGTTTATTTAAAACGATTGATGAGGGTAGTAACGGATTTATGAGAATGAATAATTTAAGAAATTCATAACGTATGTAAAAACTTGATACATCTACACGCAGTACCGTGCGTAACTGTATTATATACATATTGCTACAGCTTAGTAGCTGTAATAAATAAGTACTATAGCTTTCTGCGTCAATCCAATCTTATGCCAATTTCGAGAAGATTTCCACCTAGCATCCTTCTGAAGTTAACGACTGCTGTAATTACTGTGTATTGATTTGACATAAGATCACGCGTTACACCTAACGTGAATCACATAACATTATTTTATATCTCAAGTCGTTAACGTTTATAGAATGCAATTGGTCTTTTCCGTGGTAGTTCTCGTTGAAATGCCATCTTAACATTAACTCACGCAAAAATTAAATCTTTAAATTCAAAGTCTTAAGGAGCGTCCTCACTAAAACATTCGGCGTCGAATACTCGAATATTCAATTGGACCACAGTAACGCTCGGCTCAACATCCACACCACTCGAATATTACACGCGAATGCTCTCTGTGGTGATTGATATAGGACCATGTGCAGGTTCCATCCGGATTGCTTAGCAGCAGAGTTCACAATGTTGAAGCATTCCATCTTAGTTTTCAAGGCGGCCAGTCTTGAGATTTTAATCTTGAGAATGCAAATATCTATGGGTCTTACCATCAGATGGCCTGCGTGCTCGTTTACCTTCTCCTTCCCATAAAAACAGAATATAGCCTACGTAGTCTAGTGATCAAAACTTCGCTTTCTCTTGCGACTTGCGCCGGCGCCGTAATTGTCCCGATCCGCCTCGGAAATCGCTTCGCTCTCGTTTCTGCTAATTACACGAGCTGCTGCTTTCCCAATGGAAAACGTCGCGGAAGGAGTTGTGGCCGATGGGTAGCAGGGTGATCGTGGGTGACAAAGCGCTGTGTCCGGTTTGCACATGGGTGTGGTTGGATCGGAAGTACCGTTTTGTTTAGGTACACTTATATGTATTATGAACTCGTGTGGTTGCCGGGTTAGAATAGTACCACACCGTGTCTTCCCATGGATCTCGTACGAGGCGACTAAGGAAATCAGGGCTTGTAGCACTGTTAGGCGATGGGCTTGCAACCTGTCACTAATACACTAGTAAACTTCTTCGCCTGATTTTGCAAAATGTGGTTATAGAATTATCAACAAGTCTTTTTAGAGTTGTTGGTAGTTCTGCAGCTCTGCCTACCCAACTCTGGGAATGAAGGCGTGATGTTAAGTAGGTATGTATAGAGAAAATATTTGTATTTTTATATTTTTGTTATAGTCTTTCATCAGTAAGAATGCTGTGTCATCACTAAGTTAAGGTATAGGCCAAAATATATTTTACACACTTTACTTATTATGCGTTTATGAATAAAAGAGTCAATCTAGATTTGCTATCCGCAACCCGAGATTTAAGTGCTATTTTTGCAACGTCCACATAAAATAATGCTGGTATCCCTATCTTCGATCTATTACAGATTAAAATACTCCAAGCTTACCCGGCTGTGAATTCAGAATGTGTACACGAAAATAGGCAGTCACGGAAAGAGGTTTTCCGCACTATCCACCATATTTTGCGATACTTGTCATTACGAGTAGATACACGGCATCAATATCTCAATATAATATCGCTATTAATATGTAAACTTGAACCTTATTGTCAGTGGCATAGAGGAGTGTAGAAATTTTTGGTGTCTTATTAACGTGTAGGTATATATTTATCACTTCGACTGTACATAATGAATATGATACGGGTCTACGAGTTTATCGAGTGGCATACTTTGTTTACTTTAGTTTATTTCAGTTTTCTCTGAGCAACTTTGTTTTCATATCATTAGTGGAAACTGTTTTGGTTCATGTATTAAGCTAATTTTGCTTTTTTATTGTTTTTTTTTTTTTTTTTTATGTTAAGCTGTTCGTTTTCCAATAAATATATAAATAATTAAATAATCACTCTTGGTCTAATGTATTGTTTGGACTCAAATCGTTTGGTCGAAAACGTTTTTAACAACAGAAACTGTTTTTTTTATTGTTATTTAAAAAACTTAACTTAACTAATCGACACAACAGGTAGTATTTTTAAATACTGTGTTAACATCTTAAAAGGATGTTAGACGAAAAGATTTTAGACCAAACAATACAGGTAAACAATTTTCGCATAAAATTGTTTTAGGGATACCATATTAGACTGACGAGTAATAAAGGTAATGATGGAAAATCTCTCTGGTTTATTTCGGATTATGGCTTTATTAAACTTAATCCGACAACACTTCCAAAGACGAATGGAGACGTAAAGCTTCAAACGCGTAAGAGCAAAAATATACGTAAATGCGATTCAAAAGTGAAACGAGCGTGACGCGAAATCTTCGTAAAATATTTACCTGAAAGATTTAAGGAACACCTCAAACACTTGCCAGATGCGAAGAGGGGATCCGCAGATTAAGTTGTCTCAAGAATTACCTCTTTACCTAACGGCAGAGTTTTCATATCAATACGTAAGCGAATAATTTTGATCGTAATAGGGTGCGGTTCTGCTGACACGAAACGAAAACGATCATTTAAGAACGTTTGACCTTATAAGTAGCAGTTCACTTAAGTGCTTTGTCACTTTAACACCATGTTTGATTTGCTCTACTTCTTACTCTGTTATAACGTTATAAGCATTAAAGGGATAAGGAGCAAAAATGCGCAGCTACGTACCTACGCTGTATAACAGCTTACAAACACAGTGTAACATACACAAACAAAAGATGGTTTGATATAGTCTTAAAGGTCTAGATTTTCTCTAGTTCTAGAATCAGTAATTTGCTACGTACTATAAAAATAACTCCTACTCGTATATACTTTCGCATTTATAATAATACTAGCGACCCGCCCTCGCTTTGCTCCGGATTAAAATATTATAGTACATATAGACCTTCCTCTTCAATCACTCTTACTATTAAAAAAAACCGCATCAAAATCCGTTGCGTAGTTTTAAAGATTTAAGCATACATAGGGATATAGGGACAGAAAAAGCGACTTTGTTTTATACTATGTAGTGATAATAGTAGTGTTATTTCCACTCCGCTTGAGTGGAAAAGCCCAGAACATGCATTTTTTTTCGATCTCGCGTGTTAACTTGTTTATAATTGCTTTGAAATTGTTATCAGCCAAGATTTGTATGAAAATTCTATAATTAACGTGATTGAACACTAACAAGATCTCCTTAGTTAGACGCTGGATTTCTGCGTTAAATAAACTTCCACGATTTGTTTCCTGAAATTGCTCGCTCATTAAATATTTCTTGATATTATAATGGCATAAATTTAAGTAGATCTTAGGAAATATTACAATCACCAAGAATCAAGATTTTAAACGTGCTCTGTTGTTTTTCAATTTGAGTAATTAGAAGGTTAAAAACATTTGTTTGTTTTAAGTTATCGATGTAAGAACGAATACAGCGTGTTTTTCTTGAGTGATAGAGCTTTAACATTGAGCTATGGTATCCTAATACTCGAGAAGGACAAATATTTGCGCACTCTCATTTTGGTCATGGAACAACTTAAATTATTTCACCGACGAAATTGACATTATTTTTTATTTTAAATAAACCCTTAATTGAATTTTCAACGTGGAATTGTGACTAAGACGGGATGCAAATACACAAATCGTTGTTTGTTTTTTTTTTGTTGTTGCTAGCATTGTCGGGACGAGTGAATTCCAATCATTGTTGTTTATTATTTAATTCTTGCAATATATTTGCGATTACCAGTTTTAGTACCATCATAGTATGAAAAAGAAGAAATAAAGAAATAAATTGTTTATTCGTGACAAACATACTTAATAAACACGGAGTAGAATTTTCGACACAACAGCATAATTTGTCACGAAACGGTCACAGCTCAGCGTGATGCTGGCAAAGCGCTGTTCTTCCGTTTTGACCATTTGGTGAAGACACAGCGCAATAACGCCACGATCGCACACGCATCAATAAAAGCAAAATTTACAAAAAAAGTAATTAAGAAAACAGATATAACATGCCACGCAACTTTATAATGCTGACGTGTTAACGCCGCTTAACACAGCTTTATGCAGTACCTAGATAGAATCTGAGTCGTAGGATTTGAGGGCGTGCCAGTGCTATTTTATTGTTTTTGCTATGCTGACAATGTTAGTTCCCGTTTCTGCCACGACTCTTCTCTTTCCGCACAGACTTTAACTGTGGGTCATACACACTCTTAAAAACAAAAGTTGCCTCTCCTGTGGTCAATAGTTAAAAGCTTGCGTGCATATAAGTTTTGTTTTTATATGATAGATCTAAAGCAGTCCTGACGCCGTTTATGCGGGAATGGATTTAGCCAGAAAATTAGGCCTTAAAAACGTTAACTACCGGCGTGTCCACAGGAAAGACGCTAACCTAAATCTGTGTATGACCCAGGTACGAGTATGTGGTCTGTAGTGTGGGGTATGCGACAAGACTTATCATTCGGGTTGGTCCTGCTGTCTCGGTCACTATTAACCATCCGCTTGAGAATCGAATCCAACCGAAATTATCCGAATCTAAAGGTTTTTCAAACCTCACTCGCAATTTGCTCGCCTTTCGTAGCCCACGCCGTTAAAATACTAATTGAAGATGGTGGCTACTGATCACTTTCCAGCGACCACGTGATTACACTGCCTGTTTTTCTGACTTTAATACTACATACATACATAACTCCACGCCTGTCTCACAATGGGGTAAGGCAGAGACTGTGGAACGCCAGGTGCACCGGTCTCAACATATAACTTTCGCTTCCTCTACATTCATCAATCTCTTCAAACACGTACGTCGATTTCGGGTGCTTTTCATTTAGCCCTTATTCAGTACATCGCGAATCTGATCAAGTATGTGCGTCTAGGGCGTCCCCTACCGACATCTTCACTCGCTTTCGCTCGCCAAACCTCTTTTGTAACTCTACTTTCATCCATCCTTTGTAAATGCCCAAACCATCTTAGCGTATCCTTCTCGATCTTTGTCACTACATCTTCTTTCAATCCACATACTTCTCGGATCTCGCTATTTCTTGCTCTATCTCTATCATCCTAACTGCACACACATCTCAGAGGTCTCATTTCAACAGTTTTAATCCTGTACTTTTATACTGTATCTGTTAAAACTCTGAAAGTCTCAACCAAAGAAATTACCTGCTTTCAACTTGTGGTAATTCAGCCCGCTCGAATCCATATTCTGCAAATTACTTTACAAAGTAAAAAGGTTACAATTAAAAGTATTGCGTTAAATTATTTTAGTTTTCAAAGCAAACTAGACAAACTTATCGGATTTAAGAGTTATATTATAAGATATCGCTCAACATATAATATATCGCTTAGTTATTGAAGACGTATTTTCCCGACCTTGAACGAGATCACTTATGTTAACGGCTCACTGAATAATTCAGAACGAAGCCTTCTAATATATTGGGTTAAGGCCATCGTCTGTAGCAGATTGCTGTTGATTATCATAAAGGCTCGAGTTACATTGGTCGATAGCCCGCATGCTTTTCGTGATACATTGCATCGCTGCAATAGCTCCTGGCTCAATAATGTTAAAACTACTCTTCAATGGATTGCTACAATTGCTGCAAGAATGTATAAAGAGTTAAATATACTTTGTGTGACATCCACACGAAGATATATTATGACAACAGTTAATATGCATCCTAATTAACATAAAAACTTGTGTATTGTTAACATCATGTGTACTTTTTTTTGTACTAATTCGCGCACGCAATGTATTGGTAACAAAGCTAAAAACTGACCCTAACAACATTTGATTGCTTGTACCTAACTAGTTTGCCTCTTTGCATTACATTGCTGCTCGAGAAAATTTAAAACATTAATAACTCTCCATTAAAAAAGGTAATTGTTATATTTATTCGATAAAACCGTTCACAGCATCTAAAGCTATCGTTACTTAAAATGTATGTTCTTATGGATGTCACACACTGTATACTAACTATTGCCCGCGACCCCGTCCGCGTAGAAGTTTGTCGAATATTCCGGGTTAAAAAGTACGTAAATTCGAACATAGAATTTCGCTTATAATAATAGTTTGGATGAATGGATAGATGACGGAAATGTAAACATCCTCACGTTGTTACCTTAGTTATAGACAGCACGACTAAATTTATACGCGTTTTTCGTGTTTTATAAAACTGTCTGATTTATGCACTAATTTAAATGTGGTCAGTCACTGTGGTTATATTTTTAAGGCAGCTGCCTGGTTTTCGACGTGGTATTAGTCTACCGCGATGCGGCGCGCTTTCTGTATTTTTAGCACTTTACCAGTTGTCTTATTCCCACACCAGAACATATCAGTTCGAACACTGCTGCTGCTTGTATCTTACTTCTTACTAAATTATATAAGCTAAAGTTTGGATGTTCGTTACTCAAGCAAGCCGAGCGGCCGTAAGAAACTGGTTGAAATTCGGCACAGTAGTCTGGAAAGGTACATACTTAGGCTACTTCTAATCTCGATTTTTTTTAAATCCCCATAGAAAAACTACTTCTACGCGGACAGAGTCGCGCGCAAAAACAAGTATTTTATTTTAGCGGCCGGTATGTAGTCATCTGCACTGACATGATCTTGTATTACTTTCATAAAACATACAGTCATCTACATATATAGTTACTAACTATATACGACATAGTATTTGGCCGGAAAGGCTCGTATTTATCTTGCTTCCTCAGTAGGCTTCAGTATCAATTGATAAGCCAATTGAGCAAGCAATATAAAGTTATCCGACTAAATACGATGAATACTAATTTAATTCAATTCAATAATTTATTCAGTAAATTGGCCACATGAGGGCTCTTTTACATGTCGGTAAAATGCATCGATAATAATCATTGCGGAGAAGAAGCGCCGCAACAAACTCCAGCAGAAGGTCATTTTTATCTTATAAATACAATAATACTTAAAAGTAAGTTACATTACAAAGTAATAAATTATAATTATTAATACTAGCACAAATAAAATAATTACAAATGAACAATAAATGAAAAATAATGACTAGGAGAACAACACAACAAGTTCTCTACGTCAGAAACGATTATTAAAATAACTAACTGGAAAAACAGGTCCTTGCATGCGTAAACAGACCGGACCCCACAAACAGCACCCGTTCACGAGTATGACGCGTATCTCAGCCATCGCCTCTCTCAACCATGTGTTTGGGAAGGTGGCGACCCGATCAACAACGCCGCCGTAAGCAAAGACCTTTGAGTGAGCATGACATGCTCATGCTGCCGGACACCAAAGCAAAAAGGAATAATACATTGGCTGTCCGGCGAGAAACATCACAATGCGCTTTCATTTCTATAGTGTCTTATGGACACAACATTACATCTGGGCATCTATTTTACTGGGTAAACCTTTGTCAAGTAAATACCTATGAGCTGTCAAAACGATGACGATACGGATCATGTCAAAACAATACAATACAAATTCGCTTTATTGAACACCACACAAAGAAAAATAAACAAGGAATGACAAAACATGAAAACGAACAATTAACAATAAGGTTTTGCCGTGTAGAATCTCAGCAATCTTTAGCCTCCTCATACTACGAGTACGTATGTTCCTCTTGCTGTATTTTATGCAATTAATCGTAGTCAGTTTAAAATCCGCATACGTTCACGCACCAAATCTAATTTCGCTGCCACGCCTAACATTTTTCCGGATCGAGTGGATTCCTCGGAAGGAATGCGTCGAGTCGATGCGGTGAAGGAATGGCATTGACGTAGTGGTATGTTGAAGACACCTCGGAGACATGTTGAGCACCTCTCTTTTTGACGTACTTATTAACCGAATAATCTGACGACTCGTCACCGCCCTACTAACAATCGAGAGAAGTCTAGAAGGATGACAACACTAATGGCTGTCATTGCAGCTTGTGGTGTTGTCATCCTTCTATTAAAACGGCTATTATTAAAATAAACCATAGATAAAAATATGACAGGCCGCCGGGGCTCTATCTGACCCGCGGTAGAAATATACAAGATTTTGTACTTCTTTAATTAGATAATTAAAAAGCATCGTGAACAATCCTCGTTTATCTTTATTTCAATGCAGATTTAGTTTTCCTTTCTCTTTTAAAGACTCCACTATAAAAGGTATTGCTGTGAAACCCATTAACTTTCCCAGTAAATTGTCTGCAAAACGTTGCAACAGATGCTACTTCGTCGGATTTACTACGAAATGCTCTTTTTATGTTTACAACTTTGAACATTACGTTAGTAAGTTGAAGTCTTACCTAGAGCACGAACTTTTTCCTTTCATCGAGTAAGTAACGTGAACGGTTTACCCTTGAAATTTCGACACTCATATCATCGAAAGGTTTATTTCGCCGAGTTTTCATTTCATCGACAGGCATTTCTACGTCAAAAATTTATAATTTTTTCGAAGTCATAGGTCTAAACTAACCTAAACTACGTAACCTATGCTTAAGAACCTAAAAACAATAAGCTCTCAGCAGTTAGTGAAACGACACATTCGATGAAATGAGTTTCGACATATCAAGGGGATCTCAACGTTAACGTAAACTCATTGAGAACATTTGTTTTGCGTGGAACCAGCGCCCTTTGTCTATGTATATTTAGTACTATAATTTCCTAGCAAGATGACATCGAAGTTAATTTTCGTAACGTCATCGAGTAGTAAAGAAGCGTAAAATAATGTATTAATGAGTCTGTTTTAGCCTCGTGAGACCCATATTAGGCTCATAATTTTCCCATTCAAGAGTCCGATTTTGTCAAAAATCTAGGAATACTATTTGATAACAGGTTAACTTTCGAGCATCACGTTAAGTCAAAAGTGGGGAAATGTTACGGTGCTCTTAATAGTTATTTATGTGGCTGGTGCATAATAAGAGGCATTAAAGCACGAGTGTGGTTTTATGAAACGAGCCGAAGGCGAGTTTCATAATAAGATCACACGAGTGTTTTAATGCCTAATTATGTATAGCCGCATACATAACTTTATCTACATGCATATTATAAGTTTTCTATAATATGTTCAGATATGGCCTGTATTTTTATTAAGTTAGTCTTACTGTTAACTTGTTTGTAGTACCAAAGCTTAAATAAACCACAAATAATAAAAAACAAACTTTATTTATAATAATAATAATTATTTACTACACTTTGTATGGTGCAATGAGAAAAATGCACTTTCTCCACAGATATAGTAGCAGAGTTTTCATTTAATTTTGCAGAACTGCTAGGCATGTTAATATTTATTACTTCATTTTTTTTTATCGAGTTCATTATTTTGTTTGAAATGTCCACTTTACTTTGAACTGAATTATCAATATAGCCTTCGGCGACGGTTGTTGACTTCCAACCCCCATGGCGTTTTAGGGTTGTAATATCTGCTCCTGCATCTACCACTAACGTCGCAGATGTTCTGCGAAAGCAGTGGCCCGTGTATAGTCCAGGATCGGGAAGGTCTAAATATGTGGCTATTGTTTTGCCAAGTGACCCAAACTTATTTAAACCTACTCTTTGGGTAGTGCATTTACCTCCAATGTAATGAAGAAAAAAATTTGGCACTGGACATGGAGTTGGCCGTAGTTCAATATATTTCTTACATTCTGAATAACTTCCTGTTATAGTGAAGGTGCGGTCGGTTTTATTTTTGGTATTACGTACAGTTACTAATATAGTACTATCAAAGACCTTGACATCACTGTACAGCAAATTGTAAAATTCTTGCCTGCGGCATGCTCCCATTATTCCCAATATTAAAGTAACCTGTAACAATGACAAGTCATAACATTAAAATGAGTAAGTCCAAACAAAAAACATAAATATGAAGAGAAACACCAAAGAAATTCATCGGGAACATTTTTTGACCAATTTTGAAGATGTTATGGTTTTATATGTAATACAAAACAAATTACCTTTTGCATAAGATACAGTTTGTCAGGTGCTTTATTTAGGAAATGTTCTATTTCTTCAGGTAAAAATGTTTTGAATTTTTTTCCCGTATAACCTTCAGCTTGACGTTTCAGAAACGCAATTAGTTTGTGGTATTTGGAAATATCCACTTCATGTTTGATACTTAAAGTACTTCTAAGCATGGAATAGAATGTCCACAAGGAAACGGGCTTAAATTTGGTAGATAAATGTTGAAAATAAACCAATAATACGTTTTCTGATACTGGTGATGTGTTTTTTGCCATTTTCCAATCCATGAAATCTTTGTATGCTTTTTCGTATTGTTTTCGCGACTTTTGTGGCAATAAATTTTCGGTCACAGTCGTTGCGGCATCCCGTATTTCAGGCGGTGTCTCACACATTTCCACACTCGTATCACTGTCGTCATTACTCATTTTCACCAAATATTAAATAGCAAAATGCTTTAGCAATTTTATGCGTTATTTTCTTTTTCTCTTGTTATTTTCTGTTCTATATACGAAATTTTGAATAGCTGACTTTTTTTAATTCATAGACAATCTAGACTTGAGTCGATTTCGATTCCCAAATCGATTGTTATATTCGAAATTAAAAAAAAATGTATAGAACAAGAATATTTCCATCGAATGAAATTACCTATCGATTAAGTCGATAAATACAACCAAATAGGATTTATTCGTTTTAAGAAGATGTTCGAAATTTGAATGTAATTATAGTGTGGGTTACCGGCACTTTAAAGTGAACATTAAGATGCAACCACAGATACTGGTTTCTTAATATAGGCCATTTGCTTATCGTTTCTGAACATATTGTAGGGAAGTTATGATATGGATGTAGATAAAACCCTTTATAAAATAAGACCATTTCTGAGTACATCTGTGCGACTCAAACTGGTGGACACTCTAGTTCTTTCTAACTTGGACTATGGAGATGTTGTTTATGGACCGCGCTTAAACAAGAGAACTGAGAGAAAGATACGAAAGTATAAAACTCCTGTATAAGATTTTGTTATAATGTAGAAAAACAGTCACACATCACTACATGGCTTTATTTATTTATTTTATTTATTTACTTTATTGGAGATAAAACAGACACAAACAATGAATTACTTATGAACTTAATTTACAAAGTAGTTTAAATACAGTTGTTTCCTTAAATATGGATGGTCCCTCGTGTGGTTGCTGGTTTAAAATAGTGCCACTCCATGTCTTCCTGTGGATGTCGTAAGAGGCGACTAAGGGAATAAGGCTGTAGTAATGTTAGGCGATAGGCTTCAAGCCTATCACTAATACACTAGTAAACTTCTTGGCCAGATTATGCAAAATGTGGTTATAGGATTCTAAACAAGTCATTTTAGAGTTGTTGGTATTTCTGTAGCTCTGCCTACCTTACTCTGGGAATGAAGGCGTGATGCTATGTATGTAAATAAAAATAAATAAAACAAATATCAGGGGACATACTCACACAAATTGACCTAGTCCCAAACTAAGCTCTAGGCTTGTACTACGGGTATTTGAAAACGATAAACAGACTTATATAGAGAAATACATACTTAAATACATAGAAAACATCCAAGACTCAACAACAAAATGTTCGCGCTCATCACATAATTATCTGCCCTTATCGGGATTTGATCCCAAGACCGCTGGCCGCATAAGCAAGACTTAAAAAAATATAATGATCTCATTAACACTCCGACTTATGCGATGCTACCTATTTACGTCGCAATAACTTTTTAATTTCAAAACGTGTGCGTAACGCAGGCGGCAGAGGAACGGAACTTTTCTCATTTTGCCCTCGTTCGCGGCAAGCGGGTGTGAACATGGCGTATGAATTATTAATTTAATATGAGTTACAGCTAATAAAACACCTCAGGGCATTTTCGGTCAACATCCGAGAGAATAGGGTCCGGCATGTACATTTATTGTTTGTAATTTCGTCGGTTATACTCCAAACAAATTTAATAAGGAGAAAAATCACCTTACTGACTTACTAATTAAGGTGCATTTTTCCCCTTATTCAATTTGTTACATACGCGGTATAGCATTATCACCGAATATTTTGTAGGAATAATCACCTAATTCAATTTTTGAGCTGATAAAAGACCCCGTCGTGTTGACAGCGTTTAGAGTCTTGACAAAGAATTTATGTGGAAATTGGTCATCAGTTTGATCATCGGTTTGGCGGGGCACGGTTCTAAAATTCACAAAACTGTTGTCCGTGACCGCGTGATGCGTGGCGCTTGCGATTTCGGATATTGTCTCTTCGTTTTAACAGTCTGGTTAAAGGTGCCTTTCCGCGAGGAGGCGAAACGAGACGAGAATTTAGTACGAGTACAATACGAGTCATACATGGTACAGTCAAGTTCAAAAGTATGTATACACTTTAGTACCTTGTCTATTTAACGTCATGTTTAAACTGCCATATTAAATTATCCAAGCGATTAAAGTGACAAGGTACTAAATTGTATACATACTTTTGAACTTGACTGTACCAGCCCTGATATTCTACACGGTAATAACTATATCGCTTTTGACGTGTTAACGTATTGTCAACGTTTTAGTAACACTTATGTCATTTTTTTTTTTATGTTAATGAGAAGGCACCCGAGCACTCAGGCCACCTGATGGTAAGTGGAATCTGAGACCCATAGACATTTGGATTCTCAAGACTATAATCCTGAGATCTCAAATGCGTTGCCAACCCTGAGGACTAAGATGGAATGCCTCTATGCTAGTAATTTCATCGGTTGTCTTATCCCCACACCGGAACACAACAATGCGAATGCTGCTTGGCGGGTTGTTAATGGATAAGATGGTGGTAGCGATCCGGACGGACCCTGCACAGGGTCCTACCACCACTAAAAAATTCATAATAATGGCCGCCGAGTTAAAAACGATGCGAAAACCGTCAAACACGATATTGTTTTAACGCAGTATAATCTCTATTCTACTCAGGTGTATTTTGAGATTGCTATTAAATCACAATTTTATAGTGGTCGTCTATATATAATCAAATACGACCATTAATGACCATTTATTACCTATTTAATTGTTGTTGTTGTAATCATTTGAATGTTATTTTTTATTCTCTGATTATTAGTATTTATGTTAAGGTCCTAATGTAATTTCGTATCTTTTGACATGCAATGCAACTTACATTGTTATATTACATTGATGAATAAATAAACTAAACTAAACTACTTCGGAACCCGATTCTTCGGCGGAACCCTAATTTTCCCGAAGATGACTTGACAGATCGATTTTTTACCCGAAAAACCCCTATTCCACAATTTTCATCAAAATCGTTAGAGCCGTTTTGAGAACGTGATTACAAACATATACAAACTAGCTTTTGCCCAGGACTCCGTCCGCGTAGAAATCTTTAATCGCTGCTCCCTCCCTCTTGTCCAATTTTCTGGGATAACCTACCTTAGTTATCCCCATACCAATTTTCATCGAAATCTGTCGTGAAAGAACTTAAAAGAAGGCCAAACAAACAAACACACTTTCGTAATTATAATGTTAGTATCGAAGCATGGATCATGCTCGTTTAATAATATAGGATATATTTCACATGCGGAATTCCTGATTAAAAAGGTCACACATTGCCATAATAACAAGAACATTTTCCTAACGAAATAAAAGCAATAGTGTGTCGTATGAAACCTCCCAAATTACATTCACAACGTTTTAGACAAATTAATGGAAACATACAAATGCACTAATGAATTACACATACATATACCGTGACTAAATGAAATTGGCTTTTGTCGGTGTTCAACCCAAATATTTAGCCGCTCACAATCAAACCACTTTGTGATGGAACACACTTAATTAAATACAGTGAAGTGTCAAAAGCAACAATAGTTCAATTAAAACTACCCTTGGTTTTGTAAAATGGAATTGAATTATAGTAACAAAGCGGATTACTGCAGAAGCTAAGCACAGCTTACGCCTGATAGATTGTTCTACTTACTTGGGATTTCTTGATGATTGAATTGCAGTGATAAGAATGTCGTAGGAATATCAGGCAGTTTCCGATTTTTAAAACATTTTCACTGATTTCAACAGTCGCTAGCTTACCTAGTTTGCAACTTGGCTTGGTAAAAAGATGATTGATGTTTATTCAGTAAGTACACAAAAAAAAATCTAGGTTTTTTTGACGCGGGACAAAAAACCGACAAAAATCATGGACTCGCGAAAAATATGCGAAACGGCTCCACACTTACGGTTCGCACTGTTCGCGGCTTTCGCGCACGATCTGAAATGTCAGTGTCTAATGACAAATTGTCATTTGCAAAATACGTGCCACACGACGACACGCTAGCCTAGTTGGTAGTGGTTCAAATCCCGGTAAGGGCAGATATTTGTGTGATGAGCGCGAGTATTTATTCCTGATTCTTGAATGTTTTCTATGTATTTAAGTATATGTTTCTTTATATAAGTAAGTTTATCGTTGTCTAGTACTTATAGGACAAGCCTAGAGCTTAGTTTGGGACTAGGTCAATTTGTGTGACATTGTCCTGTAATATTTATTTTATTTCATTTACGAGATGTGAAAACCATTAATTGAAACAAAAGTTTTGAAAGACCAGCAGTCTTTAACAACTTCACCCCGTAACATATAGTACAAAATACGTGGTAAAAGTGTTATCGAACACGTGGCACAGTGCATCATTTAACCGAAACTACCGCTCGAAATTCAAATAGACGACAAATCGAATGGAATCATTGTAAATATGTTTTAAAATGTATTTAATTTTAATATAATATAATTAGAAACGTTTTAGTTCTTTTTTACATAGAAATTACCAAGATTTTGAAATAAAAATACAATATAACATAGAAATTTGTATTTTATTTAATACATGTAAGTTAAAATAAATAATAATAAGTAAATAATAACAAGTAATTATAAAATGTAAAATAAAATACAAAAAAACAACAGCAATACAGTAAACTTATAAGGATTCATACAAGAAATAATTATTAATAAACAATACTTAATATAAAAGCATAAAATACAAACAATTACTTAAACTACTATAAAAAATAAAAAGAGCACACAATTTACACTTTACTCATTGTCACTGTCAGAATCCGAAAATTCCACGTCTTCGAGATGAAAACCTTCAAACGCGGGATCACTTGGTTCATGGCTTTTTAAATAATTCAAAACTTCCTGTGACAACTTTTCCCGCGTTTTTGTACTTTTTCGAACAGATAAAATTTTAGGATCTGATGTCAAAAAAAAGCAAATTCAGTAAATTGGTATTTGTATTAATCCGCGAGGACTTGCGCGTGTGATGCTCGCGTATCTTCCTGATTTCTTTGTGGCGCGCTTCTAATGCTTCTTCTGACATTTGCCCTATCGGAAGTATACACGTAGATATTATGTGAACCAGTATCTTATGTACTGTCACTGGCATGTAATACCTTGAATACAGTTCCAGGTACAATGATTTGGTTTGGCTCACCAAATGACCAAATTTCTCAATATCGACATGATAGCCACATCCTATGACATTGAGAATAACTGCCATTTTTTTTATCAAATTCACGTTAATACCTGTTATTTCAGCAGATATTTCCGCGTTTCTGAAAAACCGCCTAGCAGTATTACCGTCATTCGTTGAACCAAACCCAGGTTTCGGTTTGTCAACAATAAGTCCAAGTTTTTCTTTAAATGATGCTTGGATTTGTTTTTTTCTTTCGTCTACTAACTTTTTATTATCGCCACCTCTCACTTGCCATGACATGATTGGTAGGCGATACGAAATATGTAGTAGACATTCAAAAGAACGAATCCATGCATACAGTGGTGAAATGCCAAATCTATATGATTCGACATTTGCAATTTTCTCCAGAGACTTGTTCATCTCTGAAGGTTTTGCACCACATACGAAACACCCAAGTCCAAACGTACTGTTGGCTTCTGACACAATATTACAAATACTCCCATCGACCATTGTAAAATGTAAATCATGGCTTATACTTAATTCTAAATCAAAAATACACACTTTAGATGGAACTAAATCAGAAATTAACCGTTCTAATCTTTCCGACTCTTCTTTTACTATATTAGCGTTTTCTTTTACAAAGGCAAACTTTATGGGTCTACAAAATCGCGTGGATCCCGGGCGTGGATTTTGCCAAATAACAGTTCCATCTAAAGTGTGCTTTAGCTGAAGGGGAACTAAACCAACAACAATAAATATTCATCGGTATTCGACGAATCTGTAAATCTTTGCTTATACAAACTATGCCCCGAGCTACCGTCAAAACCCCACTTGTAAATCATAGTCAATTCTTTGTAAGAAGAGACTACTCGCAATACCTCTTCTTGACATTCCACAATCCTAGCAACTGTATGATCCAACAAAGCCTGCAGTTGTACTTCGGCATGAGTTTCAGTGACCTCTATAAACTCATGTGATGGATAACACAGTTGCTTAGCTTGCTTCAAATTATGAAGGGTGGGGAATGTATCTTTATGTAAACTATTTACGGTAGCTCGAAGCAGTTTATACTTGCTTTCTGACAGTTCTAAATCTAAATACAGAGATAAAGCCTGTTCGGAAGTTAATATTTTCGACTGCAATCCATCACCGGCAGTATTGGCAGCGACAGCTTGCGCTGGTGTTAAAGGGATTTTTTTCACCTCGGAGGCTGCAGCAGAATATCCCTCCGCTCGTAACGCAATCGAATGTGCCAATGAAAGTTCCGAAATGGAATGGCTCTCCACCAAGCACTGCACCTTTTTTCTCTTCGTTGACACAGCACACTCATCAAAAACTTTGGGTTTTCTACCACGAGAACTCGGTCCAGGTGTAGGTTCATCTATCGAGATATCTCTCAAAGTAGGTGGCAACTGAAATGTTTCACTCAACCACATGATATTATATTTTAAAAATGTTTCCATATTTTGCCCGGCTTTGCTCCATTTTTTGGATGCGACCATGCAAAATACTTTTATTTTCTCTTCAACAAGTAGCTTGTCCTGATCGGAAGAGTTGTCCAAGTCGTAAGATTTAAGAATAGCTTCTCGAACACCACTCATTTTGCACCCTTTAGGGCTTTCGCGCCACGCATAAAAACAATCGGCGTTAGTGATGCTGCGACGTCCATCTGAAAAAAAAATCTCCATGTATGTTCCGAACCGAAAATTGACACTTAAGATACATAATTAGAATCTGTAAGGTTAGACCTATCACCCAAAAAAGTTTTATTGAGTTTGCAACTACAGATTTTTTTTTCTACTCTTTTAATTACAACAAACATGAAAAAAATAGATGAAAAAAACGACAAACTTTAAAGTCGTATTATGTGTAAACTAAAGTAGATTACTACAAAGAAAAAAAATGTTTAAATAGTACATACCTTGAGTAGAAAGTTCCATAGTTTCCACAAACACAAATTAACAATATACCGAATTATATATGTTTTAACTGCAAGGGCAAAAATGCAAATGAATACCCTGTTAACTAATTGCGACATTTTATATTTTTGACCTAGGTGATTAAGTACACATTAATTATATTTCAGAAAAATACCCACGTGTTAATGACCCCTAATTAGTCCTAAATATGTTTCCATTAACCCCTAATTGATTTGTTTACCTTGCCTTTTTTGAATTTCGAGCGGTAGTTTCGGTTAAATGATGCACTGTGCGTGGGTGCGATGCTGGTTCGACAAAGTCATAAAATTACGATAAGGGACCAGTAAGAACGTGATTTGGACCGCTAAAGCCTTCTTAGTTTTTATTACCCAGTTAAAGCGGAAACCGATATGTCACGAAGGCTTGAAATTATTGTTTCATTAGTCTGCCATGCAATAACTGTGGTTATTATTAAGTGATAAATCCATTCTGCTCGGTAAAATAATATTGCTATTGTCAACGTTATGATAACTTTTATTTACGTGACAGTATTGGTGGTTAAGTTAAAAACAATACGGTAACACGTTAAAAACAGACATTGTTTTACAGATTAGAATAGAAACCTGGCAGTGGAAAGAAAGCTAGAGTGATAACAGTTTGTTTCGTGGCAATTACGAATCGTTAAGAAAATGTGGGTGTTGTTGCACCAATCGATCGATCGCTGATCAATGGTATAGATCGACTTTGATCAGCGGCAAAATAATCTCATCGGACGGTTGGCATTTAAAAAAAAGGTTTCGATCAGAACATGGAGTGATCAAATCTCACACAGATGGTATGGTTACTTCTTCTTTGGCATTACACTCTTGTCAGAGTGGTCGTGGCCGTCACGTTTATTGTATGGCCTGCTCCTGGATGCGACGCCATTCTTCACGAACTGCCGCCCTCCTGGTACATTCGAGTACAGGACCGTCGACCTAAAGTAACCATTCGTTTTTTATCACAAACAGACATACACACATATACTATTAATCCAATTGCCCAAAAAGGAACTAACTGTATTCGTAGTTAATCATTTAAATTTTTACAACTATTGAGCCTATTTTAATAAAAGAGGTTGCAGTGTTGCCAAGTCTCATTTTTAAAATATGATAGTTGTACACCCAAAATTTGTCAAAAATTGGCAAAATATAGTAGCTTAAAATGGATTGGATGCTAAAGATACTTAAATCTAAAAAAAATGCAATAATTTTTCTAGTAGTTTTTAGCTAGGCTTAATGAAAATCGGTTGCGCCGTTTAAGATTCATCAGCTCTGAAAGTAGAGGTCGCTAGTGTTTAAGGGGTTTTTTTCTATTAGGGTTCCGTATCTCAAAAAGAAAAAACGGAGCCCTTATAGGATCCCTTTGTGGTGTGGGCCTTGACAGACGCCAAGGCTCTTTTTCTCCGGAACGTGTGGGAGGTATCAAGGTGAAATTAACATCAATATGTCTTTGGTCCCGAAGCTGTAAAAAAATCAAGCTTCTAATTCAACGCAATCCAAAGATACGGCATTTGGAGCCTTATTTTCTATCACCCATAGACCTAGAATAATTAAATTTAGCAAGAAGGAAGGCCTTACAGGACAAGTAATGAAGAATCTGAAAAGAATAAATTTTTTGGTCCATTACATTTTGAGATTACTAACATATTTGTAGTTGGTAAACTAATCACGACCTATCTCGGTGTATGGAGGCAACAGTTTTTCAACGGCAAAGTCTTAAGTTTGTAATCTTCGAGACTATCACCGTGATGAACGAAGTATTTACATACTTACAAGTTCGTACGGAACCCTCGGTGCGCGAGATCGACTCGCACTTGACCGGTTATTTTATAGAACATACACAATACAATATAAAATCACGCCCTCACTCCCAGTTGTGGTAGACAGAGCTACAGAAATACTAACAATTGTAAAAATGCTTGTTTATTATTCTGTAACCACTTATTGCACAATCAGGCCAAAAAGTTTATTAGTATTAGTGAAAGGTTGCAAGCCAAATGGCAAAAAACGGAACCCTTATAGATTCGTCATGTCTGTCTGTCCGTCCGTATGTCACAGTCACTTTTTTCCGAAACTATAAGAACTACACTGTTGAAACTTGGTAAGTAGATGTATTCTGTGAACCGCATTAAGATTTTCACACAAAAATAGAAAAAAAAACCATAAATTTTGGGGGTTCCCCATACTTAGAACTGAAACTCAATTTTTTTTTTCATCAAACCCATACGTGTGGGTTATCTATGGATAGGTCTTCAAAAATGATATTGAGGTTACTAACATCATTTTTTTCTAAACTGAACTGTTTGCGCGAGAGACACTACCAAAGTGTTGAAATGTGTCCCCCCCCCTGTAACTTCTAAAATAAGAGAATGATAGAACTAAAAAAACTGTATGATGTACATTACCATGCAAACTTCCACCGAAAATTGGTTTGAACGATATCTAGTTAGTAGTTTTTTTTTAATACGTCATAAAAACATTGATCAAAGCTACAACGAACTTTTATATTATGTTACTTGATGCTACGGAACCCTTCATGGGCGAGTCCGACTCGCACTTGGCCGCTTTTTAGTAATATTTTCCTTTCCCCTTCGAGAAGTTGATCCATTCTCAAGATGCACATTGATTTCCTACCTCTTTCTTTAACTTCCTGCATAGAGGGTATTTTTTAATAGGTGCACATTTATTAATATTTGCTTCGCTATTGATAATCAATAACACAGTCATGTTGTGTTATTTTTACTCTAGCTTCAAAAATGTTAGAGATATTACCGATTTAATGATTCCACTAACTTAACGATATTCATGGACCCTCTAATGCAGGGATGCGAGGAGAGGGAGTGTTGTTAAGTAAGTTAATAAATTAAATTTCAAATTTAGAATATCAGTAGGAGAGGGGCTTGTTGTCTGATAAGCTGTACATTTCAAATTTCGAATATCAATACAGTGTATTGCATACCTACAGCTTGACAAGCCATGTCATCATTTCTAGTGTGACTTTGTGTCCACACGAGAAGGTAAAAGAAAGATAATTTGCAACAAAAAATATATTTTTTTTAACTCGTTTTATTGTCATACACAACGTGTTACAAAATAATCCGTAAAAAAGAAATTACGAAAGTACTGTCAACCCTAGTATACTGTATACCTACCTAAGATACTGAACTGACGTTATTTAATAAATAAGGCTTGACACTACTTTTGTAATTTCTTTTTTACGGATTATTTTGTAACACGTATTATATTAACGATACAAAATCATATGTTAAATTTTGTGCACTGATAAAAAAAATACCCAGTATATTATATGGCACATAAATTGTTTTCGCCATGTTTCCGTTATCTCCCGGGCGCCGCCATGCCACCGAATATTGCTTGTTCTTCATACAATATTCAGATTGTAAATGTACATATAGCGTGTCACAAGCGGGGACGCAGTTCAAATTGTGTTAAGGTAAAACCTAGGAACGATGTAGTAAGGGGTAAAGTGGTTGTGGTTTAAAAATAAGCCGCTCTTTTTAAAACTTAACGTGTTTTTGTTTACGTAGATGATATTTTATTATCTTTGACATGTCGTCGTCGGCGACACAGAGAGATTTTCTGTTGTTTTTACTTGACATTTTAATGTGTTAATATTACTATTTAACTACAACTGAATCTTTGATCGGATTTGTGCAATATTTGAATGTGGTACTTAATGTAATTATCCATGTAAATCATTACACTTTTATGATGTCATATTTACTAAAGACGTTATGCTACATAATTACCAGTCTGTTGGCTTTTGGGTTTAAAAATGACCTCGAGTGACATACCCGTTTCAAGGCACGTCATAGGTTTAGAAGCTCTACTATACTCTCCCAAAATATCATATAACCTGTCACCCTGTAATGTATTTGTAAACCATTTTCTGTCTTCATGTTAGTCGTGATTGAGATGTGTAAGCTACGATCACTAACACCACACATGAGATGGGCTGTCGCAGCATAACAAGGGTTCGTGACAGAACTGATAGAGCCTGAGACCCGATACACGTCGTTAGCAACAGATGCCGTCGTGTCGGTTACCACGCCAACATTAAAGTGTTTAGATAAACTTCAAGTTTCAGCAACACTTTTTCCAATTTTAATGCAAAATAAGCCTTGATTTAGAGTTAGTGAAATTGAATGTTGAAATTAGTTGACATTGACATTGTTGAAATTTGTTGTCTTTGAATGTAGATTTAGTTTGCTCCGCTGTTGAAGTAGTAGTTCTACTTTGTTTTAGCTTTTTACCTCCGTTAGAATTATCTAAATAAACCTTGGAAAAAACAATAAACATAACATAACATCACTTTATTCCCAGAGTGGGGTAGGCAGAGCTACAGAAATATCATCAGCTCTAAAAATACTTGTTTATAATTCTGTAACCACATTTGCACGATCAGGCCAAGAAGTTTACTAGTATATTAGTGACAGGTTGTAAGCTCATCGCCTAACAGTACTACAAGCCGTTATTCCCTTATTCCCTTGGTCGCCTCTTACGACATCCACGGGAAGACATGGAGTGGCACTATTCTAATCCGGCAACCACACGGGAAAAAACAATATATAAATAATACATACATACATACATAACGTCACGCCTTTATTCCCAGAGTGGGATAGGCAGAGCTTCAGAATACCAACAACTCTAAAGTTGTTGATAATTCTGTAACCACATTTTGCACAATCAGGCTAAGATGTTTACCAGTGTATCAGTGACAGGTTGCAAGCCCATCGCCTAACAGTACTACTAGCCCTTATAAATAATAATCTCACAGAAATTGATCTAGTCCCAAACTAAGCTCTAGGCTTGTTCTAGACAACGATTAACTGACTTATTTATAGATATATATACTTAAATACGTAGAAAACATCAAAGACATTAGACATTCTCGTGCTCATCACACAAATATTTACCGGGATTTACCTTTAACCTCGCGAACGTCGCACCTTTCAAAAGAACATGGTATACTTTATAAGCACCAAATATGATCACGCTAAAAAATCGTTACGAGCCTTCGATAATGATTATGCAAAACATACGAACACTTTCAAATTACATTTGAGTACATTAATCTGCATCCCAGAAGAAGTATGAAGCTGGCTTTTTGACTCGTATAAAAATCAATCTTACTTCACGCGAGGGAAAAATGGCGCCAGCATTGATAGATGATGTTGCTTGCTGTATTAGCAATTTTTCAACAAAGCTTCTAACGACGGCTTTGTTGAAAATATCGAGAAATGCTATTGTTCACCGCTTCTGTATTAGAAGAATAAAACACATTGTTGGAATTTAAAAGTGCCTTGAGTTTCGCAACTGACTCTTATAGCCAGTGGGAGATGATGACAAACTGAACGATATTTATAGGTATCCATCGAGTAGTCTTTCTTTTTTTACAAAACAGTGTAAAAGAAACCAAGAGGGGTACGGATCATAATCTATAAAATTCAAAATACATAACGTTTCATAATACATAATGGTCGTAATATATGTATAATGGTTATTTTTCTGTAACCGTAAACTTTTCAGGATTGTTATAAAATAAACCTTACCTAACCTAATGTGTTCTATACAACGGCCTTTTAAAAAATCCCGAAAAGTTTACGGTTTCATAAATAAAACTATTATATATTATGACCATTATGTATTATGACCCATTATGTATATTGAACTATATTATGATACAATCCCAACCAAGAAATCTAATTAATCAATAATCTCAGTACAATCTCACACAAATTGACCTAGTCCCAAACTAATAATATAATAATAATAATATGTCAGGGGACAATCTCACACAAATTGACCTAGTCCCAAAATAAGCTCTAGGCTTGTACTATGGGTACTAGACAACGATAAACATACTTAAATAGAGAAATACATACTTAAATATATAGAAAACATCCAAGACTCAGAAACAAATACTCGTGCTCATCACACAAATATCTGCCCTTACCGGGATTTGAACCCTGGACCTCTAGCTTCGAAGGCAGGGTCACTCCCAACTAGGCTAGCATGTCGACAGAATTCAAAACGGTTTTAAGGTCGTGTGACTACACACGTAGTTTTGTTATTGTTTAATTCTATTTTGTAGCTATGAAGAGGGCTGTTTTTCACATTATTTATATTTATAGTCACGATGACTACAGATAATCGAGAACGCTCCGTCTAGACAGTTATCGACCAGCTTTGCCCCAAAATATTTCCGCCGCAATGGAGTAGGTATCCTTTAGTCAACTTTATTCAATTGTATTAGGATTTGTAGATTTACCCTTGCCTGGGTTTCCATTTTAATGTATTTAGATACACAAGCACAATGGGTCAAACAACGTAACATTAGGCCTTGCAGAGTCAGTATTTGTGGAACAATTCGATTACCGCAGCAACACCCTTTTACAGAACACCAGTATTATATTTTGTAAAGGCGTAACGTCAGATTAATGTTAAAGGATCCGCTATTTTCGTCTTTAAATTTTAACCCAACTAGTCTAACTGGGTCATACACACTCTTAAAAACAAAAGGTGGCCCTCCTGTTGTCAATAGTTAAAAGCTTGTGTGCATATAAGTTATGTTTAGGTCTAAAGCAGTCCTGACGGCGTTTTTTGCGGGAATGGGCTTAGCCAGAAAATTATGGTTTAAAAACTTTGAATGTATCCACAGGAAAGACAGTAACCTAAATCTGTGTATGACCCAACTACCTAATAAATAACTTTTGGGTGTATATAGGCAAGTATGTGTTTCATCTTTTTCAAACTAGTTTTCAAGTGTAGGTTATGTTTAATTATACGTTTGCCCCATAGGAGTGTCATGGGCTTTATTTTTTTACTATTAACATTCATATTCCTGTAGCACTTTATTTGAATGCTCATTGTTATTTATCTGCCTATCCAAGCTTCCGTCTGTTATTACATATATTTTACAATTCTCTATTAACATGCATAATTACGCGGAAATATTAAAATGGCCTGTTGGGTTCGCCAATAATTATAATGCGTTGTGGTCTTGCGTATGTTCAATAGCGTTCATTCATCCTTCATCCTTGACTCGTCGGTTCGTCCCCTAAACATAAAATCAATCTAACAAATTAAGTCGTACCTTTTAACCTAATTGCGGGATCTAGCAAGTCCTCGTTGTAAGCCTGCGTTTGATCAGGTTAGAACAATGGCTCTAATCGTTCAGCCTAATTCTCTTTGAATGGCTCATGCATTACCCGTAGTTTCGGCTTCATATCACTTGGGGACTCCTGCATCGGGACAATAGCGTTGGTTTGATTCTGTGATTCTGATACGGGCGAGCCTGATAATATTGAGATATAGCCAAGATAGAATCGTTACACTTTAACACATCCTAATGATATCAATTCTGAAGTATTTATGTTTGTTTGTTAGGTACGAATTTGGTATGTACTTTTTATCTCGGAATTTTGGTCAGTACCCGAGGGAAGGCGGCAGCTAGTGTTTTTTCGCCAATTGATTTTAAATGGATACGGGCGGTTTGTCACAGTTTGTCTAGGTCGAATAGATAAACAAAGCCGTAATATGTGAACTGTTAAAACCTGATAGGCTCCAGCCAGGGAAAGGGCTAAAACTTGTCTTTTGACTCTTCATAAAGTGATTTCTTATGACACTTACATGATAAGAACATTTAAATCTAATTAAAAAGAAAGTAGTCATAGGGAAACCATATCTAGCAGGTACTTTGCTGCCTTAGCAGTACTTAATCGCACGATGTTTTGACACATTTGGGCAACACCTTAAAATTCGTATATTTTTTCTCAATTTAATTTTTTCCGAAAGTTATGTTACCTACAATAAATGCATAGTGGAATTGCTATACGTACGGATACGTAGGGGTAGAATTGATTTACGATATTAAAATATAGAGACTTCTATCCAGACCAGAGCGTTGCGTTTGGAATTCTGAAAATTCATGATTTTTATCAATTCGGATTTATGACTCTTCTAAACTATGTAATGTACTCGTACCCTTACTTTTGAAAATACTTATATTGCTATTTAATATACGGCCATTGCCATTACTGTCAAGTAAATACGATCTATCGTAACAACAACAATATTATGACAAAATTTAACACCAAGTGAAATAGATACCCTCGTTTAGAAAACTTCTGAAAATGAAAAAGAAAGTCAGAATCAATAGAAAGAGCTCTTCAAATGTACCGCTAAAAACTGTAAACTGGTAAACCGTGTTCATGTGGATATTGCTCAATAGAGCCGATAACTTGGAGCATGCGGTATTCCGGGTGTTGTCTATGTCGCCCAGCCTTTATCAGGTCCCAGCAAACGACCAGTATTTATCTGAACAAAGGACCATTCAACTGAGCTTCTGGATTTTACCGCAACCCGTATCAGCGTGCCTGAGGTTATCACCTGAACGAAATTAAATTCTTCGCTTTAAATGTCCATACAACAACTTTGTAACAATTTTAATACTATGAAGTCCATCGTCGGGTATTTTAGGTTTATGAAGAGTATGTATGAATTACGTGACCATTTTTATTTGGTTGTACTTACTAGCTTTTGCATAGCAACTTTCTCAGGAAATGTACAATTTTCGGGACACAAATGTACAATTGTACAATCACATCAAATGACCAAACTGCTTTTATTCCGAAACTGTAAATATATCAGGACCATCGCGTAGAACCGTGTATTTATAGTTTCGGAAATAGACCAGATTGGTCAAATGATGTTTAAGAAATGAATCAGTTTGGGGTAACGCAGGTAACCCTATAAAAAAAACTCGATACCTACCAGATTTCACGTCGATCCATTGATGAGTTGGGTCGTAAAGGCAAAATAAACAAACAAACACACTTTCACATTTATAATATTACGAGCTGTTGCCCGGGACTCCGTCCGCGTAGAAATCGTTTGTGGCTATTCCCTCGGGAACTGTCCAATTTCCCGGGATTAAGAGTAATATATGTTCCTCCCCGGGACCTCAGTTATCTCAATACCAAATTTCATCGAAATCGGTTCAACGGTTTAGCCGTGAAAGCGTAAGAAACAGACAGACAGACAGAGTTACTTTCACATTTATAATATTGGATAGTAATTAGCAATAATAGGTGACACGTGACAATTCCGTAAACATTGTAAAGCTAACAAGTTTTCACACCACTAGGATCAGCTGCGCCATATACACTGAAATATCACCTGTCACCTGTAAGTATGGTAAAGTAGGGGGGAGGTGGTTTCTAAACTCCCACGGCTATTTGCAATATCAATACGAGTATTAATTTATTCAAGAAAAGAAGATAGGTATAAAGATCATTTTCTCAAACATGCTCGAAGATGTATGGATTAATATGAAGACATGAAGTTTCTTGTTTATGGTTCCTTACACTACCTCTTCGCCTTAGCTTTTTAAATTTACTTGCTAACATTAAACTGACAAAGGAATAATTACATACTGCCAACCAACACTAGACTCTGTAAGCATACTTGCGACATCAAAAAAACAATCTATGGTACTATATTTATGTGCGGATAAACATGGTGCTCGAGTAACTTGCTCAAATGGCATTTGTAAAAAATTAAAATCGGAAATTCAATCGATTTTTACTTGATTACCTGCCCCTAATTCACCATCGTGATAATTACACGTTATAGGTGACAATTCGGTATACATTGAGAAGTTAATACACTAATACATCACTGGGTTACATATAAGCAGCGCCTGGTACCCAGAAATGTCACCTGTCACCTGTCATTGTCAAGAAGTAGAAATAGGGGGCTGGTAGTTTATTATTTTGACATTTCCTCACATTGCTTGAGAATAGCACTGTTCAATCCTCGGCCGGAACGGGGATTGCAGGACTCGTTTTATCCGGCCTCGTCTACCCCAAACTCGTCCAGCAATCCTTTACTTGACGGCCTCTGGAGTAATGTACTATTTTTGCTTTACCAACTCTAAGGACTAAGATTGAAACCCTCTAGTAAACTATGCTAGTTATTTTACCGGCTGCCTGCCCAACAGAACACGATAAAATTGAATTTTGAAGTGAACTCCACCACGTACAGTACTTTTTATAAAAGTTGGCGTTCGAGTACTCATACGCGGTCGAGTTGGTCCGCATCCCTAAAGACCGGTCCCTAGACGCTCTTGCATCTATATTTTCTGAATTTTATTCGTGTTTTCTCACCATGTGTGAAGAGCTTTATATTATAACCCACGACGCAAATGTGGCGCAAAAAAGGTGTTATGTTTACCGTGTATGTCTGTGTCCGTGTATCATTGATAATTTAACGTTTTCAACTATTAGAAAAGTTAGTAACATTGGTTACAGATAGGTCACTAACCGTGCCTATAGCCACTGTTTTATTCTTTTTTTTTGTCCGGCAGCATGAGCATGTTATGCTCACTCAAAGGTCTTACGGCGGCGTTGTTGCTCGGGTCGCCACCTTCCCGAACACATGGTTGAGGGAGGCGATGGCTGAGATACGCGTCATACTCGTGAACCGGTGCTGTTTGCGGGTCTAGTCCGGTCTATTCACGCTTGCGAGGACCTGTTTTTTCTAGTTAGTTATTTTAGTAATCGTTCCTGACTTAGAGACCTTGTCGTGTTGTTCTCCTAGTCATTATTTTCAAATTGTTTTTATTTATCTTTCATTCATTCATCAATAATAATAATTAATTACTTTATCACTTTGTAATGTCACTTACTTTTAAGTATTATTGTATGTTATAATTGATAAAAATGACCTTCTGCTGGAGTTTGTTGCAGTACTTCCTCTCCGCAATGGTCTTGTCCGAAGCGCTAGTAGATTCACTGCATATTACCGACGCGTAAAAGAGCCCTCATGTGGCCAATTTACAGAGTAAATGATTGAATTTGAATTATAGTCAATCCGAAAAAATATCTTACAAATCTAAGAATGGGCATAGCCCTTCTCTGATTAGAGTAAATAGCTATTCAGGCTTTTGTTATAAAACGTTCATGAGTTAAGTTCCAACCGCAAGTCGACATTTTAGTATTGTGGCTTTGTAGGTCCCAAACAGTTAAACCTGATAGTAAAAAGAAAGCCAGTTAAATCAGTATGGTTCTAAGCTAGGATTCATTATAACAATACACACCCATATAGACACACTCATACCCACTTGGTTCTAGAGTAAATCATTTGGGTATCCTTAATCTTACGAAATTAAATGCTTAAATATTCCGTTTTATTATTTTAAAGTGGTTATTTCAGTGGTGGTAGGACCCTGTGCAGGGTCCGTCCGGATCGCTACCACCATCTTATCCATTAACCATCCGCCAAGCAACAGTGTTCGCATTGTTGTGTTCCGGTGTGGGGATAAGACAACCGGTGAAATTACTAGCATAGAGGCATTCCATCTTAGTCCTCAGGGTTGGCAGCGCATTTGAGGTCTTAGGATTATAATCTTGAGAATTCAAATGTCTATGGGTCTCAGATTTCACTTACCATCAGGTGGCCTGAGTGCTCGTGTGCCTTCTCCTTAACATAAAAAAATAAAAAATAAAAAAATAAAAAAGTATTACATAATAATTTGTTCTTCACTGTACTATTGTTCGTTTAAGTTCACTCTGTACACGTTTTTTGTAAACCGCTCGCAGGGCTCCAAGATACAGGTGACGCCTAGTTTGGAGTCCAAGGGACATTTTCTGTATGCATTCTTGTGCTTGGTCTATCAATATACTTACCTTATCTATCTAATCGGTTCGGCAGTTTAAAAGTTACAATCTCTGAAAGCAGAGGTCATTATTTTCTATTTATGATTAAAGAAAGAAATAAAAAACGTTAATTTACTTACATCTAACAGGAGAGAGATCTTACAGAAGAACAGATTAACAAACAAAAATATAAAACGCAAAATTCTGAAAAAGTTACAGGCGGAGCAAAATGGTTCCTGCTCAGCATGTTACTGGTTTTTAGGCCAGAGCTGGTCTCCCGCAGGAACCATTACATAAACATATCAACATATTAAGTCTATGGGCATACGCAAGCACATTCGAAGTAAAACCTTTGAAAGGGTAAAAGGGTATAGTATATTTACTAGTGCAGCAAAAAAACGCCACAATTAAACAATTATTTAAACGCGTACGCAATTCTTACGAGATGTTATCTAAAGTGAAGATTTCTGCCATTTAAAACAAGTGAAAGTGAGAGTTACGTTGTTTAACATCACTTAAACATTCATTTTATGATAAACGAGACGCGATCACGAGTTAGATAAAAAAATCGCTTAGGTTTCTATTATTTGGAAAATATTGCTACAGAATGTTGACCTTTCGTGATGTGTTTTTCATGTTTCTCAACAAAAATGAATAGGGTAACAGAATGTATTAAGGGCCGAAGCATATTTTCAATGCGCCTAACTAAATTATCTTCGCACTGCGTACATGTGCAATAATTTTATCGTAATCTATCCCTAGAGACGGATATTCCGGGTGAAATACCTAATTTTACCGGGTAAATTGGTTTAAACCATCGAGTATTTACCTGGGTAGTTGTCCATCTTTCTAATCCCTTGGGAGCTGTTACTCCAAATTTGTTGTATAGGAAGTTACTTGAAGTTTGCGTTTTTTGTGTAGTGGTAAAGTTAACGTAATAATTATTCGAAACAACATTGACACGCACATTTAACGGCGTTTGTCTGTAATCAATCGATCTCTATTGCAATTTTCAGCTTCGTTCAGGGACTTTTCATGCGAGATGAACTGTCAACTGCATATTTTTTTTGTCATATCTCTTATGTAAAATCATCTCGAAGTCACGAGAATTGGGTCCATGGTTTGGAAATCGGTATTGAGCCCTGAGTTACGTTTTAAATTATTATTTGCAATGATATTTGACCGTTTCTCCAGCACAACACTAAAAAGGCCCTTATAATATTTTTTTTTTTTAAATAACATTCAATTAATAAAAAAAGAAATGTTTATTACCGCTGTGGTCTCTACCACTGTCAATGAGTTATTTATTCTAAATTCGTGTCTGTCGTGTGCATCCCCCTGTTTTTTTTTTTTTTTTTTTTTTTTTTTTTTTTATCGTTAGCAATAAGCACAATGAATGCCACTATGCCAATGTCAAAAGTGAGGAAACGGCAGGATTTATAAATATAAGATACACGGAATTTTGAAATTTAGATGAGGATCAGGGAAGTTGAGTCAAATAACTGATTATTATTGCTCGTATTAATTTAACAACAACCATAAATTCAGTCCCCTTCCTTCCTATCATACATACATCACAATATTATATCAATTACATTTAATAACTATTCACTAATCGTAAAGTTGACAAGATCGAGTTACGTGCTGTTATAGTATTCCGACTCGATTCTAGATTATAGATAATAAATCACGTATTATTGGGAGTAAATTCGAGTCACGATTTCGGTCGGTTCTGAATTGGAATTGGATATGTCCGGTATTTCCCTTTTTTGGTACATATTCGAGAAAGTTAGGATGTAGCATTTTATCTTATCTGTGCATCTTCTAAAGCCATTTTGTTTTGACTAATGTTAATCGTAAAGATACTTGTTTATAATTCATAATGTTACCTAATTACTTATATTTTGTTGAACGCAAGTACGTGGTTACAGTAAATTTTAATATAATCAATCACTTCAATTTCTGCCGTTATTGGAATGCGCTACTCGCTGACTTCGAGATTAATTAGAAGAGCTTGGAAAGGGTGAGCTTTTCTTATGTCAGTGATGTAATTTGCAGATGTTAACATAGATACACCCTGAAAATAAATATTAAATCAAAACAAAACAAAACTTTGTTCAGTATGATTAATCTAAAATGATAATGCATAGCAAAACAAGTACCTACGGATAAAGCATTTTTATTTTTACTAAAGTTTCCGTGTACTTGTAATAAAGGAGTTTCACTTTTTTATATGACATTACCAATGCATTTCTTCATTAGTACGTCCATGTTATGCAAACTCTCAAAACAGCTCGCTCTTTCCGAGCTCTGTTAATAAGAGATGTTCTTTATAAAGTGGATGTTATTATGTCACTAAGGGGTTAACTCTTTAAAAAGTTTGTGTTTCAAACCTCCTTTTCAAATATTACAGTGTTGTACAAAGTGCAGTAAAAAAGGTATTTTTAATCCTCGGCTATCAGGGGTGGAACATTATTTACTGCCACTCACCCGAGCGTATTTCCGCGAATTTAGCTAGTTTGAAAACTGAAGCTTTGCGATAACGGACGATGATGTATTGATATGACATTGTCCAAATGGATTATATTTTAGCGCAGCTGTATTGAACTAAGCTCTACATGCAAATACTGGCATTTCACTTTTTTTTTTTTGTCATTTAATTTTAAGGATCCTCTTTAAGGATCACTTTGTTGTTTCTATTATATCTATCTGTCTGTCTGTCAAGACCCTTCTTTAAGGAGTGGGAAGAGGTAAACTTGATATCAACTGTGGTATCTTTGTATTAAAATAAAACAGGATTATGTTTTATAGGTCGTACAGTCAAGTTCAAAAGTATGTATACACTTTAGTACCTTGTCACTTTAATCGCTTGGATAATTTCATATGGCAGTTTAAACATGACGTTAAATAGACAAGGTACTAAAGTGTATACATACTTTTGAACTTGACTGTACATCACAGATATTTGTGGGGTAGTAGGTAAGTACTTTTAACACAACTTACGTTATTTTGACGTTACTTCATTCCAGATGATTGGATTCAGTATAACACTACCAATTATGTAAGTAAGAGAGTAAACGGCTCCCTATTTACATACCTATGGCTATTTTTTTTTTTTGAATCGCTTAACATTTTTCCTAAGTGTGCAAATAGACAAAAAGTGGTCCGAATCTGCCAATACCATCGTTGTAGTAAAGTAACAAAGCATGTATGATATTTATCAAAGATGGCGGAGAAACGTGCGGTGTTAGGAAAGTGACAGGGCAATTACAACGTCTGCCCACTTGTGCGCATGAGTCGCTTGCCGCCGTACGCGCATGACGCGGCGCATGGCACAAGTTTTCAGCGAATATATTGGTTTTGGCTATGGTCCATATAAAACTCAAGTACGGCGGTTTTATTTAGTGTTCGCATTTTAATATACTCGTACCAGTGAAATTACTAGATTAGTGGCATTCTATCTTAGTTTTCAGGGATGGCAACTCATTTTTGTGTCACATCCCACTTACCAGGCAGCCATTGGGTTTGTTCGCTTTCAGTACGGCGCAATAAAAAAGCCAAGTGCTCACCGCCGACCATGATCACCTGCAACACCAGGAGAAGTATCGCAGATACCTTGCCGGCGTTAAGAAAAAAAAATGCTTGTTTCTTGATTGATAACAGTCGTGCCCGGTAAAATGTTCCCTATAAATGCACAGGACCAGCCTTTTATTGAGATCTCTTTTCAGATTTTACCGCATTTATCACGGGGTACTGTTTGGGTTACTGCCTGCAGTTAGGTGCTGCCTTCACCGTATTATTCAGGCTTTCTTTTCATCCCTATGACGTCAGTGCGTGCACGATGATGCCTTTTGGAACTTCCCGTGATAAATGCGGTAAATATGCAAAAGGATGCAACGTCCGCCCGAATGCCGGTTGGTCAAGATTAGAGAGTATCAGATCGTTGACAACTAGAGCCGCAACTCTGAATACGATTAAATGGAAGCCCAGCCCAGAAATAGGAACAGTACCTATTCCATATGAGGCCTGACCTTGCAGGCGATGGTTCGATCTATCATGCTGCTTTACGGCCGAACCCTATATTCAAACCGCTGACAGATTACTTCGGATTAAAATTTGACACATTTTGTATGGGCAAATGACAAATTTCAACCCGAAGTAAGCCTTATCTATCCGCGGTTTGAATATAGGGTTCGGCCGTTAGAGAGTAATAGCAGAACGTACGTCATCATGTTAAATATTCAAAATGACATGTCTAACGTTATGACAGACATAAAAGGTCAGCTTAAAGCTAGGGACTATGACAGTAATACAAGGGCTCCGTTCTACTTGGCAAAACCAAATTGGTTTTGACATATCAGCGCAAGTGCACGTACCGTTGTCAATATGGTTAAAATGTAGTCCCTGATTTACGACCTAATAATTACAACATAGTTGTTGCATGCCATAGTTATGTTATGAGAGTAATGAAACAATAATTTTAAGCCTTCGGGACTGGGTGAGTTTGCTGATTTTGTGTGTACGTATGTAAACACTTTATTGTAAAACAATAACATTACAAAAATATAAAAATGAAACAAATATATAGAAGTAGTGCAAAAGCGAACTTATCCCCAATATTTAACCAACTACTTCGTCAAAATCGAGCGTTTTTCAAGTAAGATCCTAGCAGCGCAAACAACGTTGACAATACGAGAAGATGTCAAAAGCAATTAGATTTTACCGAGTAGTTTAGATCCCCTGATTATTTTTTATACGTTGACAACGAGATAGAACTCCAAATACACGAAAAAGTCAAAACTAAGGTTATTTTAAACCTATGACTTGAGAATAAAACTTTTACATTCCCTAATTCCAACCCGTATATGACATCATATAACCGGTTAAAACCGGTTATTAACGATATTTTGCATACTAAATTCGGTTATTAACCGGTTATTTGCATTCCCTAGTTGGAATCTTTAACTCTTTATGACACAAAAAGAAATATGTTACGAATATATTGTGAAAATAAAAACATTCTCGGTGCAATTTAAAACAGTGTTGTGACAGCTACTCGCCTGATTTTACTTCACATATCTTTTTAATGACAGTGTGACCGCTTTGTCTGACAGTAACAAAGCGTTAAGTAATGTCGTACGCAACAGCAATTACAATAATTCATTTACTCGACGTTATTATTTACTGTGACTTGCGTTTCCAGGTTACTAACGAGGTGTGGCCTAAAAATAGCCAAATACTATTTAATAATATATTAGTTCTCATTAGGAATTAAGGTTTTTGTATAAATCAGCTCAAAGTAAAGTTCTGGAAGCTTCGTCGTTAAATCAAAATTATTGTAAACTGGTTACTAAACTTTCGTGCCACCACGAAGAACAATAGATATATAAGATCAATATTTGGCAAACATGGGCAGTTTGTCAAATATTGATCTTCGATCTCTTACATTAACTATATTGAACGAAAGCGATGCAACGGATATATTTGACAAGTAACAGCCACGTTTGCTACTGCTAACGTGACATAAAATATTACAAAATATAATAAATATTTAACGTTTTTGACCGAGCATTATGCTTCAGAAAGCAATTCGAACAGAAGTTTTACTTTTAGCACGACCATTCAAATATTGTTTATAGGAAAAATATTTTGACTGTAATAGTTGGCGCTTGGAGCCTATAAACACGCCATTAGGGGTAAACGTGGAAAGATAAACAATAAAACTATTTCCAGTTGTGTGCCAAAACTCGGAATATTGGTATTTAGTTTTGAATTGCGATTGCCGCTGGCATTTGGCAATAATAAAACAAAGGATCTGCTTTATCGTCACGTGTACTGAACGAACATTTTCCAAATATTTATAGCCTTTTAATTTACGAGTTTTGATTTCCTTTTGTTGTTGGTGCAAGTATTCACGCTGGATTTGAAAATTGTCGGTGTATTTTTTTTAAATTTGACTACTAAACAGGAATACCCTCGTGTCGCCCAATGTAACATCACATCTGACAAAGTGACATTTACGAGTAGCATAACCGCCTACAGACTTAATCAAAATTTTGAACTTAACGCCTAGTGTCATTAAACTGCACTCATGGACAGTTTGCGTAAAATGTTTTGACGTATACATTGCACGTTGGGCGGTTAGCTGATACGGCGTTTTATTTTGGGCGGCACGAGGCTAAGTGTTTCGCGCGTATGTTTGTATCTTGTTCTTGTTCTTAAATTAAGGAAAAACAAAGCAGAATACAGGTTCTGGGGTCGAAGAAAGATGCTTAACGCTAGCGTAAAAGATTTTCGAAAACAGTCGACATGTACGGAGTTGACATACGCGCTCGAAGCGACCATCCGGTAGCTAACGTCAATCCTATCATCCATACTAATAGAGAAGAAAATAAATCCATGCTAATATCATAAATGTGAATGTGAAAGTAACTGTCTGTAAGTTGCGCTTTGAAGGATAAACCGCTAAACCGATTTAGATGAAATTTGGTATGGAGATTGTTCGAGTCCCGGGGAAGAACATAGAGTACTTTTTATCCCAAACAATTGGACGGTTCGACTTTTACGCGGACGGAACCGCGGGAAACTTCTAGTTTTCTATCTATAGCGATAACTTTCGCCAAATGTCCAGGGCCTCTATTCAGGTGCGTTAAACGATATCGTGTTTGACACGTTTAAGAATCGTTTATGTCACAGTCGCCATTATTGTAAATGACCTAAGAGTTATCAAACCGTTGACAATACGGAAAAAGGTCAAAAACGATATCGTTATTACCTTGTAGAATTCCAGCCCTGGGCACTGTTTGGTTATCATACATATCGTAGACTATTTATATGTGGACTTATCAAAATTGCGTTCGTAAATTAAAAAATTGAACAAAGAACTTAATACGAAGCAGTTCAATGAACAACAAAGGAAAGTTATGGAAATTAATTCCCAAAAGGTTTACCCGTTTGATTTTGTTTAAGAATCGTTGGAAGTTAATAATCGTGTAATATAAGAAAATCCCGACGGACCCGAGTCCGTGCCAGGTGTGGCAAATACGGAAGAAAAGAGAAATGGGCTGGTTATTACAAGATTGTAGCCATTTTCTTGTAAATATTTTTCACATGATAAAGTTACAACTGTTAAAGGGAAGCATTGAGTATTGAATATGTATTGTCATTGAAGATAGTTTTCGGGGTTGAACGTTCATTAATTTTTAAAACAATCTAAGCCAAAGAACACCGCGTTTCATTTGTCTTGAGACCAATTTCACGTTGACGAGTTGATACAGATGTTTAAACTGCTACGGGGGATTACCATAATATAGTTATGCACTTCAATTTACGGTAAGAGAAAGAGACAAAGCCGAGTTACTGCTATAGCTCTGTTCCTTACGATCGTCCTAAACTGAATTACTTAGCCATGTCATGGTAACTTCCCTGTTACTCGTAAAGACACACACACAAAATGCAGCAGATGAATATTTGACTAGATTTAATGAATTATGAAGGGCCGATTTTTTATCAGTTGTTAAATAAAATCCATATGTATCACATTTTAGATTTGATATTCGAATTTTTACTAATAGTTTAGTTAACTTGACAAATTTAAAATCAACCCTTATTTTTTAAATTTGGGTAATGACCAAAAAGTTGGACCATGTAGTTTAATGCGTAGAGAGCGTCGGTGGCTTAGTATCTTAGGGGGCGACTCGACCCAGTTCGAACCCCCGCGGTCACCATGTACCAATGAGTTTTTCTAACTGAAATACATTACCCGATGCTCTTACGGTAAAGGAAAAATATCGTGGTGAAACCTGCACATTCGAACAGCTGAGAGTGTAAGACGTTAATTGCACAAAAGATCCTAAAAGGGTCGAAGTGTATCAGAAAGGGCCCGTCTGAATGATAAGATGAGATAAGCTTAGTTAACCATACAAACAACGAAGGCGAAAACAGTTCCGTTGTCCGACGAAAAGTATCTTTACAATTGTATGGCTACTTTTCGTTGTCGAACCGAAAAGTATGATAGAAAATTTAATTGCGTGTGTTATCATGCCCAACTTTTTGGACATTACCCATTTAAATATTTACACAAATCGACTTTCTCATGTTCATCTTATCAATTAATTAATTGTTTCATTTTAAAACCGGCGCAACGACAGCTTATCTATCGGACTATAAAGACAGTTATTGCGAGCAATTAAGGTGCACATTAGCATACACGGAGAAACTGGAAGGTCGTAAGTGGAGCGCGACAACCAGGGTGCGTCCGCGGCTTGATGAAACAATTTACTTGTGTGCTGTATTGTGGGCACAGTGGGCTTGAGACCAGTAGGCCTGTAGTTAAAATATCTATTACTTTAGTCTATTTTTTTATTACGTAGCAAGGCTCGGATACTGGTTAAATTTTCAAATCGTTCTTATGTACTTGACGCAAAATCTTTTCATTTCGGTTCCTTTAGCATAAACCGATTTATTTAACCGGGTTTTGGAGAAACCGTTATATAAAGTTATTTTCGTATTAACCGGTTTCGAGCTAAAAACCCGGTTAATCCAGACGCACGTTCCGCACCATAAACAAGCTCCGTTTAGTATTTTTATTCAGTGCTAATCTTTTGGTTTCTCAACATCATTATTACAACACATCAATTAGACAGTCTTGACGGAGCTCCGCTGCCGCGGAGCTCCTATTTCTGGGTGGTTTGGCCTGCTGTAAAACTAACATAACCTAAACCTACCTACGATTCTATAACCTAATTCCACTATTTGCAAATAATATCATGTTTTGCGGATATGATATTCTGCGAAGTATGGATATAACTTTATTAGATTTGTTAGTTTTTTACGTTTTTGTATGATTTTCCGTGTGTTGCTGAAGGCCAGGATTATTACCCAGGACTTTTTTGTCTCCATAGCGAAGTCATACGTGAGACAAATTTGCATCGTATATGCCACACGATTGAAATTAATGCACTCAGCAGTGTATCGCTACTATATTCACCTCTCGGCAGCCGGCGCACTCCGCAATTTAGACGCGAAGTTACAAGAACGTCAGCTTGTAGGGGATGCGTGCGAATGAATACGATGAATATGATAATGACCCGTGTGGTTGCCGGGTTACAGTAGTGCCACTCCATATCTTCCCGTGGATATCGTAATAGGCGACTAAGGGAATCAGAGCTTGTAGTACTGTTAGGCGATGGGCTTGCAACCTGTCACTAATACACTAGTAAGCTTCTTGGCCTGATTGTGCAAGACGTGGTTACAGAAGTATAAACAAGTGACAAGTGACTTTTTAACGGGGTAATGTTATGTATGTATGTGATAACTAGGCGTTAGAAGGAAGTAGAGACAGGCACGTTTGATCTCCCAAAAATCTGTTTAGTCATGAAGAGCGCCTTCTGTGCCTACTTGTACAATTACCATACAGACAACAGTGGCCTAGACCAATTTCGATTTTACTTAGCTAAGTTTAATGACAAAGAGGAGGCAAACGAGCACGTGGGATCTGAGATCCATGGACATTTGAATTCTCAATACTGCAATCCTAAGACTCCAAATGTGTTGCCAACCCTGAGAACTAAAATGGAATGCATAGTAACCGTTGTCTTATCTCCACACTTGAACACAACAATGCGAACACTGCTGCTTGGTGGTAGGTTAAAGAAGATGGTAGGAGATAAATAAGTTATCTACTCGCGTGAGACATTTCCATCTACCAAATGCAATTAAAATTATTAATATAGTTTGCTAGCCCACTGTGTCCCAATATACTGCGTACATACTGTGTAATGATGTTATTATTGCGATTGTATGCGTGTGAGCATTTCGTTTAGTTTCGACCGACGCTGACGTTATCAGTATCTCTCACACAACTGCTAAATAATCCCGACGGTCCGAGTTTCAAGCTGTAACCTTTCCGACAGATGAAACGCAATGCGAATTTCAACATTACGGTTGCAATTTGGATTGATATTATACACTGCCTATCGTTACAGATATATTCGTTGAATGGGTAAATTAGAACTTCTTAACTATTCGACTACAGAATTGTTGAAGCTAAGGTGTTAATTCAAAGTTTGGTGATGTGCTGATAGGGTATTTTCTAAGTTTGTCGGTAATCCTCAAAGTCAACATGGGTTACTCGTACGTGATGTAAATAATCTTTTAACACTTTACTGTTGCTGCAGAATTATAGACTTTGTAAAGAACTTAAACGTGGACTTAACCTCTTAAAAGCCTTGATAGACTGCAATTTTACGTGCCCCCAAACTCTATGTTTATATTTTAAGTAAGTAAATTTTAGTTAACATTTAACTTATCAAGTTATCAGGGGGGGGCGGGGATAACAATCTCACACAAATTGACCTCGTCCCAAACTAAGCTCCCGACTTTATATCAAACTCCCAAGTCCATAATATATTTATTTTCATTCAAGCACTTATCGACTTTTATAATCAATAAGAATCATTAATTACTTACCATCTCTGAATCGGTTTGCTACTTAATATTAGTATTAGATTAGATAATATTAAACGCTATGCCATGCATATCTTACTACTCAGGGGTTGGCAACATATTTGAATTGTTAAGTGCTTGGCTTATTTGTTTATTTATTTCCTTATGAACCTTTGACAGTAAAAAACAAATATCCTTGTTACTTATAAAGATTTCTGACCATGGCTCTATTTGTTCTAGATGTGACTGTGACGTACCGGCGCGGGCTGCCCGTAATCACAGTCCCGCTGCCCTCGCGCCGCGAGCGCTGCCGGTTCACGCTGCGGCCCGTCAGCCAGACCGTTGGCGACCTGCTCGAGCAGGTGAGTCGTCTCCCTCACTCTTGTACCGGCGGCGCTGCCCGTGATCACGGTCCCGCTGCCCTCGCGCCGCGAGCGCTGCCGGTTCACACCGCGGCCCGTCAGCCAGACCGTCGGCGACCTGCTCGAGCGGGTGAGTCGTCTCCCTCACTCTTGTACCGGCGGCGCTGCCCGTGATCACGGTCCCGCTGCCCTCGCGCCGCGAGCGCTGTCGGTTCACGCCGCGGCCCGTCAGCCAGACCGTCGGCGATCTGCTCGAGCGGGTGAGTCGTCTCCCTCACTCTTGTACCGGCGGCGCTGCCCGTGATCACGGTCCCGCTGCCCTCGCGCCTCGAGCGCTGCCGGTTCACGCCGCGGCCCGTCAGCCAGACCGTCGGCGACCTGCTGGAGCGCGGGTGAGTTTTTTGCTGACAAAAGGCAAATTAAAACTTTGGCCATCTGAGGCTTTGAGGCTCATAGACATTCAACATGCCAAACCGGCAGTCTCTAGGCTGCAATTGCGTTGACAACGAGGACGGAAAATGTAATGTGTTGAGATTGCGAAACTCCATATGATATACTTTAGAAAAGCGTTTTAGCTGCTCTATAACATTACTTACATTAACATGACAACCATTTCCCTTCCCAATTGTGGTGTAGCGTTGCTTTTACGTTAGCGATTGTAACGTTGTTACTACTGAATATTACGATGTGTTTACATTACCACGACCATCGTAATGCCTTTATATTCCTCTATTCCTCTATTCTTCTTAATGTTCCCATCCCAGTACTACTAACACAAGTTCATAATAATGCAAACACTGCTGCTGGGAGGTTTTATTGATTTTAAATAGTCAAAATGTAAAAAGTAACTCTGACTATCTAGACTTTATTCAGAACATGCATCCAACGCCTAGTTTCCCACTAAGACATCATAAAGGTTGATGAAATGGAATGACTATAAAGGAGGCTAACATGGTGGTAGCGATCTGGATCCTGCACAAGTCCTACTTACATACCAGGCTGGTACATTGTGCGCCCACAGGTCAAGTTAAGATACCAATGTGAGGTTTCCTCATGCAGGTGAAGGCCGAAGACCGCGGCGTGGAGCGCGCCACGGCGATGGCGGCGGACGAGCGCGTGCGCATCGCCTCCAGCGACACCATCGAGTCGCTGCTCGAGCACGACTTCCGGCTCGTCATCAACGACACCGAGTACTACGTCAAGAGCCCCGCGCTGGTCAGCCACAGTTTTATTATCTTTTAATTTATTTACAACTAGTGTTTTTTTTACTGGCCAGAATGAGGTGACATTGGGGTACACTGCATGCACAAATCGTGAAATTTGATAAATCGGAAAGTAATTTTTCGATTAAAGTCTTTATTATTGTTATTGCTTAAATATACATCTAACATAAACTTACGTAAGTAAACCTTGAAGTAATAATCGTAAATGCTCAGTCCAGGGTTCCGACGCGGTTACTACCTACTACCACAAAATAACTACATCGGAAAGCAACACGTATGAACAAATTTTCACCTACAATTACTACCTTTTTTGTAAAATGAGAGTTTTATGCAGATAGCTTAATAGTATTTCTGGTATTATATTGTAAATGTCTCTTACATTACAAAACAGCCTATTTTTTTATTAGCTATCCAATCATAAATCACGATGTTGTAAAGTGAAAAATATATTTTTACCCTTGATCCTCAGGCATCGTAAAAAAAAATACGTATTTTATCATTGATCTCGATAATAATGATGATGATTATGATGGGTTCATCATCGTTGATATTAGTGAGTGGTATAATTATTTAAAAGTTCCTAAGAAAAACTGATTATAACTTGACTAACTTTTTCTTGTGTAAACCGTCATCAAAAGACGGTTGTAAAATATTTTTTGATACGAATCATCGACGTATCGAAGGTAGGGGACCTTCAATAGGATTAAATATAGTATACAAACCCCTTAAACGGATATGTATATCTTCTTATTTAATTGGATCGGTTCCTTACACTAGCATTAATTACTTGATTCTATCTAATTAGACGTCAATTACAGGGCAAGTACGACCCAGATTGCAGCTTGTGGTTTAATATATTAATTAAAGTGTGCGTTGAACCACAATTTAGCAATAGGTCTTTGTAACAAGATATCCTTGTATTTGAATAAGATATCAACGTCAGGAAAAATAATGAAATACGTGATAAATAAACGTATCTTTTGAATGGGATGACAATGGGTTTTTGGTATTCTAAATATAATTCCAGACTAAATGAGCTCTAAACAATGACAACCCATACGTTTGAGTAAGAAAAAATAGTACATTGTTAGCCAAGGGATGATCAAATGCATCTCGAGGGGTAGAAATGCTACTTTAAATCCTGTATATCTTTACTTTCCGAATAATTTAATATTCGGTTTTGGGATCAACCTTCTGGATACCAAATCTAAAGTCAGTAAATCCTTTTTTAACCCTAAAAACGAATTACGATTCGGCCGTTCGTTTTAACGTCCGACGACTAACAGCTAATCGAAGAGGTGAATCTTCTAACACCTCTCTTTGGTCGTTTGTTATAAACCTCAGACATTCATCCAGGATTTACAAAAGGAAATATCCTCCCAACGTGTATTCAAAGTTGAACAACTAATATAACTAAAACCCAAATACTCAATCCTACTCCAATTACCAGTAAAATGGTCTCCCGCAAATGAATTCGGAACTACAGAATGGACATCCCAATTACCACCCGCCCGTCAACCACAATGCACGTCCGATGCATGACCAATTTGTCCTTGCACTTGAGTTGTATGGGGGTGAGTACGTTTTAGGGGTGCTGGTAAAGTGGTGACTTCATCGATCCGATAGTTTGGTCCACGGCTTTGCCATGGTTGCTAAGCGCGTTTAGGGATATGCATTGACTGTTGAGTTTTAATTTTTTACCGGTAGTTGGGTCGTTTGGAATGGGAAGTTTATTTTTACACGACTGCGCGGTAAGTTTAATGATCGGCTACTTTGACTGATATTGCGACAATGTTTTATAATACATTTCCGTAGCAAATATACCTATAATTTTTTTATTGAAAAAAAACACGCCATTGCAAACGTGTTATTTAATTATTCGTTTTTTGTTTCATTTAGTGATAAGTGATAATATTTTTTTACGACGATTGAAAAACAAAATATGCAAGATCGATTTTATATTCAATACATACAAATGTATACAATGACTGCTAACGCCATCTGTTATCGAATAGCGAAACTATGCAGAGTAAAGTTTAAATATGAGTGTTACTCGTAAATTGCTCAAAATAAGATCCTAGTGTGGTATATTTTTGGAGCCTACTATTCAATTTCTAGACAATGATTGAACAACATTCAGATTCGAGTCCTATTGAAAATTTTGGATTTTCTTCTTTGGTACAATACCACGTGACAAAACCTAGACTATTGCGAATTTAACGATTCCAATGGTACCCCATACGCCTATGTTTAGTTCAGGCATTAGGAAGTTATCGTGGAGTAAAGAAACTCACAAATATACATACTTACATGAATCGAATTGACGACACGCTAGCCTAGTTGGGAGTGACCCTGCCTTCGAAGCTAGGTGTCCTGGGTTGAAATCCCGGTAAGGGCAGATATTTGTGTGATGAGCACGAGTATTTGTTCCTGAGTCTTGGATGTTTCCTATTTATTTAAGTATTTATTTCTGTATATACGTATGTTTATCGTTGTCTAGTACCCATAGTACAAGGCTAGAGCTTAGTTTGGGACTAGGTCAATTTGTGTGACATTGTCCTGTGATTATTATTATTATTATTATTATTATAATCCTGACAACATTTCACTCCTTTTTTGGAGCAGTAGTGTAAAAAGATAAAACTGTCTGTCTGTCTGTTACAACGATCGGCCCGGCTCTCCCGATAGTTCCATTAGGCAGTTGGCTCGCTTGTTCCCATACAACTTCGTATTAGTGGTTTTGCTGTGCAACTAGGGCCGCAGTTTGTTGTTTGTCAGGGTTTTATTCTATTCAGTAAAACCATATTGCTTTTGACATTGTTATCGTATTGATTTTAACCCGGCTGCCATTACTGGCTGTAGAAGTAAATAAGAGCTATCGTAACGTTGATAGTACGATAGCAATATGTCGAAGCAATATGGTTTTACGAATTAGAATGAGCTCCAGGTATTGTAATAGCGTATTTTATGTATTTTTTTACTATTTGTGACTTTGAGACTGGCTGAATTATTTAATCCACAGTGAGGCGCCCATTTAAATTCGTTAACGAACTTCATTGTAGCTTACCGGTTTAAATTCACTGTTTTGTAGAAAGAGGCAGGAGGTTGGGCAATAATCCTTTTGACTTAAACAGTCTAAAAGATCTAAACTAACCCACTTATCCAGCTACGGGCAAAAGAATGACAATCACTCCGAAATACTAGCAAAGTTTTTTTTTTTAATATATTAAAGTAGAAATGGCCCTTTGAAAATATACCGCAAATTGCTTCAGGCACAAAAATATTAAATGTTCATCTGACTCTGAATCAAATCTAAAAGATGAATATAATTTGCCTTTATAGACGAATCAATCACGGTTAAGAAAGAGGTTCTGGGCCCGTAGCATGGTCGCCTTTATCGATGTGGATAAACGTGGATAACACATCGGTCACTTTCTGACCAGTATGCCAGTGCGAGAGTGACAGATGTGTTATCCACGTTCATCCACATCGATAAAGGCAACCATGCTACGGGCCCTCTGAAAACATTAAATTATCTTTACCTGTACTGCCTTCCTAAGCCAACAAGAAGTATCTCAAATTCAATGCCCAAAGCAGATTCAATCCTATCCTGTCGGTAATAAGGTTGCATTTGCTACAGGAGTTTTGTCTGAGATACTGCTATTTGTGTTACACTGCCCTGTGTAGATTTATTGAGTTTTTCCGCTAGGTATCAACTTTTAGGGTTCTTCTCCCGGGATGACTGCGGTAATGAGTTCGCCGCACTTAATGAGGTTGCCAGAAATAGGCCTTTTATGCCGGTGCTAGAAAATAATAAAGTCCGTTGCTGTGTGCGAACCGTTGATAATTTATTGATTCAGTCGAATCTTTTATTGGGTACTAGCTGTTTCCCGTGACTCCGTCTGCGTAGAAGTCGTTTTTTTTTCGGAATAAAACGTACCCTATGTACTCAGACTATCTCCATACCAAATTTAGAATCCCAGCCTGTATGTATGCATGGTTTTTTGTTCCCGCGTAGAGGCTGTACGGATGCGAGGGACAACAAGCGAGGTGTCGTTAGATTCGTTAAATTTAAACAAAGTACAATATGGAGGTATAAAAACATATAAATGGTACGTAACTAGCATAACAAAGACGACATAATCAAAACATGCAGTCGGGTTTTAAAACTTGCTTATTTCAATCGGCCCATCCATCCAGCCTCTGACGACGGGACAAAGAACCATACATACAATACAATACAATACAAATATTCTTTATTGAACACCACATACAAATACAGCATGAAAAGTTAAATACAAATTAAAACTTACTAAGTGAGTCAATATAGCGGTCTTATCGCTAAGTAGCGATCTTTTCCAGACAACCTTACAAAGAAGAGAAGTGTCAAAGAAACAGAAATAAATTACATACATACAGGTCCAAAACATTACCAACGGCAGTTGGGTAAAAATCAAAAACATCAGGACTTATCTAATAATTTGAACGAAAAGTATTTTAGAGAGTATTCAAAATATCATACTCAAAAGAAATCCTTGTTTTTACTTTTCAAGTGGAACCCTGGTGTTATTGCTTGCACAACCTTTTTACACTGGATTTTAATTCAATTCAGCGGTCTCTCATTAGAGCTTTCCCGCTTTTTTGTGGATTTACAACACCCATGGTTGTAATTTCGTCCTACGAGTACATATTTTTTACGTGTTTCCTTCATTCCTTCATATCCTTTGACACATTTTTAGCTGCATAAAAAAAGGTATTCTGAGTTCCATTGTTTATATTTTGTCATATAAACTTCAGTATTGGCACATCAATCCATTTCGGCACTGTCGTAAATCTATAGGTAGGCATAAAGTTTTATATATGCACGTGAATGCTCGTAAACTACGGCTCATTTTTATTGGTTTCTATGATAGAGAAGACTGGATTGTAACGAGATTTTATGCCAACATTTTCAGTTAATTTATAAAATATATGTTATACCAATTAAATCTAGAACGTACTTACGATACAAAGTAAAAAAATTATAAAAAAAACATAAAGAACATCACGCCTTCATTCCCAGAGCGGAGGCAGAGCTACAGAAATACCAACAAATCTAAAAAGACTTGTTTATAATTCTATAACCACATTTTGCACAATCACGCAATCACGCAATCACCTGTCACTAGTGTATTAGTGTCAGGTTGCGAGCCCATCGCCTAACAGTACTACAAGCCCTTATTCCCTTAGTCGCCTCTTACGACATCGACGAGAAGACATGGAGTGGCACTATTGTAACCCGCTAACCACACAGTGCAAATTAAAAGAGTTAATCATACGTAAGTTGTCCGTTTTCATTGCTTTTGGTTAATCAGGAATTTGAAATACCTCGCGACGTTACAAAGAACTAGGATCAGCAGGATCTACTTTTGCAAATTACGAAAAACGGATTAAAACCTCTCATCCTGTTACAGTTAAGTCAATATAAAAAAAAACCAATTACATTTTTCTCTGTACGGGACAGTTCAAGACCGATCTAAGACATTATAATATTTTATTTGTATATTGATATCAATTTACCTTTCATTACGTAGATCATATTATAACTTAAATTAACTGTTTTAACGTATCCGACAATACGTATTTAAACTCTGTTTGTTATACTCTCACCGTTTCCACTTGGTTCGTCAACATCGCCTGCTCTGCAAACCCGGCAATAGCACGATTATGTGAGAATTGAAGAATTCATTTGGCGAGGCGTTGCCATGCAAATACATGTTAATGGAATAATGTCCCCTTCGTGTTATAATGAGGGTTTATTCTGGCGTATTCTCTGAAGCAGCCGAGATGTGATGAGATGAGTTTTCTTGATCGAACTGACTTAACTCAACCTTGGCGTTTCTATCTATCGAGTCGAGTATAATTGATAGATAACCTATTGCGCCCACACATAGCGGTAGATGAATTCTTGAAAAAAGCTAGGGAGACTAATGCATATCTACTATTACTCAATGTTTTTGCTATATAACTTCATAACGATAATTTATTTTCAATGTAACCTACCGATAGATATTTAATGCAATACAAAATGTAACATGGCCTGTAAATTCTTATATTTACCAATAAACAGTGGTCGGGGAAAACGGTGCAAAACTTTAACAAAACTTGCATTACAGCCATGATACCAAATCCGAGACTCTGATATACTCGAAGAGTTAAATTGAACACTAATCTGCCAATACGGACGCTTTAAAAAAAATACAGTTAAAGGCTTAATGAAAACAAATCACGATCGCATCATTTGTGTAACGAAAATTATTCATTCATACAAACTATATGGATAACTCTCGTTACACAAAGGAATCAAGTTTTGTTTTAATTAAAGCCCTTAACTATGTAAACATTTTTTTAAAACATCCCAATAATATTCTTATTTTTCAATAATATTCTTATTTTCTTGGTTGTAAGTTCTCCTTTATGTCAGCATTACAAGTTTGTTAAAGTTTTGCACCGTTTTCTACGATCACTGACAATAAATAAATTGAATTGAATTGAAATATGAACCACCCTACGACCATTGCAAAGTTGCGTCGAGCTAAATGTCAAATAACCAAACACATAGTTTATACGCGATGAGGGGTTAAGTTAACATAGTTCGAAAAATGAATGTGTTCCTAAAAAGTATGGAATGCAAGTTCAACTGAAGCTAAATTTCACCTGGGGGTGATTCTCTCAACACAGCGATGCGTCGATCTCAAAGGTGAAGTTTTATCCGGCAAGTTTAATAAGTCCCGTCGGAGCGTAAAAAACACATTTTAGCGCGTGCCTTCTTAATTAGACTTCTTAAACTCGCCGGATAAAACTTCACCTTGGAGATCGACGGAGCGATGTGTTGAGAGAATCATTGCCAGTTTAGCAGTCAACAATCGTCGTGAAATCTCAACGTGTACAGAGTTCTAGTAAGAACGGTTCGATCGAACGACACATCGCGCTCAGGGCATAACGTAACGTAATAACACCACTAAGCCCTCGCAGACAAGAAGTATGCGTGTCACGTCTGGTGTAATTAAATCTTTTAGCGTACTATTGAATTTTAAGAAGCTTAGAAAATTCCCTTGACGTTTACAATAATTAGTGAAAATTGGCGAACCAGATCGTCGGGTCTCGCATTTTTCATATACCACATAATTGGTTCTTATATCATGATAGCAAGGACATTAAATATGATAAATAGAACGAGAAAGGAGCGTGATAATGTGAATTAATCATCTCTTTCTTTCAATTTAGTTACGAGTGACGAGTAAAAGGGATGGGGCATCTAAAGTTACGAATTTAGTAGGTACTTCAGAGAAATCATGCTGACACCAATACATACATACTTATGTATACGAACACCGTGCATCGTATACATCAATATGTGTGTGATAAGTGATAAGCGAATTAGTATTTGTTCCTGAGTCTTGTGTGAAAAAAAAAAAAAATCAGCTCTTTATTTTCTTCAAAGACAAGTTTTGGTTATCTTAACATCCAATCTTAATTAACAAAGATTATATATGTTAAGGTTACATAATTATTATTGCAATTTGTAACATACTATTGCATTTTGTATTATTCTGTAATTATCACAAATGTTACCACTAAATTTAGTTACATATTCTGGTATTTTTTACATAATAAATATTTGTGCTTTCTATGTATTTAAGTAGGTACCTATTTAAAGAGCATCGGTGGCCTGGCTCAGGAGGTCGACTCGTGTTCGTAAGGTACCAATGAGCTTCACTACATAGTATAAAACAAAGTCGCTTTTTCTGTCCCTATATCCCTATGTATGCTTAAATCTTTAAAACTATGCAACGGATTTTGATGCGGTTTTTTTAATAGATAGAGTGATTGAAGAGGAAGGTTTATATGTATAATACTATCCGGAGCGAAGCGAGGGCGGGTCGCTAGTTTCCAAATAAAGTACACTACCCGATATTCTATAGGTGAAGGAAAAAATCTTGAGAACACCTGCACATTCGAACCCCTTTTTTAAACCCCTCTTTACGTCGGAGGTTGAATGAAGACTTAAATTTAAAAAATATCTGTATCAAAGCGTAATATAAATTTCACTAAAATCCACTGCGGTGCGTGCGAGCCAGGCGTCCATTTTTAAATCAACCGTCGCCGTGGCCCGTGAATACTTGATTCCCGGTTAATTGGCAACTGACGCAACCTGATAGGTTCCACCAAAACACGCCATTCGTAATTCAATGCTTTCCTTTTTACTCTTTAGTAGCGATGAAATAGAGTGAAAGAGAACATGAACTCAACAAGGGGGTATTTTCGCAGTGGCTTAAATTGGCGTTGCGAGCTTAATTTGTAAATTGGGATGCGACTACAATATTGCTGAAAATACATTTTATATAATAGGTATAAATTTGAAACGGCTGTTAAAATGTTTTCAAAGGAATAAAATGTAACCTCTAGAATAACGTAGTCGTTCTTAACTCCAGCCAAATTGTTTTTAATGCAGTTTTACTAGTACCTAGGTACTTTTTGTTTTTAACGAATTTGATTATGTTATATCAACTCAAAACGAAATAAATATAACCAGAGACAAACCTACACAGATGAACCTAGTCCCAAAATAAGCAATAGGCTTGTTATTTCGCCTAGCAAACGACCATAGACAAAGTAATAAAGAGATAATTGGTACTACGTTTCTCATCTTACAGATGGGCCCTTTCGAATACACTTCGATCCCTTAAGGATCTTTTGTGCAATTACCCTCTTACGCTCTCTTTTGTTCCGATGTGCAGGTTTCCTCACGATGTTTTTCCTTCACCATAAGAGCATCGGGTAATGTATATAGGTCAGAAAATTACAACAGAGGTATAGGTGATCGCGGGGGTTCGAACTCTGTACTTTACGAACACGAGTCAAACCCGTAAGCCACTAGGCCACCGACGCTCTTAAAATGAAAAACGGTTAGGGCGTTTAAGAGATACCTATCAGCTCCGAAAGTAGGGGTTGTGGGTGTGTTAAACATGTTTTTTTTCTTGCTAGAACGCAAACCACCTGAGCGTCAGGGAACCTCAAAGTTAAGTGGGATTCATCAACCGAAAAATGCCGGGATACACACTAAAAACCTAGCGATTTTCCCTCTACGCCGTCGTTGGCGAGGATCGCAGTTTCTTCTGGCGCATTCGACTACATAATGCCTTAAACATGTAGGTAGAGATAAGAAAGATCTTTTGTAAGAATTAAAACTATTCATCACGTCAGGTTAGGTTAGGTAAACTAACACCGTTATTGCTTCCCTGTGGATGAGGAATTGGGTGAGGACCAAAAAGTTTGACCATAGCTAAGCGTTATTAACTATACCAACAAGTCTAACAACCAAGGTGAAAGAAGTTACTTTGTGCGACAAAAAATATCCTTAAATTGTACCTTCCTAAAAGTTTAGTAGAAAATTTAATTGCGTGAGTTAGCATCCCCAATTTTTTGGTCTTTACCCAATTGCGTTATTAATGAATGTTAATGGTTATTAACTCATGCAGATGTGTTTACATTAAATTGTCTGGGCCGTAGGTACGAGTACTTTAAAAAGGTTGCACTTCCATACATCTATTTTTGGTTTACACTGGGTGATTTTGGGGCCATGATTCGGAATGGCCAAAAGTGAATAAGATGGTCATTCTGAATCACGAAATCGCAAAAAAAAAAAACAGCTGTAGGTAAATTCAAATTCAAATTCAAAATCATTTATTGCGTATCACATTTCATTAACATCAGATGGAACTATAGGCTAAAGCTTAGGTATGCATGTGACGCCCTGCAAGGGCACAGCAACATGAGAGGCAGGAGATTTATAACAATTTAAATTATTCTAGATCCTAATTATTGCACTTTATCACAATTTAGGCACTAGTTGTTATAATATCAGAGGTATTACACATTATTGCAGCAATTATTAAAACTATATTCTACGTATTCTTAATCTAGGTTCACCATGTAAGTATGGAGTTAATAGTAGTTAACATTAAAAAAATCGTTTAAGTTGTAGAAACATTTGTTAATTAAGAATGTTTTTAATTGTTTAATAAACATCTTTGGCTCATCTAGGTTTTTTATATAATTAGGTAGGTGATTGTATATCTTAATCATATTGTGGTGAGGACTAGACGTTACTATTTTTAATCTGGAAAAGGGTAATTTTAGTTTGTTAAGATTCCTATCATTTCTTCTTGTATCTGTTATTTGCGTGTATAGATCCATGTGTTTTCTTATGAACTTGCTTGATTCAAATATGTACATAGAAGTTAGGGTGAGCATTTCAAACTTGATAAAATGTGGCCGGCAAGACTCCATTTGATCTATATTAGCTAGTATTCTAATACATTTTTTTTGTAGGATGAAAATTTTATCAATATCAGTGCTGTGTCCCCATAATATGAGACCATATGACATTCTAGAGTACCCGTAAGCGTAGTACGCAGTCAGCGCCGTCTGGGAGTCGGTGCAGCGTTTGAGATGTTGGAGAGCGTATATAAAGGAGGAGAGTTTTTTTGAAAGCTTTTGGATATGTGATTTCCAGTTAAGGTTTGTGTCCAGGTCTATGCCCAACAAAGGAGCAGAGTTTACGGTTTCCAGTTTAATATTATTATGGCTAATGGATATTGGTAATGCAGATTTTTGATGTGGCTTAAATTGAATGACTTTAGTTTTATTTAGGTTGAGCTTTAAATTGTGAGTTTCTAGCCAATTTATAATTTTCTGTAGCGTTAAATTTAATTTATTTTCGACTTCAATAATATTTGAACATGGCAGAAGTACAGATATATCGTCTGCAAAGAGCACGCGGTAAGTAATACATTGACGTTGAATTAATTGATAGTTAATGTATGGAACAGCTGGTTTTGTTTTGGCGATTTCGTGGTTGGTCCCATCGGAAAGGTTGTTCAGTATGACCATCTTATTCAGTTTTGGCCATTCCGGATCATGACCCCAAAATCACCCAGTATTTCCTTTTTTCTAACGGGACAAAAATTGTTGGCTTCAAGCCATGTTTGGCGCCGTACAACTTATTTTTTCTCTGCAAGGGTAAAAAAAAACTTACATACGATATCTTGGTGATCTCAGAAGATTAAACCTATCTTAATCGAAATGAAAAGGAGGGTTGAACATTCCTTAATTCCTAAATCATATTCTACCATCCTTAGACATAAAGGCGTTTCTCCAAGTAAACCCAAAGCAAATTCGACCCTACTACATCACTAATGAAGTCGCAAATACTGTACCACCTCTACAGTAGTAACGATGTTTATGCCTAATTCTCTGAAACATTTTCATTTAGTCTCGCGGAATTTGATACCGTCCTCTAAATCATAAGTAAACGGGGCGTGCCACGTTATCTGACCCGAGCCTAGCTAAAACAGATTACTGTGGACTAAAATACTTTTTAAATTTCCGCTCGACGACTTTAGGTAAGAGTATACAAGGCGACACAGACATTAGACACAAGGCTCTAAATTAGTGACACTGTGTAAACGATACGCAATCTATATAATAAAAATGAATCGCTGAATGTGTTGGTAAGCGCAAATCTCGAGAGCAGCTGAACCGATTTCGCTAATTCTTTTTTTATTGTGTTTGTTACTGTCAGGAGAAGGTTTTTATGAAAGAAAAATCCACCGGGAAAGTCAGAAATTGGCAGCGGGCGGAGCCGCTGGCGGGCCGCTAGTTTTTTTATTTATAAAAAGTCTTTATAAAGACGATGTCAATATCAAAACACATTTCAACAGAAGCATTTCTCGCATGATGATGAGTATTTTTTTTTGGTAATTATTTGATTTACAAGTCTAACCTAACCTACGCATCACGCAATGAATGTTGAAGATATTTTAAAAACATCATGGTTTCAGTAGAAAATAGCGTTCGATAAAATAAAATGCGATAAAGAGATATTCAATAAACCTACACAAGTTACAGCTCACTTTCCAATGTTTTACTTTAGCTGATCTGGTGCCGGGGCGTTGTAGTGTACCAAAACGACGAGTAGCCGGTGCGGTTTGTCCCTAATGAAGTAAGCGGCTGGCCGTAGCTAAGCAAACAGAAGTTTCGCTGCAAGTTGTGCTGTTTCCAGTGTTACCACTATACAAAACCATACTGGGCGCTAACTAACTCAATGAACAAGTTAGCCATGAGCCGCCAACTGTCAACTCGAAGTGAACGTGACCGTAAGATGTACGGGAGACATGCAGTACATGCCAACGTATTCTCCTGTTTCCTCTCTGGATAGTAACATGAGAGCAAATATTAGTTTTCTTTTTTCCCATTAATTAATTATAATAAGAACAATAACCATAAAAAATATACATTTTATAACGTCCAGCAATCAAAACATAAACAGCCAAAGGATTCCTTATGTTATTTTTGAAATAAATATTGAAATTGGCCCTAATTTGGCAGAGGAATACGCGATAGATTTGAAAATTATACCTACATACGTATAGCGTACAAAGTCGCGGATATCTTCTAGTTTAATAATAACTTGCAAGTCTACTCCGAAACTCTCCAATTTAGGCAATTGCACCATCAATCTAACTCTTATTAGGTTTATTAGATTATGGCCAAAGTTTCACGGATTCAGAGGTTTCCTTGGCAGTACGGCTAATGGAAGAGTCAGTTATGAGAGTTTTACAGTCTTGGGGTAATTCACTTGACGAATTTACATAATCCAGTCGTGAGCTGGCTCAATCGATAAGCGTTTCCGCTTTGATTTATACAGTCGATTTGAATGTTAACTCGTTTGTAATTAACATTTTTTAATGTTGTCTCAGAAGACCTTTTTTATTTTTTTTATTGAATTAACGTTTGTCCCGTCATTGCGTTAAAATGAATAAAATTAGCATTAAATAAATTAATGAATGTCACTCGGGAGTAACGCCACTAACCATCATTAAATGAATTTTCAGAATCGGGTCAGTACCTACTCCTATTTTCACAGATTATCTCCTACAATTAAATTTACGGATAGTTTTACCTCTTGATAATTATTATTGTAGGTACCTAGTGTAAATATTATCAATTTAATGATTGCGCAACCATACCTATATCCTTGTCATATTAAAAAATAAAGTAAGAAATAATTGGCGATTGACAGGGTTATACAGTGATAAACCATCATCATTAAATTAAGCTGCGTAAATCGAACCTACGCTTGTGCTAATCAATGTGAAATTGGTAACAATTTAAACCACTTAATTTATTTTTGTAACACGTACAGTCGATGTAAGCGTTCCCTCTATGAAATACTGCTGGACTTAGGACTCCCAAGGTTTGCCACAAGGACCGGTCCTACGCCGGTTATCTCCATCGGTTTCCCGCAACCTTAGCCACGGCGGCGTTGGCCCACCTTGTTGGGGGTTTACCCATGTTGCGTTATTCAGTACGCGGGATGCAATTTGAAAACCACGACCCCAACGCAATCTGTTCTGCAATCGATGTACCCTGCCCACTGACACTTAAGTCTACCATTTTTCGAGGCTATGTCAGTGTCTTTGAATGTGTCGTCTCTTAGGGTCTCCCCACATCGTGAGCCCGACAAAGACGTGCGTCGATCAGCTTGGCTGAGGTTGGCCGGTGACGGCGGAGCCGATCGACGTCTTTTCGCTCTTATTGCGTTTGACATTTAAAGAGTTTTTTGATCAGTTAACGCCGATTCCGCGTCGATAGGTGTGGGGAGACGCTTAACTGAAGTTATTGCCTTCCAGGAGCGGCTCAGCACGGAAGAAATGACGAGGCTCAGTGACGTCAGGAACCTGGTCAACCAGCTGTACGAGGCGCTAAACGTCCGCGAACACCAGGTCCGCAAGGAGCGCGAAATCCGCGCGCAGCTCGAAAAGCTCACGGCTGAGATGGAACCTCTTGAACAGGTCGGTCTTATCTTAGGGTCCATACCACTCCTCTGGTTGAGTTTTAAGTAGGTATGCCTAGTCAAAGGACATATATTATATATAAAATCCATGTAATACAGTCACCAGAGAACGGACCAGCAAGCGATGCTTCCACAGCCGGTAGTAAGCAAATGGCTGAACACGGCTAGGATAGAGTTGATTGATGATGATGCAGAATTGCAAATGGTCTACATGTTTTTATACTCCTATCGCATTTGTGTCCGATATTTAGGCAGATTTGTAGTAATTTGCAAAGCCAATTAGTTTTCTATACCTACATAGAACATTGTTGCCGAGGATAAAAAGTACGCGATTTGTGGACGAGTTTTATTGAGCGCTAAAACGTAGTTGAGGCCCTCGTGTAGGAATTCATAAATTACACCTTCTGCCGAGACCGACAGTGGTTTTCTCAACTATTGCAAGGAAATAAAACATACACACACATAACATTACGCCTTTATCCCAGAGTGGGGTAGGCAGAGCTACAGAAATACCAAACAACTCTAAAAAGACTTGCTTATAATTCTCTTACCTCATTTTGCGCAATCAGGCTAAGTAAGATATTTACTACTGTATTAGTGACAGGTTGCAAGCCCATCGCCTAACAGTACTACCAGCCTTTTATTCCCAAAATAAAACATGTTTTTATTATTTACGGCTTGTCGTAAAAGTGATGTTTTCTTACCTTAAACTATACCTAAAATGTTCATATTTCCGAGCCGTGTTAATAAAATGTTATATTTTAGAACTGTCAAAATCTTACAAGTTCCAGACACTATATACATTATATCCTGTTTCTCTAATACACTATTTATAAACCCGTATAACTTTACAAGTATAGATACGTTTAAAGTTATATTTCTCTTACTTCCATAAATGTTCGGGGTGGTAAAGCTTATGGCTTAATATTGGTCTCCGTAGGGTGATTACAGCTTTCCCAATCGAGAATTGTCTAAGGTATTACAATATTCTCAAACATATTCCTGTGTCAATAAACGCGATGTGAAAAGTTACGGATGAAAAACTAGAAACCACTTTGGTTCGGATGATAACCTGTCGTTGGAAAATAAACTGTAAGAAAAATAACACAGTCAATTCAGTTCGGGAAGTAATATAACGCGGGGATATATTCGCTACAAAAAAAATCTCGACATGCACGGAAAACAATGTTGGTGTCGTTTGAAATTGAGTATCAAATCGAGCCAGTATGGTTCGCTTCGCAAATATCCTTCATTGGTTTTTCTCTGAATCCATTTTCAGGAATAAATATTTGCTTGCAGCTTTGCGATAACGTTTTTCTCGTATTTCAACTGGCTAGTCAACATTTATCGCTTTTTTAATTATAGCCGTTTTTAGTTTTCTTTCATGCTTGAATTAACAATGTGTGTTATTTACTTCCATTGACTCTGGAGTAATATGTTCAAGACTTGACATGACTTGTGACACATCATGGGCCTAAGGGTGTATAACCACTTCCCAATCAATATTAACGGTGTACAAAGACTTCTCGAGAAGACGTTCTAACCTATAAGGATCTATTTGAACAACTCTTGTAATTTATTTTATAATTGTTAACTTTTTGTTTCTTGGCTGTATTGTAACCTGTAATATGTTATTACTAATACAACGACGGTATATATTATTTTATCGAAACACGTTTCATTGAAGGTATCATTACGCAGAATTTTCATTTCTTTTCTTGTCGCATGAATATTTTTATTTGGCAGTCACAAGTCTAACCTAACCTAATTAATATACGTACTTAATTAATGTTTAAGATATTCTGAAATGAAATTCCATAAAATGATACAATCGATTAAGTCAAATTCGATAAAATGGTTGGTTACCATAAAATGTATGTGAGTGGACTTGGTTTAACTAAGCACAATAATTGAACGACAACATAATTCAGCTAATCTGTAAGAACAGACTTCAAGAATTCCTATAAACTGAGTGCTGCTATTATTTGATACTTACTTCCTCTAAACTCGATGCCGCCTAATTAAGATCATTCATTGAATGAAACACCACTACCACCAGAAACGCCAAAGCCTGGAAGTGGAAACCACCCGCCAGACGTCTGTCCTCACGTGGGTGGGTCTGGGGCTGATGGGCGTGCAGTTCGGCGTGCTGGCGCGACTCACCTGGTGGGAGTACTCTTGGGACATCATGGAGCCAGTCACCTACTTCGTCACCTATGGGACTGCTATGGCAGCGTACGCTTACTTCGTGCTTACCAAGCAGGTAATTAATAGGGTTCCAACACGCCAAGGTCTGGTTGAAAGCTTATTTCGGTATTTCCAGTTCTACGCTATGACTTGGGTCGAAAAGACTTATATTGAACTTGTTTAAAGTTGTACTATCTTTACTCAGAGCAATAATTAAAAGCTCTAGCTAATTACACAATTAATTTAATTGCACGGCTTTCAATAAAGGACTTGAACGTTTGTCGACAATTATAACTTTCATATTCGTAATTTGATTCTCGAGTCACGACTTTCCACACGCTTGCGAGCGCTTGTTTACCTAAATTATCTCCAAGTCTCACAAGATTTGTTCGTTTTGTTAGTATTTTAACGTTTCTCTTTCAGGAATATTTATTGCCCGATGTCAAAGACAGACAACATCTGCTGACTCTGCACAAAAAGGCGAAAAAGATCGGACTTGATATCACCCAATATAATCATCTAAAAAACGAGGTAAGCGACCTTGGGTTAACCTTTTAGCATATCAAAGTGAGGTAAATTACGTTTCAGGGTCGAGACAATAAATCATTTTTTTTTGTTTTCTGTTCAAAAGATCGCAATAGAAGAAAAATTGTTGATGCGGAATATTACGGGAAATCAACATGAAAATTAATACAGCATTGAGTTATGACTTTTATTGAGAAAATAAAAGAAATATATCATAAACATAAACGTTATTCGTAGCTATTTTGAGGCAGATTACTTTTTGTCGTTAGCCTATACTTCGTTTTTTTTAAAGATAAGATGAGTGACCGTTATTTTGAACCCGTTATTGCCTTTAACGATGTCAAGATTAGAGATTAAAAACAATTGTCTCTAATATAAGTCATTAATAATAAGAATTAGAATATTTGCACAAATATTTATCAGTATTGGCTACGTTATTGAAGGAAACATGCGAATTTGTCCGTTATTATTCTCATCGATCTCATCGGTTCGATCCTCAGCAAGGGAGAAATTTGTGTGATGAGTGCGAGTCTTGTTGAATTTTTTGTACGTAACTATACTAGCCTCGTGACGCCCAATGTACAATGTACATCAGTCACATTGTACAAAATGAAACTTAACATAACCGCTCGCACTTTTTTTTTTAACTAAAAGCCCAGTGTATGTTACACCGTACTCACGGGCATTTTGGACATAAAAATGTTTTGGTTTATACGTCGAACACTGGGCGTTTAGCTGATCCCCCGTTTTTAGGGTTCCGGAGCCGAATGGCAAAAACGGAACCCTTATAATTTCGTCATGTCCGTCTGTCCGTCTGTCCGTCTGTCCGTCTGTCCGTCCGTCCGTCCGTCTGTCCGTCTGTATGTCACAGCCATTTTACTCAGAGCCTATTGGCACTATATAAATGAAATTTGGAGGATAGATGTATTCTATGAACCGCTATACAATGATGTAGTAAAATTTAAAAAAAAAATTGAGATGTGGCACTCCATACATGTGACTAGGGGACCAAAAAAAAATTTTTTTTGAGTTACATCAGCATGTGGGTTATTTTAAGATAGGGCTTCCAAAATGATACGGAGGTTTTTAAGTGACTTTTTTACGTAAGTGAACAGTTGGCGAGATATACGCTTCTAAAGTCGTAAAAATTCTGTCCGGGTGGGTAGCTTTTGAACTGTTAAATAGAACATTCTAATAAAAATTACAGTAGTAGAACAAAAAAAAAAAATAAAAAAAAAAAAAAAAAAAAAAAAAAAAATCATGTTCAAACAAGCGACTGCTTAAAATAATGACGTCAAAAACAGATAACGTTATTCTAAAAAAGTATTATAAAAGTTACGAAAAAGTTTTGAAAATTGTTATAAAAAATTCAAAAAAACACCAAAACATCAAAAAAAATTTAAGTTCCGAGAATGTTATTAAAGGAATGTGGCAAGTTATAAGAGAAAACACAAATAAAACTTCAAAAAAATCTTACAAAAATATATCACTATTAATAAAAAATACAATCACAGAAGAGCCAAATAATGTTGCAAATACCTTTAATGACTACTTTACTTCCCTAGGTAACCAGAAATACTCGACAAATACTACAAACCTACCGTTTTGCAACCAGTCAAAAAAAGATTCACCCTCTAACTCCTTATACATAACGCCCGTTAGCGAACATGAAATAAGGAGCATTATATGCAGATTAAAAAATAAAAGAAGCAGCGGACATGATGAATTGCCTCCTGCTCTTATTAAAAAATGTTCAAAAGAATTATCTAACCCACTCTCACTCATTATCAACCAATCTTTAAATGAGGGAGCCGTGCCCGATGCACTTAAAATTTCTGTAATAAAACCTATTCATAAAAAAGGGGACCGAAATAATCCAGCCCAATACCGTCCCATAGCTCTATTACCTACCTTTGCTAAAATCTTAGAAACTACTATGGCAAATCGACTTTACCTTTTCTGCGAAAAATTTAAGATTTTTAATGAAAATCAGAACGGCTTTAGGAAAAATAGGTCTACAGTATTGGCCCTATATAAATACATGCAAGAAGTACTTGATGTCATTAATAACAAGAAATATGCAATCGGGGTGTTATTGGATATGAGTAAGGCCTACGACAAAGTATCATACAAGATTTTGTTAGATAAACTTTACAATATAGGCGTAAGGGGCGTGGCTCATAAATGGTTCCAATCATATTTGACAAATCGAGCCCAGTTTGTGAAAATAGAATACTTTAATCATCAAACCAGAACCATACAGCACATTAATTCAAAACACAATAGTATGTTGGGATCGATTCCTCAAGGCAGTATACTTGGATGTCTTTTATTTCTCATTTATATAAACAATCTCCCGGAAATACTCGACCATACATGTATACTTTTTGCTGACGATATCTCTGTGGTCTTTCCTTACTCAAAAAACGATAATAATTTAAATTCCCTTCTAAATAATACCTTATCTAAAATAGTGGATTGGTTGAGCTTCCACAACCTTGAATTAAATATAGAAAAAACAAAGATAGTACAATTTAGACCCCATCAAAAAGCCAGATTAAAAATAAATTTTGCGTTTAATAATCAAATATTGGAATGTGTAAACTCAACTAATCTTCTAGGCCTCGAAATAGACACAAACATGAATTGGAAATCTCATATCCAAAAGGTGTCTGCTAAGCTGTCTACATTTACGTATGCCTTAATGCAAGTTAAAAAACATGCAGACCTGAGAACTGCTCTAAGTGCTTACTATGCATTTGCCCATTCACGACTCCGATACGGCATCTTACTGTGGGGTAATAGCACTAACGTACATGATTTGTTTGTTTTACAAAAGAAATGTATACGAATCTTAGTTAATATAAAACAAACAGATAGCTGTAGACCCTACTACCGGAAACTTAAGATACTTACCGTAACCTCCCTTTACATACTTGAGTTGTGCAATTTTTTAAGAAAACATCGTAATTTTTTCCCACAGCCAAAAGATTACACACATTCAAATTTACGCCCAAGAAATAATATCCCAATCCCATCATCGAAATTGAAAATGCACAGTTCGAGTCCACATGTGATGTGCATTAAAGTCTACAATAAAATTCCAAATTACATAAAAAGCGAAGAGAGAAACAATATATTTACTAAAAAACTTACGAAATATTTAATATATAACTGTTTTTATTCCCTACAAGAGTTTTTTGAATGTAAAATAGAATAAATGCAATATATTGGTGCCATATGTAACATGCAACATGTACTTAGTTAGTAATAATAAGATAGTTCCTATTAAATAGCTAAGCCTAGTATTAGTTAAGCATAATAATATTGTAGTGCCCGACAGGGTTTCATGGCAGGACAAAATTGTACCTTAAACACCATTGTACCCATGAAAGCAATTAATAAACTGAACTGAACTGAACTGAACATACGAAATACTTCCAACCAAAATTGTTTTGAACACGATACGCTGTGTAGCTTTTGAGATTTTATTTAATAAAATAAAAATAAGGCTAGGTATTACAAGTGCACAATATAAATGTCTAAGGATCGATTGGACATTTTTGATGTATGTATTTATTTCGTTACCTTATAGTTTAAAGTTTGGGACTAGGTCGTTTAGTTTTTGGTGTCTGGTATTTAAGTTAAGTACATGTTTTTTTTTCAGATTGACAAACTGCAAAAAGACTTGGCCCGTCTCCACGACCCGCTGCACATCCACCTCCAGCACGTGCACGACCTGAAACTGGGCTCGGAGAAGCGCTCCCCCCTCACCAAAATCAAGGACATGCTCGAAGAGACCGGCAAGAAAATGAAGATCACGTAATATTTGCTGACCGCCGCGCGTCGCGCCAAATAGACGCGTATGTATTCCTCTCAGCTCAGGAATATTGTATAAAAACAATTATTTTCACACATTAGATTGTTCAAAGTCAAATCCTTGCGAGTGATTATTTTGTTTGACAAGGCCCTACGCCTCTAGGCTATCGTCAATGTAATCTTTACTAATTTCTTTGTGTGGAGTTCCCGTGTTCACTTGCTGTGCAGGCCGTGAATAATTTCGTGTTCATTGAACTTTTGAACAATGTGACTACATATTTCTTGAGTGTAATATGCGCAACGGCCCTTTCAATGAGCTTCTTATAAATGGTTAGAATATTTTAGTAAAATTTATTTTGGTTAGTTTAAAAATGCTCAGAAAAGGTTTCCTATTTTTGAATTAAGTTAGCTTAAAGACTAACACACATTCAGTAAAATATCACTCAGTAATTGAACTTTGGAATAAAATATTTATTTAAACATCTTATTATCTAATTTTAAGGATAATTATTGATTTTAACAATACAATTTGTTTTATTATCCAATTTTATAGATCTGCTTGTTCTTGTTGTTAAGTTATCTTGTTTATTAACTACAATCAGTGCCAATAGAAATAGTCAAACGGTTGGTCACTTTATTAACTTCAATAAAAATAACATAGCTAGTAAAATGTATCAAATTCTAGTCTTTTTAAATAGTAGTCTGGATGCTCGGTTGCAGATGTAGGTACTTAATGCACTTCAGTTTGCTGCCAGATATACATATTTTGAATTGAGTAACATTTGTAAATACACTTGCTGATTTTTCCTTTTTCAATTTGAATTTGTAATTATCACTCAATTCTTCTCAAATTACTGGAAGTAGTTACACAAAATTTGTAGTGACTTCTCAAAGTAGGTGGTCAGGACACTGTACAGTTCGAGATAGGGATTTAAGAATATAGTGTGTATTTCTTATAATCTCACATTGTAAATGCGTTTTTATTAAAACTTGTCAAAGTTGGTTTTGGTTTAAGAACGTAACCTTCGTGCCCTTTTTCACAGGCTGTATTATCTTTGGTGCTTGCGATAATCGCACAAACTTTATTTACTTTACATTGATTATATATTAATTTTCATTGTAAACAAAGAGCTTTTCAATATAAATTAAAATGTTTGTTAATGTTAAATCTAGCTATACGCAATGAAATGTACGAATCGATTGGGTTGCGTCTATTTTTTTAAGCATCTGTAAGACTGCAGCATAACCAAGATAACTACATGGATGGACAAAATTTCAAGTAATAAGTAATAAGGTAACCTACATGTAATGAACGTTTAGTGTCAAAACTGGAAAAAACATCGTTAATGTTGTTGCAAAAGTCTACACCAAGTTCTGCCCATTCATTATGTTATCTTGAGTAGTACAATTTTAAATATAACAGTATGAGTAGACCCCCGATTTTTGTCGCAATGACGTCACAATAGGGTAGTTTGGGGAGTAAATGGAACGGTGTTAATTAATAAGGTAAGACTAGGTTACCTTATTATTATTAATTAACACCGTTCCATTTACTCTACTCTATTGGTGTTCTACGCAATTAAATATTTATAATCGGGCATTCACGATATTTTATATCTTAGGTCAAAACTTAATTAGGTTGTATAGGTTAAAACTGATTAATTGATAAAGGTAATTCTAATATGTTTAATTATGTTCCACTGTTCCATTTACTGGATGGAACGGTGTTATTTAATACGAAAAACTGCCAGATTTAACCGAATTAATTGTAATAACTAAGTAGGCGTTCACGATAAAAATTACCTATTCAATTGATCAACGTTATCTTTCGATTACTGCAAACCTATTTGCAAATATATTGGTACGTACATTAAACTGGCCGGCCACTTTTTGTCTGTCTTTTGACAGACCAGTTTAACGTACAAATGTATGGTTTGAATTTTACACCAAAAGATAATTTTGATCAATTGACTGGATAATTATTGACGTCAATGCTTAGTTATTTAAATTTATTAGGTTAAAAACCGTATTATTTTTTTATGAATTAACTCCGTTCCATTTACTCCTCAAACTACCCTATTGTGACGTCATTGCGACAAGAATCCGGGGTCTAAGTATGAGTCACAGACCGACCTACATTTACAAATATAGAACCTTTAAATACCTACTTAGCCCGGCCATATGCAGTTTTCAGAGTGAAACTAGTACCCATCGCTTACCGCTTCGACACGTTTGCTTGTCGCTTCAGATTAAAAAAGATGGTCTTTATATTTAAGAGTGCATACTAAACTACTCTAGGGGCTTTTCAATAAAACATTATTCATGTGACATGTGGTTTTTTTAATCAAAAAACAACATTGGAGTATTTTGCGTTATAATCACAACATACTCGTTATTGGATTTCAGCAAATTGAAACATGATTTCTTGTTTGAAAATATTTGTTATTTTTTTCTACTATATCCATATTTCTGATTGGGCTTATTCAGTATATAATGTCCATCCCCCGTTCGGTCTTTTTTGCTTTAGTTAAATGAGGAAAGGTGAGATATTGAGGTGCGAGGGGTAGATAGGATCGTGTGCAGAAGTGCGGGGCTACGACTGGGTAACAAGCCTGATAAGTTAGATAATTATTTAGATAGGTAAAAAGGCGCAAGGTGCAAGGACTAGCCCGAAAAAATATGTAAGTAGATTAAATACGAGAACATCTCAAGCAGTTTCAGTTTGTATGCACTCTTAATTAATGTATTAGTACATACTGTATTGTCCTCTAGGTACATTAGATTATAAATTTGTTTCAAACTATTCTTAAAAAAAAAAGCCTATTTAGCCATTACGCGTCCACCGAGACTGTTTAATTGCGAGATAAATAATGTCTCGCTATACCTTTTTTGGCTGGATATTATAATCCCAGTTAAATAATATAACAAGCCGTAGGTTAAATAATGGCTGTGAGACAAATGTGAAAATAACATTTTTTCAGTCCATACTCTTTGTCCGCGTTTTGTGGCGGATTCATTTAGTCATTAATATATTTAGAAGCTAAAGATTTACGTTCATCATTGTTAAATAATTAAACTTAATTGATATTTAAATATTATATTTAAATATTTCAAATGCCATTGTAAATTGCTGGCTGTAAAGATTTCTTTCAATATGCTAAAGAAATTTTATCATACGAACTTGTTAAGTCCAAGACCGTGCTTGCTAAATTTGATTAACGAAATGTCAAACTCAACCTCAGAGACAAATGAGAAATCAAATGAAGCGAACAACTTTCGCTTTATTATCAATGTTATCATTATCTTTTTAATTTCACGTCTTTAGACCCTTTAATAACATTCTGGTATTGTACATCCTTCTAGAACTTAGATTTCATAATATACCTGCAGCGCTCTGGACCATTGTATAATATTGATATTGCCTCGTACAGGTAATAACGGACATTGTGCCATTGTTATATTGTTCATGATTGTTTACTATTTATAAATAAAAACAAGTAACACGATCTTGTAGAGTTCAAGTCGAATTAGACTGGATTAAAATATATCCTTGCCAAAAATACATTGTGGGTTTGGGTACACGCATTTTTATGACACATTGCTGCAAAGATCAGTTTTAAAAGTTGCAAGCAGAAACATTAGAGGTATGCTTGTATAGTTGGAACTCGTATATTTTGCTAGGTGGTCCTGTGTACCCTGGCTAAAGTTAGTTGGCCTAGCCGCCGGCACTAGGGCCTAAACGATTGGGTTTATATTAGACATTGCTTAAAATATTGATGGATATTGTATTTTTTTATAACTCTTAAATTATTTTTTATAGACGGACTAGAAACTTTGGTTTCTAAAGATTAATCTAAAGATTAATCTTGATAATTTTCTAGATGCGCCTCAAAAATCCAGGTATATACATATATATTCGTTATCATGTGCCTGTCCTGTAATGAATTTAGATTTAACTTTTTCGCAATTGAATTATTTTGTCAGTATCAAACTCGTACTTTGACAGTCTCGTGTTATAATGTCTTGTTGAAGGAGACTTTTAGGCAATGTACAATAAAAACCTCGTGTAATGTAATTGTACTTGTATTTTACCTAGCTGTAAGCACGCACATAATGTTCTTCGCTCAATATAGTTAGCTTTCTCTTGTGATTTGCGAATTTGCCTTTTAGAGTCTTTTTCTATCTAACCCTAGTTATAGAATTTTATATAATAATGACTAAGATGGAGCAAAGCTTCAGTATGACTATAGTTTATTTACTGTAGTTCAAATGTTTATATTCGGAAAGTCGTTATATATTTTTTGTATTTTTCGACTTGATCAAGTGTTTGGGTTTAAAGTTATTAACAGCATGTTGTTTTTGGAGGTTTAAAGATATAGTGCAATAGGGTTTGAAGTGTTAAGATTAGGTAGTTCTCGGAATATGTTACGAGTAAGTAATGATTTTGTCAAAGTATATTAAAGGAGTACAGGAGGTTGGTTGCGACATAGTGTGATCGAATTAATAGTACCTATGTATACTTTGTTCATCTGCTTCGTTTTAATAAGAAAACAAGATTTTTACTAAATTACATTTGCCCTGTACTAAATGCATAATTATTTAATTTTGACGTTCAAATTGATTTACTTATTATGCTATTTTCTTTAATATTAAGTAGATCACAACTTTTTTATTAACTAGGAAATGTATCTTAAATATATTTTTAAATTAAAAAAATACCGTTTTGAATTAATCTCACAATCGAATAGTTAGACTAATTATATTTATACCTATTTAGCCTAATAATTTAACGAAATAACTTTCCTGTTAATATTCACTAATAAAAATTGCCAAAATTTACCCTTCCAGCTATTAAATTTCTTGTTGACTTATTACGCCTTCTTGCAAGTATCATTAATAATATTGTTGGAGTGACGATATGGAGGCGACTAGCACACCCCGTAGAAGACTGCATTGCTAAAGTTGTGAGGACATTTGGTGAGTCCCTTTTTAGAAGTTTACCCGTACCCTGGACTTTGATCTTCACCACCAAGTCTGCCTGACTGATACTATGCCTGTCTCTTACCAGCTCCATCACAAAACAAGGTTCCAACAACTATCCTCACAATTTCAGCCTGCAGAAGTACTGACTCCTTGTAACAGTAACTATTTTGCATTTTGTTAAATATTTACAGTCGTGTTAATCGAATAAATTTTTAAAAAATCGTACCGATTGAGTTTCATTTCTCCTTTTCACATTGTAGAAAAACATAAATTGGTAAATTCCCGTGTTTATTAAGAAGCAATCAATGAGACAAGCACCCAATTAAACAAGTATTTATTTACTATTAAATCTTTATTCGCTAAGGTTGTGACGATTCTCAATATACAAACTATATTAGTTTAATTTCAACATCTTTAGATTAGGAATGTTCGAATAGCTTCCTAATACTGATTGAAGACATAAAATGAAGTATTTTACGTCTTGTCTTTCTCTATAGCTTCGGAAGGCGAGATGGGTTTCGACTCGTACGGGTATAAATCGATACTTTGCACGTGGGCCCTCACGGATACTCCCGGAGGGACGCCGAAATAGTCCTGGCCTATGTTCCTAATAATCGTGACTCCTGGCTTAGTGTGGTGGACATTGAAGCCTATACCGAACAGAGGCACGTCTTTGTCGCCCTTTTCAGCGTCGTGTTCGTCTCGGTCGTCGTTAGTATTCGCTGTCTGGAAAGGTTTTAGTGGCACATAAGGTTTCTTCGTTGGTTTATAAGGCTTGCTTGCTGGCCGCCCCGGTTTGCCTGTAATTTTTAATCATCTCTAAAGTCCATGCGGTGCATTGCTTGTGCTTGGTGCCGGAAGGTGTGGTGTAATAAAAACCAAATTGGTTGTGAATAAAGTTTATTGCATTCAAGCGATTTGTATAAATGGTTCAGTGCTCTTCTACCTTTAGTGTGAGGAAGCGGATTTAACTGATCTTGCTAGTTTGGTGCGATTTGTATTTATCACTCATAATCTCTTTTAGACAAAAGATAAAATGAACTTCAAAATACAGTTCAAAACAAAAGAGTCCCTCAACTAAATAAAACTAGTTACTTTAAATAAGCAAGAAAATTGTGATTTGGCATTGTCAAATCATAAGAGTTTAGAGGTCCGAAAATTTCTGTCAATTTGAAAATCAGACAAGATCACTAACATCTGCTGCCACCTATTCATCATCATCACCTGGTCCTTTGGTCGGCTTGGCTCCGAAACTTGTGTCCTCATCCACGAAGCCTAGGTCCTCGTCGCTGGTGCCACCTTGGCTGCTACTTCCACTAGCTCCTTGGTTAAACGATCCTGCAGTATTGCTGTTCTGGTTGAAAGGACCTTTGTTGCCGCCACCTTGATTGTAGGATCCCTGATTGCCACTACCTTGGCTAAAAGGGCTTTCGTTGCTACCGTCCTGGTCAAAAGGGACATGGCTACTACCACCCTGATTTGGGCCTTGATTACTGCCTCCCTGGTTGAAAGACTGGGTGTATCCATCATCTCCATTGAAATGAGCATCATCAGTGCTAATAGTGGAGTCAACCGGCGTGATGGTGGGCTTTTTGCTCGGCTTGCTCGGTTTATCTTTATCTGAGTTAGGGAACGGCTGAGGTTTGACATGGCCGGATGCTGCGGTGCCATCAGGTCCTAAAAATACATATATCATAACTCTTTTGGGGAGTTTAAAAAAATAGCACACTCAATTTTTTCTTCTGAGATCGGAATAAAATTGCACGTTAGTAGGGACCATCATTCCTCAATCGGGAGAAAAAGTTGGAGGTGTGCTATTTTTTTTAAACTCCCCTCTTAATTCCTTTTAGAAAGGTATATTACGATTCCTTAACTATTTAAAGAGTCGCTAGGACGCTCAAGTTTCCCATAACAATGTACTTTCATTTTAATTTCGTTTGCGTTGAAGGATAAAGATGAGTCGTTGACAATTTGAAGGATATTGCCAAGTCATAAGGGAAACATGAATTGTAAGTAAAAAAAAGTTTCAAAACACACACCACTAAGGAAAAATTGCAATCTATGTTTGTTGAAACGTTTAACTTGACTGAAATACACCGTTACTTTGTAATGTAGATGCGCTTGTGAAACTGGGGTAGCCTAAGCATAGTCGTACCTTTAAAGACATCGTCAGAACCGGTATCATCAGGTGAGAACCCGGTGGCCCCAGCATTGACGAAGTCCGAATCATAGGCACTGGGGATGGTGGGGAAATATGCGGGGATGTAGGGGTCCTTGTTGCTCTTTACGATGCGGTAGCCGATGCCTGGTCCAGCTATGTAGTTTACCGTTCTAGAAAGATAAATATTTTTGAGAATAGGCATGGTACGTTCGGAACAGGATAATACTCGTAGTAAATACAATCTGCAAATACTTGTACACGACTTAGTCTACCAGCGGTTCTCAAGAACATACCCTGATAAGAAGTGCCGCGAGAAATTTAATAGTTATTCTAGTAATTTATGGCTTTCATCCAAACCACTATTAGAACAATATTGTATCCAAAGCGGATAAAATATTGTTTCGGAAAAAAACTAGCACAGAAGCCAGACCTTCCAATTCAAGACAAACCACTTGCAATGTTAAGTCTCGAGCATAATGTTGTTAGTAATAAAGCTTCACTTGCGAGTTACTATGTTCTGCTTCTGTGTAACAAGATTAATGGTTGCTATAGGATCACAAATCGTAGCAATAACGGCCCATATATCGCTAATCGGGCCCTCGGGTCGGTTAATAGTGTTTAGTTTAGGATTGATGGATAACCTTTGGACTCCTTTATCGTCGAGGAACGTGTAGGAGCCCCGAACGTTGCCTTGGGAGTCGCTACTCTCCGTGCGTCTCTGGTCCGGACCCGCTGATATAAATCTGAGGAAATACAAATAAATTTTATTTTTAGTTACTTCCCTTTGAATCAAAAGTGCAGTTGCATACTATCGCTTTTTACTGTTACTAAAAACACGGGACAATCTCACACATTGATCTACTTCCAAACTAAGCTCTGTGTACTATGGGTACTAGACAACGATAAACTTACTTATATAGAGAAATATATACTTAAATAAATAGAAAACATCCAAGACTCAGGAACAAATACTCGTGCTCATCACACAAGTATCTGCCCTTACCGGGATTTGGACCCAGGACCGCTAGCTTCGAAGGCAGGGACACTACCAACTATAGGCCAACGTGTCGTCTACCATACCATTATATATTACCATTAATAGACTAAAATTAAGTAAACCTGTAAGAGCCATCCAGTCCCCTCTGCACAGCCGTCCGTCCCCGGGGCCTAGTTTCGCCTCTAACCAGCGGCGCGCGGTGGAAGGGAGACCCGATCACGTTGGGGTTGTCGGGGTGGGCGGAGGACACGTGGAACCCTGTGTCGCGACCCGCTATGTAGGACACGTCGTGGCGCTCGCCGACGTCGTCCACGTAAGAGTAGTGCCCTGGACATGAATGGAGTGGTAAGCGAGGTTTTTGGTATGCCAAATGATCGAGAAATTGAGGATTTCTGAAGAAACGTTTGGGTTAGTGTAGTTTTGGGTATAGTTGGACTGGTCAGACATGAAGGGTTTCGTAAAAGACGGGTTTAAGGTTAATGGTAAGCGTAATTATAGGTAATACGTGTAGATAAGTACTATTCAGAAATGGAGAGTTGCGAAATATACTTTAATAACGAGACGAGAATATAAGAAGTCAAACCATGAAATTCCTATAGTAGCGTAATCAAGATTTGTCATAATTGTTACTTTTCTTAAAAGGATAGGGTTTTTGATTTCATATAAGTACTAGTCTCCGCCTGCGCAGAAGTCGTTCATCGCTATATCCTTCAGGAACCGTCCAATTTTTCGGGATTTAAATTACCCTATGTCTTTCCCTGAGACTAAAACTATCTCGATACCATTGATCATCCAAATCGGTTCAGCGGTTTATCCGTGAAAGCGTAACAAACAGACAGACAGACAGAGTTTCTTTTACATTTATAATATTAGTACATACATACATACATACATAAATCACTCCTGTTTCCCAGAGGGTAGGCAGAGACCACTTCTTTCCACCAGCTACGATCCTGACAAAGCTCTTTCGCTTCTTCCACATTCATACATCGAGTCATGCATGCACGTCGGTTTCGGGTACTTAAGATTCGGCCCTTTTCCAGTATTTCCCCGATTTGATTCAAAAAAGTACGCCTAGGGCGCCCCCTTCCGTTTAATATTAGTATCGATGAATTAAAAGATACTATCATATCTTGTTACACTGAAAAAACGTGTAGGTTGATTTTACCTATAATTAGGGTTGATACAGTTTGATGCAACCTTTTCAACGTGTTATTTTTGCAAAGTTTTTTGTTAACTCTACTAAACTCACGGGTAGGACCTATATGAACCCTAATATTACGTAAAATCAACCTATTCGTTTTTTCAGAGTATTACCAGCTGCTTTTTAGCAGTGGTTCCTGCCAAATCTAACCATCTAATGGCTAACCAAACCCTCTGACCTCTTTCCTACTTGATTCTGATTTCCTATTTGTACCTTTAACGTCTCCCCTTGCGTCAGCGTTCTCATTTTTGGAGTAGGTCCTAGTGTCGAACTTGTAGGCATAGCTGGGGTCCTCGTTGGGGTCAAAGTAGGGGTCATCCTTGTTGCCGATGGGCCCGCGCGGCCTCTGGTCCAAGTCCATCTTCCTGTGGACATTGGGACCTTTCGCGCGGAATCTGCAAAGGCGCATTCAAATCATTATTCTAATAAAGGGTAAGGTTCCACTAAAAATTATGCTATTATAGTTACATAGTTATCATAAAATTAACTGTAAAAGTCTAATCAACAATGAAAAATAGTGATTCGAGGAGATAATAATAATGCTGTTCCTTTTGAAAAGCGGAAAGCAGTCGCTGGAAAGCCATAACCAACTACAATATTTAAGATTAAACACTAAAATATCTTTTTATCTCTGATTCAAACTCTAGACATTTCAAAAGTTACGGCTGTACACTTCACTGTTATGTTTCATAGATATCTTGAAGTTAATGTTTTTTTATGCTTTTGGATAGGCGAGCCTTAAGGATTTTTTAATGGTAGGTATGGTATATACAGGATGTTTCACAATTGTAGGAGTTTTAAGAGATGTTATTTAGTAATTTTGGACATTTACGGGCATGCAACTTGCACGGTAATTTAAGATTTTTTGTTTTTAAATTTTTATAATATTGCTTTAATCGCCAGCAAAACAATTATTAATCAGTATAGCATTCGAGGCGGTTATTTTGAATATATTTGGAGGTACCAATGTATTGTGAAGGTAAAGTACTAGAAAATAAATAATTTGGGTGCTTAATAATGGATTTTCTGGCGAAATAGTAACAGTAAATATATTCAAAAAGGTTCAGAATTACCCTAAATATCATCTCTTATAACCCCTATATCCGACTGCCAAAAACAATCTATAAATTACTCGATCTCAATAAGTTTGACGACACGTTGGCCTAGTTGTTACCATGCCTCCGAAGCCAGCGGTCCTGGTTCAAATCCCAGTAAGGGCAAATATTTGTGTGATGAGCGCGAATATTTGTTCCCGAGTCTTGGATGTTTTCTATGTATTTCTTAATATAAGTATGTTTATCATTGTCTAGTACCCATAGTACAAGCCTAGAGCTTAGTTTGGGACTAGGTCAATTTGTGTGAGATTGTCCCCATATTATTATTATTTATTTATTTAAAAAAAATACATTTTTGGGACCAGCCTTCGTTGCTACTTCGTTTTTATGGCATTGAGAAGGCAAACGAGCACACAGGCTACCTGTTTTTAGGTGGAAACTGTGACCCATAGACATACGCATTCACAAGACTGCAATCCTAAGACTGCAAATGCGCTGCCAACCCTGGGGACTAAGATGGAATGCCTCTATGCTAGTTATTTCACCGGCTGTCTTATATCTCATGAGTCCCAACGCGGTAGGTCTACGTTAAGTATAGCGGAGATGCTGTCGCCACCTTCCGCCTCCTTCGTTAGATCAGTTCTTAGATATCATGGGACCTGAACGGATACATACATACATATATACAAACACAGCAAGTTAATAAGTAGCTTGTTAAAAGAATGCAGCCTTACACATATTTTTTTTTATAATTGAAATATTGAATACTCGTAAAATCTTACAATAACAACAGTAAATTCATTTGTAATTTAACTTAGGTACTAAGTTGTACAACTTAGTAGGATCTAACGACTTTTAGGCCCTTATAGAAAAAGCTTATTTACAACAACCACAATATTATAACCCTTTACACACGGGCCTAGTGTGAAGTGAAGATCGAAAATAATAGTAGTTTATTCACCAAGGGGAGTAAAACACGGATTACTAATCGAGTGTGCATTTGCGGCCCGACGCAAAGCGCTAACTGCTTTATACTAAAATTGAAAAGAAATAAAATATAAAAGTAACAAATGGATAATAATTATTTCGAGGAAGAACGAGCGCGCCATCAAACAGGGGCTTCTACTTTGAAATCCGTAAATGGAACTTCGTCTATTGCTATCCCTTTCGCTCTCGATGCGTAACTAATTTGCAAAAAGTGACAGGGCGATCCGAAGTTCGAATTACGGATTTTAAAAAAGAGCCGCAGTAACAAAAGTATTTTTTTATTGTGAATTTTAACGCTTTGTACAGTTTGCGTGCCTAAGGACGTTAAAGATGGTGAATACACCTCGATTCGCAGGGTCCAACTTGCGTGCGTGTCAAAGTGGGATGATTGACAACGTCATCTAGAATTAAAAAAAAAGAAAACGGGGTAATAATGGATTTTGATACGATATTGCTGCCCTGACAACAGGGCAGTTATGAAATTCCATTCAATATTACTACCCTTGTTTTTGAAAAGGTTTAATGATCGGCTTTCACGCCTTTTATTAGGGTAGTAATTATACACTTACTAAAAAAGTGTAGTATGAACCATATTAACGCTTCGCATTCCTGTGGACGGATCCAGCCAATTTTTTAAAAGAAATCCTTGTCTTTTTTATTTAATTTTGTACAAACAGCCTGTTAATAAGTATCTTTTTAATTCCTTTCCCAAATAATTTAATTACTCACAGCAACATCCGTTTTTTGTTTTTATTTGTGTTTACAAGGTTCATATCCAATCATAAAAAACTTACGATTGTACTTAGCTAGGGTTTAAAGGGATAAGAAACAATAATATATTTTTTAGTGTACATACCCTCTAGGCCCAGCGGTGTAGACAGTTTCCTTGACGGAGCCAGACGCGGGATCGACGGCTCCAAATCGCCCGCCCACCACCTTGTTCGCATTCCCATGAGCCAGGTGGTAGCTACTCCCTCGGTCCTTGTTGGCGTATCTGCATAGACAAGTTTTATAGTTTTAAATGTTAATAATCACATGGTGACCGCAAGAACAAAGTAGGACAAACTTCCTTCCCAATTATTGGCACCATGAAATTTATTTCACGGTAAAAGATGTGATAATTCAACAGTCACTAGGTGCCAATAGCTGGTATTTCGGATACCAAGAGTAGGGTGTTTTATTTAACTTACTTACTAGACGGATAAAGAGAGATGTTAACTGAAAACTGAAAATAAACACCACTTTTTAAGATTTTAGCTGCATTTGCTTTTCGCACATTGAGAATCAAACCGTCACTAAACAAAATATATAAGAGTTCGAATAATGACAATATTGCCATCAACATGAAGTTGGATTTCAAATAAAGTATTTTTTTGTTTAGTGACGGTTTGATTCTCAATGTGCGTTTTGTTTGTTTTTTCGACTCACAACCAACCGCACGAGAGGTTATATTATAGCCATTTCACCTTGTAAGGCCCACCGTACTACAAACAGGAGAATTTTTGTAAGTGGGAATTTGAATCTACCACCAAGGAAATAAAGTTCATTTACCTTTGCTCTTAAATAGCATTTTCTAATTTGAAGCAAATAAAAATGAACTTTATGCATATTCAAATATAGTTCCAACTAAATTGCCTTGATTATGTTCCTCTTAAGGCACACTGGGTCATACCAGGGTAAAGTCGACGTGATTTTGTTTAGTTTTTATGTTTGTGATATTTTTTAAATAAGCGAATCGGGTGGTATTTTTGTCCCTAAAATAGTGCTTTCAATCCAAACGATGGGCCCCACGACGTACATCATAAAAACGCAAAATATTATTTATTTACAACTTGCTCACACTGCAAGATGCCCTTTGACTTTATTTTACTGGGTTAAACTAAGTTGCCTTTGGCGTGTTACGGTAATTGTTTTTAACTCGGCCGCCATTACTGTCAATTCAATGAGAGCTATCGTAACGTTGACAATACGATAATATTTCAAAGGCAATATAGTAACTTTTCATTTGGTAGAATAGAGGCACTGAGGCTCTGCCAAGATGCACACACTAAATAGCGTTTCTATAGGGTTTGTTTCTAACCCAATCGCGTCACTGGTACGTCACGTGACTTTTTGAATCACGTGATACCAGTGACGCGATCGGTTTAAAAACAAAACGAATAGAAACGCTAGTTAGCGTTCACATCTTGGCTACGGCCGGGCGGCCTCGCTCTATTGTAAATAAAGGGCTCGAAAAAGATTCCAAGTTTTTACTTGGTATAACTCGTAGTAGTTTTATGACATAGAGAGACCTCAAAGACAGCGGGGGAAAATCTTATTCAAACCCGCTTGCCGCTGCAGGTTAGGTTATATTCCAAGTGCAAGGCTGCCGTAATACCTAAGAAGATAGATACCTGCATAGTAATACTTTAGGCATTTTAAATTTAATGTGGTTACCAATACAGTATTTAAACGGCTTCGACTGCTGTTAGCCGCCTTCATTGGGGCATCTTAAAAATTAAGAAAATTAAACTTTTTCTATTTCGTCACGAAAATTAGCCATACAATAGATACGTTATTTTTCGTGACGAAATGGAAAAATTTAAATTTTCTTAACTTTGTCCCGATGTAAACTTTTTTTGCAAAACGCCCTGGTATTACGGCAAAGGGGCTAAGTACTGACTGGTTTCGCCTATTGCGTGTTCAGGGGGGTTACCATAACATGCCTAAGCAATTCAGTTTACGGTGAAAGAAAGAGGCAGAGCTATATAACTGCTATAGATCTGTCCTTTGCGCTCATCTTGGGTAAGCCCTCTGGAGCCTACCTGACCGCTGCTAAAACGAATCATAATCATTACGTTATTCTGACCGCATCATAAGAGCTTGCAGAGTTCGTTCGTAATGGTAACTCGGCAGGATTTCATGTTATTTTTTTAATTATTACCTGATGTATTTATTTCATCTGGGTTTTGGACATTACTTTCAGAATTCACTAGGTGTTTATTAGTTTCGTAGCATAGATTTAACATTAAGAATTCATTAATAATTACTAACCTCCGTACTAAAATTTGGACACAATTAACCAATTTCTGTTTCAAACTTGTTTGTGAAAAATTGACACCATGGAACGACTTAATTGTCATTAACTGACTCTAAGTGCGGCCGTAAGTAACAGAAGCTCAAGTTACGTTACTTTTTTGATATATAATTTCGTACTTCAATTAATGTTTTTAATGATATTGTTTTTATTGAAAACCGAAGTGTGGTATGGAAGCAAAACAAAGAGTTTATTAAAATTAAACAATTTTGATTTTAAATGTTATTACAACTGATCATTTAAAGTTAAAACAGGCAAATATTTGAATTTTTTTTTTGTTTTTGTTTGATTTTTATTTTTTTCTACTTCAAACCATGCATTTATATTTACCGATTTATATGCGTCTATCATAATAATGTTATGATCCAGTCATCGATACGGTCCAATATCTGTATAAGTACCTAGCAAGCCTCCTTGAAGGATACTAGTTCGTCGAGCTGTTCTAATTTGACAATCATCCAAATGAGGGTGTTCAGTCACCCTATCACCAAGAGTTCACAACCTAGATAGGTCTAAAAAAAACTCAAGAACTAAACCAAACGATTGTTAAAATACAATCAAAATCAACACTGTAAAAGAGATGTTTTCAGTCTTTACCAATGACATTCATCTGTTTTGATATGAAGACAATTTACGCTCAAACAATCTCTTCAGAACTATAAGGACGCACCTAAACACGACTCCGCAACGTTAAAAATCACTAAAATCACTTTACCCAAAATCAAAGGATCCGTCCGTGTTCACAGTATTATAATCCCCCTCGTTTGTCCTGGACTTCCCTGGAATCACCTGAGTCCTGGCTAGGCCACACACACACAACACACAAAACACAATCCACGCCATGACACTTCACCTGTTTTCGGCGAAGTTATATATTATTTATTATTGCTAATGTTTCATCGCACGCTTGACTGTGTGGAGATTGGGTTAGACTATGATGGTAAAAAACAAAGGCGGTCTTATATACGGCGGTTGAAGCTGCGGAGTCGCGCCGCGTGAAAACGACGGACGTCATTGTTATTAATATTAGGCTTGTGCTTCACTGATAGCTACAACCTAGTTAGCTAATAAAACTGGGGGCCTATAAGATGAGTAAGATGAATGTCTAATAAGTGAGTCCTGATGTACTTACGTAAGGCGTTTGTTTGCCCTTCCTAAGTTTAATAGCCACTAAAAAGTACTTTCTCTTGGCTTATACATTCTTCGTCACGACCTCTGGCTACCTGCAACTTGGAATACAGCTGCTCTGAAAACTCTTTGGTCAACGTTCAGCGGCCTGTGCAAGTGTTCTGCTGAATACCAATTGCGGAGACAGAGCACCATCTATCCAGCACACCCGGCACTAGAGTTGTAAAACCAAGCAGGTATTCATCACGAAGATGACAGCGTGAATACCGTAGTTACTTCTTTAATCTATCTGTTGCACCGATCCATTTTAGTTGCGAAGAGGTGTACCTTAATCTAAGTCAGTGTTTAGCAATACTTAACCTAAGTAAACAAGAAGGTTAATAAATGTGGTGTATTTACTCAAGACTGGTTTTTATTTCAACGATTTCATTTGTTGATAGGATGTAAGTCTGGCGCCCAATGTTACTAAAAATCGACTGACTCGACTGGCTCAGGAAAGCCTGAGCTGAATCTTCTTCACACCCTAGTCTCATATGATTACCTACCTGGACTATTACATGTAGACAGGCGAAAGAAACCCTACCTACTATCAACAGTCGGCTCTTCAAGGTACTCCTCTGATAAAGACGGTCATCAGTGTCTTAACTGGTCATGGACCTTTTACCAAATATCTCTTTAATTTAGGTGTTACAGGCAGTCCCCTGCGCTGTGCCTGCATGGAGGCAGAAGAAACAGCCGCCCACGTTGTGCTGCACTGCACCGAGGCGCAGTACAGAGCTTAACTCCTCGGTTCACTGAGGTATCTCCCCGAGGTAACCATCGACATTAAAGGTTTGATGGGCTTCCTCCTCGAAAAATTGGGAAGGCTTAATTAAATCCCACCCAGTCGTAAAATAGGCGCTAGACAAAAATACAAAATAAAACCCTAGCTTTATTCGACAGCTGACAATATGTGTGGAAATGGAACCCGTGCATGGAACGGACATAACGTCAATCCTGTTCATTTTGTCAGAGGCTCTATTATACCTACTCGGTAAAACGATATTGCATTTGACATGTTATCGTATTTTTCTTAACTTGGCCACCATTACTGTTAGTAAATAAGTACTATCGTAATATAGAATATAGCCTTTTCAGAAAATTGCCAACTGAAAGGAAAAGAGATCACTACTCTGCCCTTATAAGCCAAAAGGCGGTATCTTGCATTTTGCAAATTTAATCCTTTCCATATGTTTGAGCACGTCGGCACCTCTTTTAATGCTTCTAAGGCGTACTCGTTAAAAACTCCTTTAAATTATAAAACAAGCTTTACTTTTCGAGGTTAAGTTAAACTGATACACAAAATAGGTTTATAAGTTGCATTGCTATGTAATACAAAAACGAATCAAAATAATCACCTAGAAACAAATTAAGTTGGAACTGAAGTCATAAGTTAAAATTCACAAGAAGTTTTTGCAATAAAAATGTTATAAAACAAGATAGAACTGTCGTTAATCGGGTTATAAATGAAACATCGTGCTTCGAATTCAATAATGTCGAATCCTAAATTAATATCGATGTATCGATTAACATGATCGATTTATTACTCAATCAGTCTAGTCAATTTACTGCAACAGGATGTAAGGAATATTTCGATTCTTCAAAAGTATAAAATTATGCATGTTGATAGTGATACAAATATAGATCTGACTTCAATTAAAAATATTTTTATCATAAACAGTAATGTAGCCATAATGTGACATTAAGGTTAACTTTTAAACTAAGGTGTAAAAGTGGATAAAGTGTTTTAACATACATATGTAAAGCTCGTTAATCAGCGAAAAACTGTGTAAAGCCCGTCGAATAATGGTCAGTTTAAAATAATTAGTGTCACTTTTCAAAAGAACAACCGTGTCCCCGCAATAAAATACCCTGCTGCCCTAAAAGTTCCTTCATCCTCTCCGTGCTTTATAAAAAAAACAATCTACAATTGGAACAAATACCGAGCTTGAAAAAATCTACTGCTGTTTAGATAATAACGTCAATATAATATTAGTTATCATGTATTATATCAACGGTTTTGTGACTCAACCTCGTTTAATGATGTCAGAATAATGTCTGACTGACACTCACTAAGTACGCGAGTGCATACTAAGTGCGTGTCAGTTTATACTGGACAAATTCTATATACGAGGTTGAGTCACAGAACCGTCGATATGTTAATTATTTCCCCATTTTCCCAGTTACAAAATAAAATAACTACACCCAGTGGCACCCGCTACGCCTTCTAACGACACCTCACTTCTCGAAATCAGGCCATCCGTTAATCCTTTACAAGGGAACAAAGAACCATACATACATACACACACATGTCATAAACATACGCCAGTCCTACGGCAGTCGGTAAAAACCAATCTCATGATATAACTATCTTGAAGTATGCCCAAGCCTCCGACAGTTTCGGAGATGCATCTCAGATGTGAGGGCCACTCCATCCTGTGTTCCGTTTGAACCAGGAACCGCTGGTCCGATTATTTTATCATAATTTCTCAACTTCAGTCAGTTTACACTTTGAGCACTGGGGACCTCTATGTCTATTTGATGTCAAGTCACACAAACGTTCAATAAATTTAATATCGCTTAAAGTCGCATACGGTCACGACCAGGCGCTATCCCAGTCAAGGGGTTTCGAATGGGTTTTATAAGTCTTTTACTCAGAAAAGCCGCTCGATATGCTTTTTAAAGCTTATTTATAAGGGTTATCTGTGCTTTAGCTGTTAAGGTTTTCCTTATAGTGAATGGTTAGTTTAACAAATAACTTAGTCATATATTTCGTTCCAAGAGGTTATTCTTTTAGTGGGTTATTCTATTGAGAGGTTAGTCTTTAAAAGGCTTCGGTGAATGGGTGGGCGGGGGCGGGTCCCTGGTTACGACACTTTGGCTTAGGTGGTAAAGAAACAGGTGACTGGGTGTTAATGTATTAAAGCGAGTATTGTGACCTCCTGGTTTTACGGACCTGACGGATTTTAAAGTGCGGGGTATCGTTGGAGTATTCACCTAAGGAGTATAATAGGCTATTATAAAATAACCAGTCAGTCCTGGGGTAGTCGAGTTTTTAAAACCTTTTTTTTTTTATTGTACCTCTCCTACACGTAACGTGCGGTTTTTTTTTCTTGCCTGCCTTTTAGTTAGGGGCCGTCGTTGGACAGGTCTTTCAAAAAATGTTAGATTAAGGGATCCATTTATGAAATATTAAGCTTTAGAATGCTTATTTTTGTTAGAGTCAAATGTCCTACAGCCAAAACTACAAATATTAAAAATCTGAATAAAACTTAAATGAAAGGGCATATAACGAATTTAAAATGAAAACTATCACGACTAAGTAGACGTCATTGGTTCTTGAGATACAGGCGATTAAAGTGTTTAAAACCACTAAAATCATCTAAGACCAAATGACCTTAAAATACAAAATTAGTTATTACTTGTTGATTTTATGTTTGTAGTACTTAACGGCTTCGGAACCCTACACTGAGCGTGTTTCGACATGCTGTTACTGTTTTTGACACCCGACGCAAGAAACACTGTTGTTTTTGTTTTGTTTTGTCGTTAATAATGTATGTTTCTCTGTTTTTTATTTTTAAATTTTCAATTTTTCTAGTAATTTTAGTTTTTGTGCTCCTGAGAAAAATGAAAGGGCGGTTTGGAATGATTACAATTTTAATAAGAAAGCCCTCAATTTTTTCACCTTCACGCATCATCATCAGAAACAATAGACCATTACCCGATCCCTATCTGCCGCTCAAGGACCGATGACTGCATTGGCCACTGCTTCCAGGCTGGCATTCATTATCGTGTTAATTAATATCAGCTTCCGGCGTTTGTTCGCTTCCTCGACCGCACAATACTGAAATAAACGGCCAAATCCGTGCGCGCGACTCCATTGATTTACGACAATTAATTCAACTAAATTCTCGTTCGGGGGTCGATCGTGATCGTAAGGTACCGAGTTTGAACCCCTAAGGTCACTATGTACCGATGGGATTTCCTAACTTAAGTACATTACCCGATGCTCTTACGGTGAAGGAAAAACATCGTGAGGAAACCTGCACATTCGAACAGCTGAGTGTGTAAGAGGGTAATTGCACTAAGATTCGAAAGGGGTCGAAGTGTATCTGAAAGGGTCCATCTGTAAGATATGATAAGATAAGATCATCGGAGAAATAAAACATAAACAATATTATGTCATGTCCGAAGGGTAGTGTGCCGCTGCGCATCGAGCTGATTTAGACACGCGGGTTATCCAATTATATCCACCGACCGGGTATACATGAAGGTACCCATTTTTTGGGTAGATATCTGGGTATTTATACCTGTATCCGCCGTATACAGGGCATATATCCCTATGCGGATTCCCACCTTCGACGAATTATTAATCAGCTGCCTAGGGGCTGCCTCTTTGTCTAAAACAAAAGCAAGGAAGGACAGCAAATGTGAATTGTGCGAGGAGTATTAGTTTTTTTATTAGCTTTATCTGGGCAAAGGCCTCCCCTCTTTTTCGCCATTCGTCCCGGTTGAGTGCATGCTCCCGCCATTCGCTTTGAAACGCGTCCAAGTCGTCCCGCCATCTCCTTTTTGGTCTGCCTCTGCTCCGGTAGCCATCTTGCGGAGTCCATTCGGTGGCAACCCTGGCCCACCGTTCCGGATGCATTCGGCAGACGTGTCCAGCCCAGTCCCACTTAAGCCTAGCGTTCTTGTCACCCACATCAGCAATGCCAGTTTTGGAGCGCAGTTCGGTGTTTTTGATCTTGTCAGTTCTACGAACCCCGAGTATGCTGCGCTCCATTGCTCGCTGGCAAATCTTGAGTCGGGATTTTTGGGCTTCAGTCAATGACCAAGTTTGGGCACCGTAGGTTAGGAGTATTAGTAAACAAGAAAAAATATACCAATTGTTTATTTTTTGTTACTTATAGCGCACCTGTTTGTCTAGAATTCCCAAATAGGAGCCTTAGTTGTAGCAATAAGCGATGGCTTCTAAACTGTCGATGAAGTATGGTCAGATAAGTCATTATTAGATGGAACAGTGGAAACAGTTAAACCAAAGCTCGTTCCGGTGCAATCATCTCGAATTATAGAGCCAGTGTCGAATCGTAACGCCGACATGCTAGCTCCCAAGCAACCAGTCATCAGAGAACCTTCTAGTTCTTCCAATTATTAGTTTTTCACGCCTTGTTAAAGATGTTCCAGCGGTCAGGTTAAGCTGGTGGACAGTCGAGTTCATTTGAATGTGTCCTTCTACAGCAACCATTGTTATACGCCGCGATATATTAGTGTTACCGAAGATGTTGTGATAGGAAAGTAACAAACAAGACAATTGCGCCACTTTGATGGTGCAGCTCTGACTCTGATGGTTTTATGTGTTAAAACCTTATATTATTTAGTTTTTGCCGGTGGACTATGAGGATTGTTAAGTGTTGTTTATTGACCACGTACCTACAGTGTGTGTCTACGTTAGTAAAAAGGGTGGTTTTGCCGTTTAAAGACAGTGAACGAAATTCGATTTTACTGCGAGCGTGACACAAGTAACTTTTTAATTTTTGTTCACAATAAGAAGGAGGTATTGGTGCGGCTCATCGTGGGTGATGGGAGACCAATAAACATGACGTTTATTTTTTACCATGTTGCCTTTTTTACCTTAAGGTTATATGTTCTCACTGCTGAGCTGAAAAGTTATATATAGTGCGACACGAGACTCGTGTCTTTGAATCCCTCGCTGCACTCAGTATTCTAACCTTCGATTCTAGATTCCTTCGATTGTTGGGATTCAACATCAACATTCGCAGCAAAGGCAACTTAGTTTTATCTAGCTCAATTGGTGTGACATTGTCCCATCATATTTATTTATTTTAAACAAGTAAGTTTATGGCGCAAAGGAAGAATATTAAATAATTTGTCGATGTAGCGGAAACTTGGTCCAATAAAAATTTCAGTCAACTCTATTGTTTGTTTTAAGTGAAAGAAATAGGGAGAGCTAAAATTTTATTCTGCTGGGAGTTTTAGGAGTATCTTAAGAAATAAAACATCTTTTAATACCTGCTTGGTACTTGTGCATTGAAGATAATATGAAAGCATAGCCAACAAACTTGTTATAACGTCATTGTACTTAGCACAAGAAATAACACAAAAGTATTTCGTCTAATAAATGCGATAAACTACTTTAGGCAAAGCTGTTCATATAAATTTTGAAGCATCTACGAGTGCTGCGGTTAAATCTACCTGATATTAAGAATGTCCCACTGGATCCAGGTCAATAGGTCACTTCAAACTTAGTATTGAATTAAAGTACCCGTAAACCCAGCGGACCGTCCCGCAGTTAGTTTAACATTCAATGGGGACCCCATACATCTCGCAGGATATTGCTTCACCCATACAAATATGAAACCGATGGAAAAATGATAAATCGTTTCCCATTCGTTGGAAATCATAATTGTTTTAAGGCGGTGAAACGAAAGGGTTTGATTTGTTGCCAACCTTGTGTGCCTTTATGACATGAAAAAACGTTTATTGTGTGAATTTTCTGGGTTATTTGGACTGCATCTTTACCTGTACTTTTCGCTTGAGTACAACAATACAATACAATATAAATATTCTTTACTGAACACCACATACAAATACAGCATGAAAAGTAAAATACAAAAGAAAACTTACTAAGTGAGTCAATAGGCGCTCTTATCGCTAAGTAGCGATCTCTTAAAAACGACCACACAAAGAAGAAAAGTGCAAAAGAAACAGAAATAAATACAACAAAAATTATAACACGTACCAGCTTCATATTAAAATCATTGTGGTGTCGTTGAACACGTCATACGAATTGAAACAGAAGGAACATACATAAAAAAACCCGGCAAGAGGATGTCGGACTATGCTCAGTGTAGGGTTCCGAAGCCGTTAAGTACTTAGGTACTGCTTATGACTAGGTAATATGTATATTCATGCCAAATTACAGCTTTCTAGTACTAAGAGTCTCTGCGCTAGGCTGCGGACGGACGGACGGACATGGCGAAACTATAAGGGTTCCTAGTTTGACTACGGAACCCTAAAAAACGCTGATGATACGGTTAGTTAAAACTATGTCTCACAGTTACAGACTTACCCATACTGACCGATCTGAATGTGCCACCCTGTATAAGCTATGTCCATTGGGGCGCGTATCACATTCCATATACTTTTTTGGTTATCGTCCTTTACAACTGTTTAATATTACATAAGGCAGTGTTTAAAATTAAATGAGGGTTCATATGCGATAGAGAGACAAACCTCAATCACAAACCTTTTCAACTTCGCTTCGGTAACGAGTACAATTTGTGACATACTTGAGACAAGTCGAGGAGGACCTCGCTGCCAGTTAAATATCAAATAGGTACAGTTAGGTGCAAAACTGAGTCAATATTAGCACCTTAGTAGAATGTTAATAAGTTGATGACAATCAAAGCTATTTAGAAATGCTTTATATAGAATAATACTCCTTGAAGTTTGCTACATAACTGCTGAACAAACGGTTTCCTTGTCATTTAAAGTTGTTTAGTAAAATTAAACCAAAAACTGTAAAAAAAAAAATTATGTATTTATACTAGTTATTTATTTTTCTCTATGGCAATCCCAAATAATAAAACTATTCAAAATAGCCATTCCATGTTCTTTGAAATGAGGTACCCACTGCTTGAATCAGGGACGTAGTTTTCTATGTATTGTTATCGTGTAAAAGAGCCCTCATTTGGCCAATATACTGAATAAATGATTTAATTTGAATTTACATTTTTCTCTTATATTTACACACCGAAAAGTAGAAGCACTATTACTGAGATACGGGAAGTCTGCGGCGGAAATGCAGCTGAGGTAAGCAGCCGGAAAATTAAGGCACTCGGAGTTCCGAGCGAGCGACACGGCTCTCCCAAAGTAACATTTATTTTCCACGGTGCAAAATCCTTATAATATGTTTAAGGCGTGGGATCTTCTATATCAACTTTGTAGAGGTTTTTCATATTTGTACTGGTAAAAAACATTATTTTAAAATTACTTTCTTTAATTAGTTGTTTAATAAATTCAAAATATAAAATGGATTAGATAAAAAAAAGTTTCGTATCACTACCTGAAAGTAGTATTATAATATTTACTCGTATATTTCATTATATATTTTTATAACTCTATAATCATAAATAAACGTTCATCATCATCATCATATCAGCCGAAAGACGTCCACTGCTGGACATAGGCCTCCCCCAAGGCTCTCCACTTAGACCGGTCTTGTGCCTTCCGCATCCATCGCGATCCCGCCATTCTTACGAGGTCGTCGCTCCATCTTGTTGGAGGCCTACCAACAGCTCGTCTCCCGGTCCGTGGACGCCATTCGAGAACTTTCTGGCCCCATCGGCCATCAGTCCTGCGAGCAATGTGCCCCGCCCACTGCCACTTAAGTTTCGCTATTCTTCGGGCTATGTCGGTAACCTTAGTTCTACTGCGGATATCATCATTTCTGATTCTATCCCGCAGAGAAACCCCGTAAATAAACGTTAGTAAATCTTAATTAATTAATTTTATATTCAATCATATAGTTAAGTACTTCTTTTGTCTGTAGGTACTGTTCAAAAAAACGAATTTTTTTCTAATCACATTTTTTTAATTACGTGTATTTACGTAATCCACCTTGTATTTGTGACAAAAATATGTTTTATTAATTTCTCAAGACATTATTTATAAGGAAACTAGTTTAATTACAATACATTCATTTGTAAAACATAAATTAGCATAAAACTAGTCTAACTAATATTAAAACTAAACTAATTGTTAGTTTAGTAATTTTAGGAAACTTATTCTTACACCACAAATGTGTTAATGCTTTATCATCAAACACGATTTTATGTAATCGTTTATTCAATTCAATTTATGGGTATTTTCTTTAAGTACAGTTTAGATTGTGACTTTTTTGTGTTGTTAGGGTGTTTTCCAAAAAAAATACCTATATTTAAGGACAAAAATTAACAACGGTAATTTTTCCATTACGTTACGAAAATTAGTCATATATTTATATACTGCCCTCATAAGCCAACAGGCGGTGTTTCAACTTAAGTAAAAAAATTAAAAAAAAAAAAATACAGCTGTTTATTTTCTTCAAAGACAAGTTTTGGTTATCTTAACATCTAATCTTAATTAACAAAGATTATATATGTAAGGTTACATTTAATATTGCAATTTGTAACATACTATTGCATTTTGTATTATTCTATAATTATCAGTAACTAAGCATAGCGGATTCAAACCTGACCTGTTAGTAATTATGGTTGAACTTGCTACAGGAGTTTAGTCTGAGATGCCATTATTTCCTTAAAGCAGTTATTGTTAACTTTCGTGACGTAATGGAAAAAATACCCTTGTTAATTTTTGTCACTAACTACAGGTACTTTTTTTGGAAAACGCCCTACACTGAAATCTTTTTCCGGAGTAAAATTATTTCATTTCATTTATCCTCCCACTTATAACTTTCTCTAACTTCGATTACTAGTTTAAGTAGAAACTACAAACATCACTGTTCTCCGTTTTTGTGTATTTCCAATACCTCTTCGAGTGTGCTCAAACGGCTAACTAAAGTAGTATCTTGAGGGCCGGAGGGCGCGGCGCAGTGGAGGGCGAAGGGCATCGCAGTCTTGGCATCTTTCCGCTAAATGCTTCCGTCACTATCACTACTCGGTGTGTACTACCAACCTGTGGCACGAGGATTGGCTACTTGTTTTAATGTTTACAGATAGGGTTGCCAACCGTACTATATTATGTAGTATTGTACTATGTTTGGGTCCCTACGAAGTGCTCCAATTTTCCCAGCTTACAATTCAATTTTATTAAATTGCAACACTGTCCAGTCAATAATGTCATCATTGTCATCAATCAACAATCACACCTTGCGCCATTTGCATTGCGTGTTTCTGAACGTGAACTGTCACTGTCCTATCAAGCATCACTTGTCAAGTTACCAGTGTCAATGTCAACTGTTAGATTCGATCGATCCAAATTTCGATCACGTTAACATAGTTTATAAAAAGTTTAAAGAACTTGAAGTGTTTTGTTAGTTTTGTTCGAGTGACAAAAAACATGGAAAGCATAGTATTGAGTTGTATTACTACTATATTTTTTACAGTACTATATTTAAAACTTTTTTCTGGAAAATACTACCTATATCTCCCCAAAAAAAGTTGGCAACCCTATTTACAGACAAGTTTCAGATAAAGATGGACTGTATGTACATACCTAATAAAACAACACTTTTTAGGGATCAGTAGTCAATAAGGAACCCTTGGAGTTTCGCTATGTCCGTCTGTCCGTGGGTTTACTTTAGAGACTATAGTAAAACAACGAGTTAATTTGGCGTAGTTATAGATTTAAACACACTGAGAAAGTTGTAAAAATTAAATGTTTTTTGGGTGTCTCCCATACATATTAAGCAAAGGTATTTTTTTACATTATGACGTCGAATGGGGATCCCCTTGAAATGTCGAAACTCTTTTATCGAAGGTGTCGTTTCACCGAATTTCATTTCATCGAAAGCTACTTTCTGCTGAGAGCTTATTGTTTTTAGGTTATCTTCAGCATAGGTTACGTAGTTTAGGTTAGGTTAGACCTCTAACCACCAAAAAATTATAACTTTTACATGTGGCCTGTCGATGAAATGAAAATTCACGAAGTCAACCATTCGATTAAATGAGCGTCAACATTTTATGCACTAATAATTTTGTGCATGTTATTATATTATTCATTTTTAGATATGCACGGCCTTTTAGCCATCACAAGCTATTTTGCTCTTTTTTAGGGTTCCATAGTCAAACTAGGAACCCTTATAGTTGTAGTAGTATGTCTGTCCGTCCGTCCGTCTGTCCGCAGCCCAGCAGAGACTCGCTATTCGCTATTGCTAGTACTAATACTAGCAATTTGGCATGAATATGGTAAGGTCTTTCAAGAATATTACGGATTTGTAAAAACAGTTTTTCGATTAAATAATCCGTTTATGAAAAATTAAGCTTTAAAGCGCGGATGAATGCCTGCTGCCAATGTGTTGAATTTTCCTAAATTTGGACTCTACGGGATCATACGAACACTAGGGCGGTTCTATTCTTTATCAGTTAGCGAATACTACATGTTGGTAAATGGGTGAATCAACTTTTAAAGTCCTCCTTTTCTACACGCTAATAAAAACTTACTAGAATATGTGAGATTGATAATGGTTTACACATGTTAAAATTAGATAATCAGATTTTCGGATTTCACTATTCATAATCATAAACCAATTCTATAATTTTGTAAAAACATGGTAACGCAGTGGAAAATGCACGTTTTTCATACAAAACCCGGGGACAACGTCGTCCCCTGCGTTACCTGATATATTTGTGTAAATCATAGAAAGTAAGTTTAATTGTCTGATTTATTCAATATATTGACCACATCAAAAAGAATATTGCATTCTACCAAATTAAGGTGACATAGTGAGACATGTCGAAAATTGGGGAGTACCTTAAAAGTTGATTCACCCATAAATACTCGTATGTAATGTAAAACATCACAAAGTTCTTGTTTCATTCTTTTTTGCAGTCGGGTTTTAGTTTTTAAAACTTATTTTTTGTATTGTACTTTTTGTAATCGGGATTTAGTTTTTTATTTTTTTATGTTGTTGATAATAAAACCATGCCGCTAGCATGTTCTTTACTTTTCTGCTCTATTAAGCAATTTAGTCTTACTTAAATATATTTTACTGCTCGCTGTTGCCCACGAAGAAGTCGTTAGTCACTGTTCCCTCGGGAACTGTCTAATTCCCTAGATAAACAGTACTCATGTCCTCCGATGTTAAAGCTATTCCATAATCGGTCCAGCGGTTAAGCTGTGAAAGCATAAAAAACAACTGTATCATGCATAACGTCACGCCTTTATTCCCTGAGTGGGGTAGGCAGAGATATTGAATAGCAAAAATTCTAAACTTGTTGATAATTCTGACTAACTTTATCATTTATAATATTAGCAAGGATTATGGATGTAACACGTCTCAAAATTTAGTCATTTGACATGGGAACGTAGCCTTGTGTTTTATTGCCGATCCCGGATTTACCAACGAAACTAATTAGGAAAATACTATGAGTAATTAATGACATAAGGTGAACCTTATCGCGGTCAAAACAACAATTGAATGTGGTAGGCAGCGGAGGACGTGGGACAGGCGGACAATCGGAGATTAGGATCGGCGTGTGCTTGGGTTCGTTTATGACTAGGAAGTGTGTAGCGTGCTTTATGAGTAAGGATTTGGGAATTGCTTTAGACAGTTTTGGAGGGAAGTGTTAGTTATTAACCTTTTCAACGCTTTGTCAAATACAAAACCAGAGCGAATGTCAACTTTGCCTCATAGACACTCGGGTCTATTTTCCGCTGTCAACCATGACGGACATATCCGTCAATGGCGTTGAAAAGGTTAAGAGTGAAGATGGCTTGCACGCGGCAGATTAGCCGCAAGGGAGTGATAACTCTTTGACGAATTGAAAAGGTTTTTTTTATGTTAAGGAAAAGGCACACGAGCGCTCAGGCCACCTGATGGTAAGTGGAATCTGAGAACCATAGAAATTTGAATTCTCAAGACTATGATCCTAAGAACTCAAATGCGTTGCCAACTCTGAGGACGATATTCCATCTTGGTCCTCAGGGTATGTTGAGTGTAACAAATTACTTGTTTTGTCTGAAGCCAAGTGACTTCACTTACTTGTGTGTTAGGTGTAATTACAAGCCACCGATATGTCTAAAGATAACGCCATTCCGGTAGGAAATAAAAACCCGTGAGAGAATTATAATGGGCCTTGTTAATACGAAGTCATTGAAGTTTTTACTTGATAAACGATGTTTCGAGAGATTCCGTTTATTTTTACTACGGACAGGGGAGGGGTGGTGAGTGGCATGACTATGGGTAAACTATATCTATTGACATCTTGGGGGCGATTTTTGAAGCTCACCGACAAAAAATTACTAACTTTGAAATCAATTTGTGCAGCGATAAAATCTACGAGCGGGCCCGCCTTTTGGATTTCATATCATTACGCCTTTATCATATCAAATCCAAAACCTGGGCCCGCTCGTAAATTAAATCGCTGCATAAATTGATTTTAAAGTTAGTCATTTTTCGTCAGTGAACTTCAAAAATTGGCCCCAAGGGCTGGGATTCTACACGGTAATAACGATATCGTCTTCAACCTGTTTCCGTATTGTCAACGTTTTTATAACTCTTATGTCATTTACAATAATGGCGACTGTGACATAAACAATTCTAAAACACGTCAAACGCGATATCGTTATAACGCAGTAGAATAGAGGCCCAGGAGGCTTGTTATGGCCGTGTTTATCGCGTGAGTAAACGTGGATAAAACATTCGTCACTTACTGACCACGACAGTGCTAGAGCGACGGATGCTTCATTAATCGCGATAAACGCGACCATCATGCGGGCCAAGGTTGCATTTGTATAGCTCTATCCCTTTCTGATGCTTACAAACGTCTTCCGCAAAACCGAGATCATGTAAGTAAACTGCGTAAGCACTTTTGCTCCTCGCCACTCGATACGGGGTGCTGGCGCGCTGGGGTGCTGGCTGGTAATTGGCATTAATAATTGTTTTTTACTGTAAGTAAAATATGTTCTAATTTTATTGATTTCCAATGCACTAGGCGCTGCATTGATTATAGAACTTATTTTAGATTATTTTTAGTCGCACAGTAGTCTTTATGCACTTTGCTCTTAGAGCAGGGTGCCTGGATAAAATGTTTAGGTAATGTTAATGTTAGTGATTATTGAAAATTAACAAACAATATTAATACGGTTGTGTTGTTTGGTTTGAAGCTGGCGATCTATTTCGTGAGCCGCTTATGTCACCTCCATATATTTTTTCAGTTTTTGAAAGGCGCTAACATAGGCATTGTGCATCTTATCTAGGCCTTAAAGTAAGAAGACCATCTGCTCGTTGGCTTGAGGTTTATTGGCGAATTGGTCCGTTAGGACAAGACCGGGCAGATGTGACGATGTCTCCATTGACGGTCATTGGCCACAACCCCCTTTATGAGAGCGGATGGCCGAAAGGACGAGAGGAAACCGCGTTCCGGAATATAAATTAAGGGAAGGACTCTACTAGAAGGCGGAACCCCAAAGTCAAAATAAATGGCGAATTTAAAATGCACAGGACGTTAGTGCGACCGTAGCGGCGGCCTATGTCTGGCGGTGAAAGTGGTTTTTGCTGACATGATGTTCTTAAAAAATAACTGTTCATTCATGAACATTTTGAAATTAAATAAATGTATCAATTTATTTAATTGTCTCTGACTCAAACACGAAATGCCTGTTGTTATGGTCTTAGCCATGCTTTTGTCAAGAATGTTCTAAGGTTTTCTTCGCAGGCGCTGCGAGGAGCTTTTTGCGTGTACCTAAACATTTTCATCTGATTGCCTAAATTAATGCTTATTTTAATATCTGCTAATATTATCGTTTTGATCGCCACGGTCGGCTGCAACTTTTCGTGCACCTGACCCTTTCTTGCCCGTGGTACTACTCCGTGGCACAACTGACCAATGATTTCTATTTCAAAATCAAATTTAATAGAGTCGAGGGAGCTCTGCTATCGCAGAGCTCCTATATCTGGGTAGTTTGGCCCTCCGGGCCTGCTAAAGAACTAACATAACCTAAACCTACCTCATATTTATGATACAGATTTTGTTCAGTTGTGCCAAATAGTTGTGCCACGGGGAATAAACTCACCTGACGCCACTGACGTCATATGCCGCAACCGCTCCAATACAACGTTGTATGCAGCGTACCGAGCGCGCGGCGTCCCCGGCACGAAAATCAGATGACGTGATTTGCCGGCTTGGGCGGTAAAAGGGTTATGGTTTGTATTTGCGTTTTTCCGTTTCGTTCGTTTCCCCTATAAGTATATTCTATTTAATTTTTTTTTTTTTTTTTTTAATGTTAAGGAGAAGGCACACGAGCACTCAGGCCACCTGATGGTAAGTGGAATCTGAGATCCATAGACATTTGAATTCTCAAGACTATAATCCCAAGACCTCAAATGCGTTGCCAACCCTGAGGACTAAGATGGAAAGCCTCTATGCTAGTAATTCCACCGGTTGTCTTATCCCCACACCGGAACACAACAATGCGAACACTGTTGCTTGGCGGGTGGTTAATGGATAAGATGGTGGTAGCGATCCGGACGGACCCTGCACAGGGTCCTACAACCACTTCAATTACCCGGGGTTTGCACTAATATCCATAATTCCATACCAATTTTTGGAAACTGATTTTGAGGTTAAGCTTTTAAAGTGTAACAAATAGACAGACTGACACACAAACGTTTTCCTATTTATAACATTTGTGGGAATTGGAAAAGATTGCACACATTTCACTGAAACAGGATGAAATGACCAATAAGGGTTGTTTTACACTGCGATAAAAACAAATAAATTAAACAATGAAATAAAGTATTTACAATTTATTAGAGACTCTTATTCTATAAATTAATCTATCAGTTCGTTATAAAGCCAATTATTTGTAATTCAAATTTAATCATGATTCACATTTTTTTACACGTCACAGTTCAATTAGTAAATGATTGATATAAAATCATAAAGATCATAGAAGTACAAAATAGTAGATCTATCTTGTGACGTTTTTTTTAACTTATAAACTAGACACAACACTTCGGCAGTGAGCGAGTAACATTTAAAAAAGTAATCAAATACATTACCTAGGTACCTGTAAAGGTTCTTTTTATCATAAAATTAAACTATACACAATTGAAATTTAAGTATTTTGACCACAAAAATTCAATTCAGGCGCTATTAAACGCTGCATATTCGGAAGAAGCTTAGAGTATGTCAAAATTATAATTAAGAGTTGTGTTATTGAGCATTAGAGTTTAGTTTTTTATCACTTATGTACACTTAACTTATCACATTTACTTATATTTATTTTTTGACCTGGTAACTTTGTAACGTTTTATAGGGATATTCGAGAGAAAAATATCGTATGTATGTTAGAAAGAAGTTCTGTGCATTTGCATACTGCTATCAAAATTGTATAATGAGGCGTAAGATCAAAAAGGCATGGATTAAAAAATGTAGTGACTGAAAAGACGATTAATTTTATGAAGGTTTATCTCTATTTGCATTCCATTACCTTATCAAGCAATTATGAATAGTCGTGCATATTTTCATGGGATCTAAATTCAGCTATACCTATTTTTGATAACAGTATCTTGGTTGGATCCAGACCCCGAATGATTCTATTTTTACTTAGAACATTTAGTCGAAGTCCAGTTTTCCTTAATGCACTAAGTTCACGCAGAGCGACAGTGACAGTTCATACGAAGTACCTATATGTTCAAAAGGTGTACCTTTATCGTATACAGGTCAAGTTTTTGTTTGATCATAGCTATGTATTTCGCTAAACAAAAACTGTGAAGTTAATAGAAGAGTGATGACGAGCTGACGTCGACCCTCAGTGACGTTAGCACACTGACGTGGCAATGTCTTATTGGTGGAGTGGGACCCCGAGCGCTCGGTGAACTACGAGAGGGAGATCCTTGATGAAGTTGGGGTTCAGAGTCCAGAGTTGCCGCAGTAGTCTCCGATGCGGTCCGAGATGCACTCGAAGATGTCGAAAGACACGTCGCAATTGCGCCCGTTATCTGAAAATGCATATTAATATCGTAATTATCATTATTTTTTAGTGAGAGACGGCAAACCAGTTCACAGGCCACCTAATGGTAAATGAGCTGTTCATGTCACCACCTCATCGACGCTAAGTTAGTGATTTTCGAAAATCGATAAATTGTATAGGATTAACGTAAGCAGATGTCAGATCGCATCAAGACAGATTCGCAACAAGCGTTGTGAACTGCATACCTATTTACATTTCGAGTCGATAGAAAACTGAAACTGTAGTGAGCAGCGTTTGCTTCTTGGCTACGCCCTCGGTAGTTTAAAATTCAGAATAGTTTTATCCAAAAAAACATTTTTCCGATTTTTCCCGAAAGCTCTATTGTGCTGGAGTTATATTATCTACACTAATATTATAAAGAGGAAAGATTTGTACCTATTTTTGTATGTTTGTATGTTTGTAATAAATAGGCTCAAAAAGTACTGGGCGGATTTAAAAAATTCTTTCACCAATAGAATGCTACATTCTTCCAATTTGACATAGGCTACATTTCATTTTGAAAAAAATTAGGGATCCTTGGTAAAATTTGAACAATGTAACAGAAGGTGTAGAAAAATGAGCGGGCGAAGCCGCTGGCGGGTCGCTAGTTTAAGATATAGTCAATGCATAATGTACCAGCTATAATTACATGATATTTAAAAAAGTTTCGGAATTTTGATCAATCCGGTCAAGAACACAAGAGGCGCGACTCATCGAAATTATCTAGTGTACCTGTATAATTTCATATAATTTAATTTAACCTTTTAGAACCCACTGACATCTTTAGATGTCATAAGCTTAAATACTACTTTCGGACTTTGTTTTGATTGACAAAAGATTTTAAAATCGAATTAGCATGATTCAATTAAAATGTGTCACGGGTTCTGAAAGATTAATCGAACCCTGTTTTCTGCTGAAACCATTTTTTTCCAGGATATCTTATACATGAATTATTTAAGATAGGTTAGACTTGTAACCAGCAAAAAAAAACATACGGTGAGAAATGTTTCCAACGAAAAGTAAAAAATGAAAATGCTGCGTAAAGATACGTTTGTTGAAAGGTCGCCTCAAGACTTGTCAGTTTTTATTTACTGACGTTTACTTTGAGCTATCTTGAGACAAGTCTCTCAGCCTTTATTTACGCCCTAAGTCGTACCCATGGAGAGAAAAGATCAAAAGACCAGCTAGTCTAGAACCTGTAGTCGTTCATCTAAGCGAATTTTAGTAGATGTTTCCCTGATTACCTACTAGGAGTAGTAGTAGATTGTACTTATTACTAACCCATGGGTACAGTCCGCGAGAAGAGGTCGTGGTTCTTCATGAGGCACTCCCGGGAGGCTTCCAGCACGGCCATGAAGTACCCTCGCTCGTTCACGCCGTCCGAGTACAGCCCCACCAGCCCCTCCAGTGTCGGAAACCCGTAGCCATCCACCTGTAGGATGAAAAGATTATTGAGATGCCAATACAATACAATACAGTATAACACAATAAAAAGTTCAAAATTCAAAATGTTTATCCAGTAAATTTGCCACTTTGGACTCTTTTACACGTCTTCACGAACACAAATTGACGTTGCACAGTGCATTAATGTGCGATAATTAGGAGTGCGACTTCGATAGTAGAAAACACTATAGGAACTTACTTTAGAATATGCAAGTACAAGTGAACTTCAGTTTTATTGCACAAAATGGCAAAATAATAGAAAGAATTTTAACAGGCATCTTATAGCTTATAGCCCGAAGCTTAATCGGCGTAATTTATTTAAAAAGCGATGTGTGGCCGTAGGCCAATTAATAAAATTATGGCATTGCACCCATTGCACTCACATAAAAGTCGACAGTAATTGGTCAACGATGTATATCAAAAATAGGATAAAACTTAGCGAAAAACCCCGATCAACTCGCAGGATTTAACGATCTTATAAGAAAGGCTTACTCGAAACTGGACTCAAGACCTTGGTGGGTACATGACACCTTAAACCGTCGAGTGCCCACGGTGACATACCGCGTGCTATTTCTATGAATATCAAGGAACAACGGCATTGAATGTATTGAAGACCGCTTTCGGAATTATAACAGTCACCAAATAAAACACAATTGCATATGGCCGGCTTTATGACTCCTATATTAACGTCCGAGGTATATTTTCAAGCGCAATAAATAGACAAGATATTTTTCTTTTTCAAGTTTACGACTTTGCCGCTTTTTATAGGAAACAAATTGGAGCAATCGCCTCGCCAACCATAAAGCATTTAAAGTGTTTTTTTGTTTATAATACAATCGTGTCGACCTCGATGGTCACTGGTGAGTGGTGGCAATGAATCCAACAGATCCTTTGATACTGTTTGAGATCGTTCATTTGTCTTTGGAAAAACATCTATGTATGTAGACAAAAGAAAAACTAAGACATTACCCCTTTAAGGTATCTCTTCCAATTAACCTTTGAGAGATTGAGAAACACAAAAAAGTCATTAAAAGTATGGGTAGGCAAGGTCCTGAAAAAGAAAAACGCTCTCTATTTTTAAAGGCATTAGGGCGTGGAAATATATCGATGAGAACGCTATATTGCATACTAGAGGTCGCCCGCGACTACGCACGCGTAGAATTAGTTTCCCGCTAGCCCTCCTATCAACGCCTTACGGGATATATTTCCAAATTCCCTAAGTGTACCCCTAAGATATAAAAAAGGAATATTCCGTGCAAATTTTGAGTCCCTAGGTCCAGATGTCCTGTTTCCCCAAACAAACTTTGGACTCCTGTTTCACCCTCATAGAGGATGAATTTCCAAAAATCCTTTTTAGTTCACCCCTAGAGCTCATACGATTCCTATGGGACAAATTAAGAATCTCTAGATCCAGTGAGCAGTCAGTCAGTCAGTTTCTTCTTTTATATATTTAGACGGCGTTAACCTCCTGTCTTAAATATTTTGTCCAAAGTAACTAAACCTAGTCTTCCTCTCCCTGTTTTTCGTTCGACTTTGCATTCCCGAATATTAATAAAGAAACGGTCGTGACGCTAAAGGTTAAATATCAGGTAGCAAAAAAAGTGTGTCCATTACTCCACCGACAAAAGTGTATCTCTGAAACCTCCTTTTGTTGTTCTGGTTCGAAATCCGTTGAAATAGATGAATAGGTATGTTTAAATGTAGTTATTTGATATATAACTGACAATATATACCATTAGGTATTTACTAAAGTTGCACAATATAATTTATGATATCGTGTGAACTGCATACGTACCTAGTTCCTACTCGTATTTCATAACCTTTCTCATCGTATTTAACTCACTTTACTACCGCCGTACACAATCTTTCGTTCCTTTATGAAACTTGTATGAAAAATCGTCACTAAAGAACTACTTAGTTAAGTAATCGTTATTAATTGACTCTGAGTACTGTCGTGAGATAAATAATCTCGTTGTTTTATTAATCTATATAACATATATATATATATATACTAGCGACCCGCCAGCGGTTTCGCCCGCTGCATTTTTTTTTTTCATGTCACTTAGGGGTGTGAAAAATAGAAAGTAGCCGATTCTCAGACCTACTGAATATGCATATACATAAAAATCGGTCGAGCCGTTTCGGAGGAGTATGGTAACTAACACTGTGACACGAGAATTGTATATATTAGATATACATATATGTATACATGTTTATAAATGTGAGTCTAAAAGTAGCTCTGTTTGTCGGTTTCACGATTTCAAGGATAAACTGCTGAACCGATTTAGATGAAAGGTACGGGCGATAGCTTGAGTCCCGGGAAAGGACATGAGAAAGGAAAAATTGAACGGTTCCTGAGAAATAGCGATAAACGACTTCTACGCAGACGAAGCCGCAGGAAACAGCTTAATTTATAAAATATGGAAATTAATGAAAAAGTATAAATTGTTACAAAGTTATACTTACAGCTTTGACTTTCCGGTACACGCACTGAAGCAGACACTGAAAAGAGACAATACAAAAGATTAGAATGTTAACATCAGCAGCCTAGCTCAGAGACTCTTAATACTAGAAAGCTGTAATTTGGCATGAACTTAGGTATATATCAGTCACGCCAACAAAATGGTAAAATAAAATCTAGTTTTTTTTTGTGTCCTTCCCCTATACGTAACGGTTTTTTCGTCTATCCCATAGTGTGGGGTGTCGTTGGATAGGCTTTTAAAAATATATGGTATCACAAGTTTGTGAAACCAATTTTTCGATTAATTGTTAGAGTCAAGTGTCCCCAAAGCCCCCCACCTACAGCCAAAACTACAATTATACTAAAAAACTGAATAATATCTTCATTGAAAGCGCATATAATGAATTTAAGAGAAAAACTATCATAACTAAGTAGATCAATTAGTTCTTGAGATACAGGCGATTAAGGTGTTTATACCTACTAAAATCATCTAAGGCGGCACTTTAAATGGAAAATTTGTTATTATTTGTGACGACACGCTAGCCTAGTTGGGGTCACTCCCTTCTGCCTTCGAAGCTAGGGGTCTGGGTTCAAATCCCGGTAAGGGCAGATATTTGTGTGATGAGCACGAGTATTTGTTCCTGAGTCTTGGATATTTTCTATTTATTTAAGCATATATTTCTCTATATAAGAGCCTAGAGCTTAGTTTGGGACTAGGTCAATTTGTGTGACATTGTTCTGTGATTATTTATTTATTTATTTACTTGTGATTTTTCATATTTGTACTTAACGGCTTCGGAACCATACACTGAGCATGGTCCGACATGCTCTTGCCCGGTTTTATAAGCTTTCTTGGATTACATGCTCACTTTCACTTCAATGCGGTGTATCAATCACGTTCGCTTTCTTTTAGCAATTCAATTATCAAATACTCTTGCGTGGTGGTTGCGCAGCACGTCATAATTATTCACCAAAATTACAAGCAGCGAAGTTATGTATGAGATGATAATTTAAAAAGATCTAGTGAGGAGTTTGAAAGTAATGAGAGAAAGCAATAGCTTATAAGAGTAAAAAAAGTATACAAACTTCTTCAAACGATCATGATGGATAAAATGAAAATGAAAAAAAATAAAATTAAAATTTTATTGATAACATTCGTTACAACTCATTTTTTTGTAACCATTGTAATAACAATTAGACATTAAAATGGTCAATAATATAATATAAATAATATTTTATTTATTTTATATAAATTTTATAAGATAATGGGAAGCGAATTGGAACTATCTTTTGGTATTTAGGAGGCAAAAGCTGTTAGCTCCGGAACGTCCAGGAGTGAACTGGTATCAAAACAGTTAACTTAACAAAGCATTCAAGAGTCAGAACAAATGATTGCGCTCATCACACAAATATTCGAACCCGGGACCACTAGCGCCGTAGGCAGGGTCACTGCGAACGCGTCTTCAACAAACAGCTGTGCAGACTCGCTTTGGACAAGGCAAATTTAAAGACTGAAGTTATCGAACTGCTTCTTTTTAACCCTTAAATTGGCAAAAAATCAAAAAGTCGTGAATTTAAACCCTATTTGATTTCGAACCAGCATAAAAAAAAACAAAAAGTGAACATTATGGTATGTATCCTGTGGTGCACACTGACAAGTTAAAGTTTAAATAATTCTTACTATAGGTACATATGACTACGTAGAAATATATCCGGTTGTGCACTGTTTCACCGACACTCATTTTATAGATCGTATCACTTCGCAGAATTTTCGATTTATAGAAAGCGAATTTCTGCTGAAATCTTATCGTTTACAGATCATTTTTCGATGATCATTGATCTAACCTAACCTAACCTACGTAACCCATACTTAAGATAATCTGAAAACAATAAAATTTCATCAGAAATTAGCTTTCTATAAAATGAAAATTCTGCGAAGTGATACGATCTATAAAATGAGTCTCGGTGAAACCAGGGGGACACCAATGTATCCACTTTTGAACCTTATTACAATGCAATAAGGTGGATACAGGCGACGACACGGTGGCCTAGTTGGGAGTGATCCTGCCTCCGAAGCCAGCGGTCCTGGGTTCAAATCCCGGTAAGGGCAGATATTTGTGTGATGAGTGCGAATATTTGATCCCGAGTCTTGGATATTTTCTATGTATTAAAGTATTTATTTCTCTATATAAGTGTGTTTATCGTTGTCAAGTACCCATAGAACAAGCCAAGAGCTTAGTTTGGGACTAGGTCAATTTGTGTGAGATCGTCCCATGATATTTATTTATTTATTTATTTATCTCTTTGTAGACAGGTACTAACTGTAAGTTAAGAATACAACCGGGCTTTTTGTCAACATTTAAAACACGAGTGACCGGCTCGTTCTTCACATCACCACTTTTTCAAAAAAATGCTATTCCTGATAAAGCCACACTGTTCGTTGTGTTCCAATAATTACTAGCATAGAGGCACTCTAGCCCTCAGGGCCTCTTCCTTTAACAATCACTTTTGCGCTCATAATAATAGGCAGTAACTTAAATTCAATAGCCAAAGCATAATCAACCCTCTGTGTTAGTAATAAGGTTGCAATTGCTATGGGAGTTTTATCTGAGATACCGCCATTAGTCCTAAGTAGGGCAGAGTGCCTGTGTGCTCGTCTGCGTATTCCAGTAAAACTAAAATAAGAAGTTAAACCTGACACCTGTCATAGCACTAACATTTATAATTATTGCGTTTGTTTGATGTTAAATTGGTAGTATTGGTACTGCCATGACTTTTTACTGTATATGCTATAAATATAAATGTGGTATAGCGCTCTCACCCCTGCGATACGCTTCTCGTCGTGTGTGAAAGGGACGTCACGCTTATTGCGCCGCTTCTGCGCTGGCATCGTGTGCTCCTCCTTTATAACGTCCAGAGCCTCTGGAATTAAAAAAAAAACTATTATTAAACTCAAAAAAAACAAAAACACATTTAACAAGAACCATAGGGTCTATATTAAACCTTTTATTTATCCCCATTCTTATCGAATTGTTCACGAAACAGTAAAAAAATATATCTTGATACTTTACGATTACGATATCGAAACAAGACGGGTAATTTGATATGGAGGTCGTGCAGTAAATTCTGAAAAGTCAGTCAGGGCTGTTACTGTTATAAATAATCAAATGTCTGTCAAAACATATTTTTAGTAGGTACAAGCTTTTGTTTCCGACTGTACTCTTTTTTTGCAAAGTAATATCTGCTTATCAAGACCATACGAATGATTCCCACCACGGTGGTCCTACTTTACCACCATTGCGGAGTTCCTGTCATCACCTGACTCCATCATCAGATCAGTTCCTAGATACCATAATAAGGCGTTGTCATCGGGTTATGTGGTGGTCCACATTTCAGTCCATTCCAGTTACGGGAACTGGTTCAAAACTTGGAAGATTTGAAGCGGACAACTTACATACGGTCACGAGCGTTTTAAGACCCATTTCAAAAAAATTGTTTGAAGTTGTCAATGTCCTTAGTGATGCCTATTTGTAACTTAGAGGAAAGAAACTTAAGTATTTGACTGTACATACATGCGAACATTGCAACTTAAGTAAAAACTCGTAAAAATTAGATTGCGTACGTGTATACATAATATGTTATTATAACTTCGATAAATTCTTGTCAAACTGAATACCGCCCGGCGAGCTTATGTTGATGCCTCAATGCGTATAAAATTAATGCACTTCGATATAGCTTAACGTAAATGCAGTCAACCAAACGGATTTCTGAGACACTATAGAACCTATTTTAATCTATGTAAAATAAAGTAATTTGATTTGATTTGATATGTCAAAGTGACCCATTCCAACATAAGAGATATCCCGCACGTAAAGATTTATATAAAGATACCAAACTCAGATAATAACATAGGAAAGGAGTCAATTTTATAAATACCTATGTTTTTTTTTTAATTATTAATACTCTTTTTATAATTTACAAGAATATACTAAAGTGATAATTAATTGATTAATAAAATTGAATTGCAATGCTAAGTTGACACAACGAAAATTTTAACGCGTCATATCTGGCTGCCAGCAATAAATTTACACAGCATATTACAGTTATAACTTACGCTGTGAAATAAACTTAAGAAAGATGATAAGAATGAGAATAATATTTATACCAGGTACCAGTGTATTAGTGACAGGTTGCAAGCCCATCGCCTAACAGGGGGGTTATTATGACCTAGCTATGCAATTCATTTTACGGTGAGCGTAAACAGAACTGCATAGTAATACACAGAAATTGGTTTACAAAATTATAATTATATTCTGAAATAAACAAAAGACGATCCATCAAGCGCACAATGCCGCCAAGAGTAACTTCCACAGGGGAAAAAAAAAAAAGGGCGGGAAACTTCGTATACGGCGGACGCGGTTTTTTCACCTTGATTTTAAAATTTAATATTTTAAGTGAAAAAGGATTGGTTTTTTGTATTTATTGTATATATTTAAAGTGATTTTAGTATAGTTTTTGTAATTAGCTGTATATATAGGTAAGTTTTCATATATTTATCAAAAATTTAATATATTGCTATGGGGGATCATCCCCCTGACCCTGGAGGGACAGTAACTCTCCCTCCAGGGCCAGATGACGTTCCATCTAAGATGGATTATTTAATAGCGGCGGTTGAGTCATCCATGGACACGGACACGTCCGTTTCCAATATTGACAATAAACTTAAAAGAAAGTTATTACCACGGGTTTGCACGACGTGCAATAAAAAGAAAAAGAACAGCAAAGATGGTAAGGCCACTCTTAATAGTTGTAATTGTGAAATTAACATACAAAAGAACACAAATTTGAATCCCCCTATGTCAGATATGATCCCCTCTTCGGAACCCGCAATGCCTACTCTCAATTCTTCTTCTCCTCGGGTGCCCATTGGTCGTGCTCGATATCAGGAAACAGATTTAGCGCCATATGTAATTCATATTCAAAAAGAAGGCAGCACCGACGGCACAACACTTCATCCGGTTACTTTCGGTAGATTTTTAAAAAATAATAATATTAAGGGTATTGAAAACGGAAGTTTAAAACGTGTGGGTCGAAACCGAATAACCTTAGCATTCGCTAACTACACCGACGCCAACCACTTTTTAACGCACCCAAATCTGGAACCGGAAAAATATAAAGCATTTATTCCAACATTTAATGTCACACGCATGGGTGTTGTGAAAGGTGTCCCTAATGACTGGTCTGAGGAAGAGGTGCTGGCATCTATAAGTTTGCCACTCGGTTGTGGACCTGTCATTAAAATTAGGCGGATGAAAAGAAAAATTATTGTTAACAATAGCAGTCAATTTATTAACACCGGAACTGTAATTGTTACATTTGACGGACAAGTACTACCTACCCGGGTTTATATGTACTATACTGCTTTACCAGTTGAGCTTTACATTTATCCTACTGTGCAATGTTATAACTGTTGTCGATATGGACATGTTAAGAACCAATGTAGATCAGTGCCCAGATGTTACAAGTGTGGCCAAGGTCACTCTGGTGACAACTGTGACATTGAAGAGGAGGAATTCAGGTGTTGTTTGTGCAAAGGATCTCATCAAGCAATTAGCAAATCATGTTTAGAATATAATAGACAAAAAGGAATTAAAGAGACCATGAGCAAAAGTTGTATTTCATATATGGAGGCAATTAAAATGCATCCTCCTGTGTCTAGAGCATCATATGCCGAAGCCTTGCTTGCAACACCAACTTCACCCTCAAATTCGCATATCATACAACATAGTCCACAAAAGCCGAGACCAATTCCAAATTATATTGCACCTCAATCACACAGAAAAACTGTATTTTTGAAACCACACACACCCCCAAAACTTTCCAAAGGGTATGATCGCTCTGCCCATTTTGAAATAATTAGGGAACCAGTGCTTCCTAAGGGTAAGCCTGTTTTTAAAAATAATAATGAAAACAACCTGAGCACTGCAGAAATTATTAAAATTATTATTCAATTACTTACTCAATCTAACACAATTTCACCGTCCAACGCTGCCGCAGTTATTGACGCACTATATTTAATTCCTAGTAACACTAATAATGGATCAGGGGGCTCTCTTGGTTCAGTGGAATTGTCTTAGTCTTAACAGTAGGAAACAAGATCTAATACATGTAATTAATAAATATGATCCTTTTATCATATGTCTCCAAGAGACATGGTTAAAAAAGGATTCATTGTTTAAAATTCCTGGCTATTCCTGTTTTAGAGAAGACAGGAATGATGGCTATGGAGGAGTAGCTATTCTGGTTAATAACTCTTTAACCTTTTCATCTGTCACACTCCCCATCCATGGTGACAATTTGTCTGCTATTGCAGTCATTGTAAATAGTATTTGTTATGTTTCAATATATTTTTCTCGCCCTAATAATGACATATTCAATGAAATTAAGCAAATTTTTAATGTTTTGCCAAAACCATTTGTATGTTTAGGAGATTTTAATTCACATCATCAATTGTGGGGTTGTGCTTCATCAACCTATTATGGAGAACAACTTCTGGAGTTAATTAGCTCCCATAACTTATGTATCTTGAATACTGGGTCACCAACACGGCTAGCACGAACTCCAAGTGCACCTGATTTATCCATTTGTACTCCTGATCTTGCTTCTTCTTTGTCCTGGTCAACTGCAAAATCCACATATGGTAGTGATCACTATCCCATTGTTATAACTTTTCCATTTACAAAACCCCCAAAACATGTAAGACAACCACGTATAAAACATAAACTAACAGATGCTAAGTGGAGTTCATATAGAGAAGTGGTTAAACAAAAAGTACAAAATTTACCAGAAATAGGCAATTCAAATATATTACATTGCTCACAATCTTTAGCAACAGCATTGATAGAAGCTGCAAATGAAATCTTTCCCTTAAAAAGTTGTGGTGTAAGATATATTCCATCACCACCATGGTGGGACTCTGAATGCACCACTGCAGTCAAAGAAAGAAAGGCAGCAGAGAAGCAATATTGTCAGAACATGACTGATGGCAACTTTGATTATTATTTACAAATTGCTAACTCTACTAAGGAGTTACTTAGGAAGAAAAAGTTTGAAGGATGGCGTAGTTTCTGTAAATCATTAAACCCTAATGTGTCACCATCAATTGTTTGGCAAAATATTAGAAAGTTTAGATCTGCATTTAATGACTCAAATCAAAATAAAATATCCCCAGTGCTAGCGGAACAAGTTATGGATCGTTTAGCGCCTCCCTATGTACCTGAGGCTCTTATTGCTCCACTATGCAATAATAATAGTTATGTAGATTTAAATTTACCATTTACCCTTCAGGAATTGAAGGGCGTTCTATCATTGACCAAAGATACCGCTCCAGGTGAAGATGGGATTCCTTATTCTTTTCTATCACATCTTGACGATAATAGCCTCGGTTATTATCTATCTTTGATCAACAATGTTATGATTTCGGGTAACATTCCCCTAACATGGAGAACTCAAACGTTGATTTTATTGCAAAAACCTAATAAACCGAGTTCGGACCCGACATCATATAGACCCATAGCGCTGTCATCTGTGTTAGCTAAAACTGCCGAACATTTAATAAAAATTCGTTTGGAATGGTTTTTAGAACGTAATAAATTGTTATCAAATAATCAGTTCGGTTTTAGGAAAGGTAAATGTACTATTGACAGTTTGAGCATATTTACCACAGATATAAGACTTAGTTTTTCAAATAATGATTCCCTGATAGCTGCCTTCCTAGATATAAATGCTGCTTATGATAATGTCAACATTTCCATTCTGAAAAACAAATTGATAAAATTGAATATCCCTAACTTATTAATTAATTTTATTGTAAATATGTTGTACGAAAGATATATAAAGTACCCATTAGACCAGTCTCAAAATGAATTTATTCATAGAACTGTATGGAAAGGTTTGCCACAAGGCTCTGTTTTGAGCCCCATACTGTATAATATTTACACGTATGATTTAGAATTTTCGGTAAATAGACACGTAAATGTTCTCCAATATGCGGATGATTTACTTTTATATGTTTCTGGTCGATCTATAGCCAACATTAGTGAGTCATTATCTTTAGCATTGAACGAATTAAAGTATTGGTTGAACAATAATGCTTTAGATTTATCACCGTCTAAAAGTTCTGTTGTAGTTTTCTCTAGAAAGCGAATTCTGCCATCTATTCATGTTAAATACAATGGCTTTTTACTACCAATTAAAGAACAAGCAAAATTTTTAGGAGTAATATTAGACTCTAAACTTACTGGTATACCTCACTTTGAACATGTATCATTAAGATGTGAACGAAATTTAAATATTTTAAGATGTCTCACAGGCGTCTGGTGGGGCACTCATCCTTTCACAATGAGACTGTTATATAATGCTTTGATTAGGAGTGTATTAGATTATGGTACTTTCTTATTACATCCCGGTGGTAAAAGCGCAGCTAAAAAGTTGGATTCCGTCCAGTCCAAGGCCTTAAGATTAGTAACTGGCGCGATGAAATCGAGTCCAATCAATTGTCTCCAGGTTGAATGCTGTGATCCACCTCTAAGCTTGAGAAGACAGTTCCTTTGTGATAAATTTTTTTTTCGTACTTTACAGCTAAATTCACATCCGTTATTTCTAAAGGTTAGTCAACTATCACAAGATATTGACACCTGTAATTATTGGACCCATAAAGTTCCTCCATGTTTAGTAAAAAGTCATAGAAAATTTAAAAGTTTGGAAGCATCTACCTATCGAAGTGATATTCTCCCTTTATATCAACACAACTACAATAGTCTTATTTCGGTTCCACAAGTTAAATTTGATTTAGGGTTGTCAAAGAATGACATCAACCCAAAACTTGAATTTATTAACATTATTAATAATGAATGGTCTGACTGGCACTGTATATATACGGATGCCTCTAAACATGCAGATAAAAGTCGTGTTGGCGTTGGGGTGTACCATTTGCAATATAAAGGAATTCAACTAATTAAATTTCCTCCCGAAACATCTGTTTATACCGGCGAATGTTACGGTTTGCTCAAAGCAATTGAATATATCCTTATGTTGAAAATACCAAAAACAATTATTTTCTCTGACTCGCGCAGCTCCTTGGAAGCTATTATGAGGTTTCCGTTTAAGTCTCATAAACAATCTCCAACTGTTTTTGAAGTTCGTAATCTTTTATATAAGTGTTCATTGAAGGGTTGTGATGTCGTGTTGGCTTGGGTGCCCAGTCATGTGGGCATTCCTGGGAACGAAAGGGCCGACCAACTGGCAAATGAGGCTATACGCTCAGGGGATACTGTGCCTTACTTTAATTATTGTCATGATTTAGTTAACATGGCCAAAGTATATTTATATGAAGAGTGGAATCGTCTTTGGAATAGTGGGACATCAACGGGCAAAAGTTACAGAAAAATTCAGACTTCAATTCCGGTGAAGCCGTGGTTTCACAAAATGGTATTCTCCAAAGCTACTACATCTATTCTGTGTAGAATGCGTTTGGGTCACGTTTGTACCCCAGCGCATTTGCATAGAGTGAATGTTGTGTCGGACCCCAATTGCTCCTGCGGGGAGTACGGGGATCTGAACCACGTTTTCTTTGGATGTAGATTGTACGAACGGTCTACTTTCTTTTCAAGTCTTCAGGCTTTGCGCATACCTTTCCCAACATCCATAACTTGTTTATTATGTACAAATTCTTATGATATATATAAAACTTTATCTGTATTTATAGAAAAAAATGATATCAAAATATAAGTATTATATACCTATTCCAGAAAACCCAATCCTTTATTTTCCAAATTTCCGTTCCTTCAGTTGTCTGAAGACAATATCCTGTTTCCCTAACTTTAATCCTCCTAGTACATGACATTGGCTAATCCTTGCAAAGCCATAAAAAATAAAAAAAAAATAAAAAAAAAAAAAAAACTTCCACAGGCAACCCGAGCGTGTTTCATCTGTCAAACGCAATAGGGATGCGTTATGAAATTAGTGATGTTACCAATCCATATTTTTCCCGTCTAACAATAGTTATGTCATAATAACCCCCCAGTACTACAAGCCCTTATTCCCGTTGTCTCCTCTTACCCGGCAACCATACGGGGCTGCAATGTTAAGATCGCAAATACGTTGCCAACCCTCAGGACTAAGATTTTTAAGAAGGATTGAAGGCTAAGTTGTCCTATCGCCACACCGGAACAAAACAATACGAACAATGCTGCTTGGCGGCAGGTTAAAGGATAAGATGGTGGTTGCGATCCGGACGGACCATGCACAAAGTCCTACTTTCACTAATGTTGGTGGTCACAAGTCCTAACCTACGTAACCTGTGCTTAAGAAAATTTGACACATCTTCATCAAACATCAGGTGAAAATCTCACACAAATTGACCTAGTCCCAAACTAAGCTCTAGGCTTGAACTATGGGTACTAGACAACGATAATCGTACTAGGGCGTTTTCCAAAAAAAGTGTACATCGTTAAGAAAATTTAACTTTTTCCTTTTCGTCACAAAAATTAGCCATACATTTAGATACGTTAATTTTCGTGACGAAATGGAAAAAGTTAAATTTTCTTAATTTTGTCTTTAACAGTGTACACTTATTATAGAGAAATACATAATTAAACACATAGAAAAAAATCCAAGACTCAGGAACAAATATTCGCGCTCATCAGTCTCATCACACAAATATCTGCCCTTACCGGGATTTGAACCCAGGACCAGGATGCTATAAGGTTTCAGCAGAAATTAGCTTTCTATTCAATGAAAATACTGCAAAGTGACACCATTTATAAAATAAGGACAATGAAATAAGGAGACACCGTGGCATATATTATGAGCTTAACGTTCGATACTAAACCACGGCTGGCTACAAACGAGGCGATATGCGCACAGGCTCACATCATAAAAGTATCATTGTTCTAGAAGTGATACATACCCCGCCATTATTTAAGAGTTGCTGTAAATCGTTATCTACTTTACGAGTTTGTCGAAGAGGATTGACATTAATTAAAACTTAAAATGAAAACACGTGTTTATATAGATTTGGTCTTTATTTTCTTTATTATTGACGAGTGCGGTTACGAACATAAAACGTGTCGTGAGAGCTGTCTTTTTGTTGTTCTTATAAATTATACGTCTTTGGCAGACTAAACTCTGCGTGTTAAATGGTTGTCTATCATTTCATTCGTCGAACGCTATTTTCTGCTGAAACCTTAAAGTTTTCAGGGTATCTTAAATATCTAACCTAACCTAACCTACGTAATAATGTTTAAGATACCCTGAATACATTATGGTTTTAGCAGAAAATAGCGTTCGATGAAATGAAATTCGATGAAATGATACATTCGATGAAGTGATGAGTTACCATGTTAAATACATGTCTTTAAGATCGTTATTCATTCCAACTCTGCTAAGATCTGAGGTATCTGACACCGTTTAATGCTTATACATTTACGAGCGCAGATAAGGGTCAACTCGTTGTAAATTTTAAGATCGAGAGATATTTGGCCATTCTCGTGCCACATTAAAATCGTATGAAAATGTGTTGGGAGAGTAAAGCTACTTGGCCCTTTTTAGGGTTCTGTGCCCGAGGGGTGTCAACGGATTACTAAGCTTACGCTGTCCATCCATGTGCCCCCCTGTCCTAACTGTAACTGTATCTTTTAAAACGTCAGAGATAGCGGTTTTTTCCAGAATATATGTTATTACGCCCGCAGATTATATGTTCGTAGCCCGTGTGGTTACCGGGTTAGAATAGTGCCACTCCATGTCTTCCCGTGGATTTCGTAAGAGGCGACTAAGGGAATAAGACCTAGTAGTATTGTTAGGCGATGGGCTTGCATCCTATCACTAATACACTAGTAAACTTCTTGGCCTGTTTGTGCAAAATGTGGTTACAGAATTATCAACAAGTCTTTTTAGAGTTGTTGGTATTTCTGTAGCTCTGCCTACCCCACTCTGGGAATGAAGGCGTGATGTTATGTATGTATGTTATTATGGTGGATTAAGGAAATCCACAACAAATTAAAAAAAAACATAGCTACAATGTCAAATATAGTATGGTTATAAAACGCATCCTAAAGAAAAACAACTAATACTTTAAACCGGTCAATTGTGAGTTGGACTCACTCTAATTTGATTCGAAATTCGAAAGAGAATCAAATGTAAATATAAAAATACCTAGTCGCCCTCAATTGGTTATTTTTTCATTTACACAATTTGGCATTCTCCGTACAAAAAGTTGCACAATTTAACAGATTTGAGGGATAGAGGGCTGCTTACTCTACAAACTAAATTATGTAACAAGTAAGACTATTTTTAAATGCTAATTTTAATGTTGGAAATGTATTTCCTATCTTGCATATCGGTTTCCAAGCTCAAACGCATAATTTTATGTACATTTTACTCAAGGAAACCTAGATCATTCCAATGAAACAGGTAAACGCGTCGTTAGCTGAATAACAATAATGCATTAACATACACGCAATGCTTGGGTTTGTTATGACACTCAAACAAAAAGAAATAAGAAGTTATGACCAATAATTAACCGCTTTGTCAATGATGAAAGTTTACCTGGTTAAACATCTGGTCCGCACTTAATTAAGGCACTGGCCTTAATTATTCAATAAACAAGAACACACAAGATACATACTGGGGTTCTATTCCATTCGATAAAACCATATTGCTTTGCGCCGCATATGCTGCCGACCCACACAAGAGTCAAAAGGGATATTATGGCTTTATAACACCACGCCTTCATTCCCAGAGTGAAGTAGGCAGAGCAACAGAAATACCAACAACTATAAAAAGACTTGTTGATAATTCTGTAACCACATTTTGCACAAGTAGGCTAAGATGATTACCAGTGTATCAGTGACAGGTTGCAAGCCCATCGCCTAACAGTACTTCAAGCCTTGATTCCCTTAGTCGCCTATTACGACATCCACGGGAAGACATGGAGTGGCACTATTCTAACCCGGCAACCACACGTCATAGGTTTACCATGGAGTTAAGAAGTTATTGTTTCTAATCGTGTTTTCACGATTAACAGTTTCAATGAAATATGTCTCTGTCATATAAAAGAAAAGGACATAATTTGAATTGTACCTGACAGTTATCTGGAGATTGAAAAATTGGGCCTAAAACGTAATATTTTTTAACCTAAGTTACTTAGTTGGACGTTAGGCTCAGGTATGTATCGTTTCAAGTTAAACGGCCTAATTGGCCAATCAACTCCTTAGACAACATAGCGTATCTGCTAACTAAAAGCTACAGCGAAATCGATCCTAAACCGTCATCCATAGGTTCGCATATATCTTGGCAATTGAATAGCAGAAGTAGCTCCATACCATAACCAAAAGGAAACTAGGCCGTATTTGTCACGATCTTGTTGTACTTGTTCTTCTAGATCAAAAAGAGTATTGGTATTCGATTACTTAAGCAAGCATAGGCTCTTTTGGAATTACACGGTAGAGTCGTGGTTCGCTCACTTTCGATTGATTCTGGGTTCGTTATTTCAAAACATGAGACATTGTAAAGACTTAAGTACTTGTTCCTGGATATTTTTGGTGGTTTTGTTTCTCTCCGTTTTTAGGGTACCGTAGTCAAACTAGGAACCCTTATAGTTTCGCCATGTCCGTCCATCCGTCCGTCCGCAGCCTAGTGCAGAAACTCTTAGTACTAGAAAGCTGTAATTTGGCATGGATATGCATATTAGTCACGCCAACAAAGTGGTACAGTAAAAGGTAAAATATTTTTTTTTTGTTTACTTCCTTACTTACACGTTACTTGGGGATGTATTTTATTTTCTCGTCTACCCTATAGTGTGGTGTCGTTGGATAGGTCTTTCAAAAATATGATGGGTTTGTTAAAGCAGTTTTTCGATTAAGTTATCCGTTTATGAAATATTAAGCTTTAAAGCGCAATACGGATTGACAATACGGAAATACGTCAAAGACGATATCGTTATTACCGTGTAGAATCCCAGCCCTGTTTGAAAAGTATGATTAAAAACGAAAATTGTATGGAGCTCTTGCTTTGTAAGACTCAACAATAATTACAATTTGAAAATGTTTGAAACATGATGGGTTTATTTTTTTCAAAATAGTAGGCCCAACAGTTTAGGAGATAAGGGTGGGGGATGGTCACTTCAGATACTTATCGTAAAATTATCCTTACTAATATTATAAATGTGAAAGCGTGGATGTTTGTTACGCTTTCACGCAAAAACTACTTGACGAATCATCATGAAACTTTGTACACATATTCTGGGAGGTACTAGAAGTAACAAAGGACACTTTTAATTTTTTTTTTTTTTATACGAAATAAGAAAAAAATTGACAAGAAAAATAAATTGCAGCGGGCGAAGCCCCTGGCGGGTTGCTGGTATAGAAATAAATTTTAGATTCTCACAACAAACACTTACATTTGATATGTTACACGATATATCCAGATTGCAATTCATTTTCAATTAAACCCCCCAAACGTGGCCTCATGTTTAAAATTCAATTACTTACGTTATAAATCCATCTTTGGGTCACCATCTTACATATGTGCACCAAATTTCAATAAATCGGTCCACTAGTTTCAGAGCAAATTGATTGTGACAGTCAAACATGCGAGTAAGGGGCTCTCCACACCTATCGACGCGGAATCGGCGTTAACTGGGCTGGGATTCTACATGGTAATAACGATATCGTATTGTCAACATTTTGATAACTCTTATGTCATTTACAATAATGGCGACTGTGACATAAACATGTCAAACGCGATACCTATCGTTTAAACACAATAGAATTGAAGCCCAGATCAAAAAACTCAATTTATCTACGCAATAAGAGCGAAAAGACGTCGATCGGCTCCGCCGACACCGGCCGAGACGTCAACCAAGCCGATTCAGTTATTTCCTTTTAAGGTGTGAAGCCCTAAAAATACACTAACAGGATAACATCTGATAAAGCAACTCGCAACACTCCGGTGGAGCAACTTCCCGAGTTACACCAAGTTGCTCTTTGCCAACGAAGGAAGCCTGCGCAAGCATCCTGCGCAACCGATTATCTATGCTAACTTATAGTGCTAACCTAGTTGATAGCGTCCTGGGGGGTGATTCTTCCAACACAGAAGTTTTATCCAGCAAGTTTTAAGAAGTCCCGTAGGAGCGTACAAAACACATTTTAGCTCTTGCCTTCTTAATTAGGCAGCTTTATACGAAACTGAACTCTACTCACCTGCCTGCTGTCTAATTGAGAAGGCACGCGCTAAAATGTGTTTCGTACGCTCCGACGGGACTTCTTAAACTTGCCGGATAAAATTTCACCTTTGAGATCGACGCAGTGCTGTGTTGAGTGAGAGAATCACCCCCCAGATATTCTTTTAGTTTTTAACTTGTGTTCATATGCTATTGGGCAGTGGTGATCGCGTATTATCGTGACCCACTAACTCATTTGTCTTGCAATTGTTACACAAACATGGTAATAATGAGAACACTTTAGCATAATTTATACGACTACAACTACGAGTACTTACAGTGCAATAGCTCTTAAAAAGACGTTTGGGTTTGTACATTCGGCCTTATATGCTGCAAGCTCTAGCACCTTGTCGCTTTAACGCTTCTGACGGATTACCGCAGCAGTTAAAACATGACGTTTAAGTGACAGAGCACTAAAGTGTGCAGCTACTTATTAGTACGACCATACTTCTTTCTTTTTACCAGTTATAGTACTGTAAATTTACACACGCACACATAACACCGGCGGCTTATTTTATAGCATACTTCCTACACTCAAAGGATAAGATTTATGCTTAAACACGAACATGTAACTGCGGTAAAGTGCACGAGCTGTGCCCACTGACCCATATACGGGTTGCGTCACACTTGCATAAACGCGGCGCGCGCATGCGATGCTCAATCAACTGTTGCGGTTGCGTCCCTAGCCGGTAGTCTATTGGAGAGTGTGGAACGTCTTAGAGTTGAAAATATACTTGGAGGATAGATGAAGAAAGGTTCAAAATTGTTGACGATACATGGCCTATATAATTTACGACGTCTTCAATTCCATATTCCAAGTATCGACATAATTGGTCTGTCTAAACTTTGCTGTGGAAATATGGGTAAGGACCAAAAAGTTGGCCACGCTAATTTACTCAATTAAAAATTTCTATGAAACTTTTCCATTGTGACACGAAAATTAGCCATACGTTTGTAGGGAGAATTTTCGTGTCACAACGGAACCTTTTTCACTTTTGTTGTTTGTATGGTTAACTACGCTAAACTATGGTCCAACTATTTGGTTCTTACCCATATTATGAAAGAGACAAAACGGTGTCATACATAGCCACATAGCAAAACAAAAGTTGGCTTTAAATATCAAGGCAGCGAAGAGGACGATACTGAGAATAGAGATATAAATAAATTACATTATTAAGCAATGAAAATAATAATCTTATCGACATTTAATAATCCAGTATCGACATGCCGCCATCCCTACGGCCGCCGGCGTTTATTGCCTCAGTCGTCCGTTTGGTTTGAGGATAGTATAGGCAGCAGGCAGGTGAGTCGAGTTCAGTGTCGTATAAAGCTGCCTAATTAAGGGGGCACCGAGCTTTTTGCGCTCATTAACTTTAGGTATTTTATGCACTCCGTGTATGTGTGCGTATCGCACACCAGCAAGGAGCGAGCTGGAGCCATGCGCCGGCCGCGCGCCGCGCCTGACGAGCCGTGCGCCGGTCCACTAGGCGCGGAGGTTGCTAGTGTTGCTACCAATGTTTACAAAATAAAAAAACATAATCGATTCCGAATACTTTTATTAAAATATTCACTATAAGAAGTTAAAAACTTTTTTCAGCCTACAATTTTTTTTAAATTGGTTGTTTACTGTCGGTAGGCAAGGTAGGATTGAATTACTTGTATTAGGTACAGTCAAATCACGAGATTGTTGAGCCACTCTAGAACCCTCTCACAGATAGATAGATAATTTTTAATTAATGTCGTTTGTACAACTAAGGTGTATTTAGCTAGTGTTAAGTTATTTATAATATTTATTGGGCAATTGTTCGGCTAAAGAGAATAAATCATAAGTAAAAGCCGTACATGTTCCAATCGGCCATCTTCCCTCTCCGAAGGTTACCGGGAGAACCCTTTCATAGAAAGTTGACGGTAAATTTTGACGTAAATAATTTATTTTGCGTGACTTGACGCTGTCATTAGGACAGGGTTCTGGTGGTGGCTCAACAACCCCGTGATTTAATTTGACTGTATATTGAAATGAAATAAAACATAATTACCTTTATTGACAATATTCTAAGCACAAACTAAAGTGAACTTAATACCCAATGTAAAGTAATAGAACGGCTAAGTAGGGCAAAAATCCCAGTCATCGACCCTTTCTTCAAGTTATTATTTTTAACTGACTTCAAAGAAAAGGAAGTTCTCAGTTTGACCTGTATGTATGTATGTATGTTTGTCCGCGATTATCTCACGTTTGGCTGAACCGATTTTAATGCGGTTTTCAGAAAAGTATTTGTTTCACATAGGAGAAGGTTTGGTATTTTAACCGTCTTTAAAAAAAGGGTCTTAGTTTGACCCTTATGTACGAATGTTTATCCATGATTATTTCCGCAAAAACTTCAATGTCTGATTCTGATCACTATAAAGTATAAAACTAAATTGATGTTTTAAAAAACTAAAAACTTAAAGCCGCTGTATCAATCACATATTTAATGTACACACACACATGTCATGTCATGTCATGTGTGTGTCACATGTTTTTTTACTTAATGTATGTATGTATATAATGTAATGAATAATGTAAGCAGGTATCTTTAGAAAAAAATATTTGACACAAGAAACAACAATAATGAATATCGGATTTTACTTCACGGCATTATTTTGTCTATGTGAGTAAGCAATGTCATTGTCTATTTCTCCATCCACTGAAAGACAAGAAATTTGGTCCATTGGCATCCTGTAATAAAACAGAATGTTTTGATTTAACAATAATTAATTTATTAACAGAATTGGTTTTTGGATGAAATTTTGTAATCCTCATTCTATAAAAATAATTCGTATTTGGGACTTACAATTCCATTGTGTGGTAAATTTTATAATCGATGTCAACCAATTCATTTACCCTGTAAATTTTAAAAAAATAATAATAATAATGTGGAAATTCATACTAAATTTATTAAATGTTTTCCTGTGCACCTCTTACTATTTTTACGCATACCTCACCGGTTATTAGGTAACTATTCGTTTTGTAGCGAAGTGCCATCAACTGGAACATTAACCCTATAAATAAAAAAATATGAATAATTTTGCAATTTTACTCATTTGTTGAAATATAGTTGTTAGGTACTGAGTATACTTACGAAGCAACAGGAGTATTCTCTTTGTCTTCAGATTTCTGGAGATGTCTTGCTCTAGAAATATTGAAACCATCCCAAGAAGTAACAATATTATATAATTAATTATAGTAAAAAAACCTCGGGTCGTTCTAAAAAGCCTGTTTTGCCTGTAAATGTGTTTTTACAGCTAAACTATTTCTATATCTTGGTAAATATTCACCATAGAAGTGTATTTTTTATATACCTACTAATTGAAAGAACTTCGCGTGTTGTTTAAAATTACTTGTGTAAATAAACCAATTTTGACCCAAAAAGACATCAAGACTACAACTAAACGATTACAAAGTCTTAAATACAAATCGATACATCTCGAAAATCAGTCTATGTTGCTACCGATTTATTTTCTCCTCCCTTAGCGTGGCATTTTGACAACTGTCAAATCAGGTTTCTTAGAACGACTCCACTATCAGTAGGTTTACGATTTTAACTTACTTCAATTCTTCACGCAAGCGTTTAGCATTGTGCTTTTGCCAACCCCTTCTCTTCCTTTTTTTGGTTGTGTTTGTTCCCCATTTAAAATAAAGTGAATAATCACAAAAATCGCGATAAACGCAACCAACCAACAAACGACACAGCCTCCACGTCCGACGGCCGAAGCAGGACTAATGCGGACATGGGGGAAACGTGACGGCTCTGGCTAAAATGGACGAAACGCGTGCGATTTTAGGTATTTCCTTCAAATTAGTAAAATAAAAACACATTTTAAAAATGTAAAGTGTAGAATATATAGAAGACGTGTAGTTTTGTTGTAAATCCAAAACTGATGATCTTCCGTAAAGTAATTACGCCGTACTAAGTGTTTATTTTGTTATGTAGAGGTATCTTTAAAACAAAATTCTATCGAGGCAAGTACAAGTAATCGTGTTTCTAAAGTGTATGATAAATAGAGTGATTCCTTAAATATCTTACATATGAATTGCATAACTAAAGCTTCAGTAAAAACAATGCAGCAGGCGATCAAACGAACGCATTTTTTTCGTAATTACGTATCGTTGCCTCGGCGCACTCTTAAGAAAGCACGCGCTAAAATGTGTTTTGTACGCTCCGACGGCACTTCATAAACTTGCCCGATAAAACTTCACCTTTGAGATCGACGCAGCGCTGTGTTGAGAGAATCACCCCCCTGATGCGCTATGGCATAGGTATAATTCTTAAAAAATAATGGGTTGGGTATTTGGGAGTTAAGTAGAATCACTGACAAAATAAATTTCACTGCGTCACACCATATTCGTTACACTGTGTATCCTGCGAGTTAGAAGTGATAACAAATCGGAATGGATGCCAAGGTTACTAGGTTCTAAATGATGTAACTTTAGTCTAAGTAATATAATATTATACAATTTTGTAAAGTCAAGAAACTGAGTAAATTAACAAAAAAATGTGTGCGAGCGAAGCCGATGCTTTCTACTCAGCATTCCAATTTAATAAACTTGTTATGACACCACTATTGTAATGTCATCTTTAGTTATTTCCCAGTAAGTAACCGCGCAACCGGCTAATTCTTATTATGTAATAGCGTACGCAATTTTTCCTACTTTAAAACCGCGATAATTGTTTAACAAAGGTAATTAAAATAATAGTAAGGGATATTACAGAGTTGCGCGAGTGAGACAACGGTTGTTTTGTAACAAACGGGTTGTCGACCGATGCCTTTTGGGGAGCATTGCAGCGTTGGTGTGACCTTATATTAATGTTGTGTTTCGTATGATGAAAACAGTTTCCAACCTCGCTGGATGGACTAGTCCTTGTTGTGAAACTCCACTACAGTCCAACAGTCAGGCCTTGCCGAAATCACTTCATGCACGAGTTGAATTCATTTGCATGTCAGAATAACTAATTGTTGCAAAAACGTCAGTTAACTGGAGACTTCCTCCCAATATTAAATTTATCGATTACTGTTGCAAATAATTATTTCAAAGGACTATTTCATAGTAGATAGGTATTAAGTTCACCGGATAAATAGAAATGAATTACGAGTAAAATGCTGATCACTACCCATAGATGTTATATAATGATAGGTAATATTTAATTAAAGTAATTCATATGCAGTATGCATATATTTAGGGATTTTAAAATTCGAATAAACATGATCTTTGATTTATAAATATTTCTATAAATTCAGTCGATTTTCATACATAATAAAATGGATACCAAGAGTGCCTTGCAACAGAGGCTTATTTAAGTACCTAATTTGTATTGTGTAACGTAAAAGACTCAAAAATAAAAATAATATAGGTACATAATAATTTATTTTTATCGTAACATTATACTTTATCTTATATTCATAACTGTCATAAGAAAGTAAAATTTATCGATAAATTAATATCGTTCGGAAGTCCCTACGAAAATTTTATTCTTGCCACATAAACTACTCTGCTGTCTGCTAATTGAATTAATTAAATGCTGAAAAAAAATTTTTTTCACTATTTAATCCTACTCTTTACTTACACCATCAGGCAGTTGCAAAACTAAAATTACACATAAGACGGAAATGCGGTAATAATAACATAACAATAAATTCGGAAAAAATGCCAGAATGAAATTGAGATCAAGGATTTTTTCTGGATATTATAAGCCTGGCTAATTTGGTCTAAGCAATAATGCCTTAATCGTTTCCTAGATTTGCACGGAAAAGAAAAGGAAGAAGACAAAGTAAGGTAACATAAGACTGACGTCATTGTCAATAACCAGTTTTGTGTGACGTAAGCGGTGACAACAGTGTAAGTGGACGTAGTTAACCTAAAGCCCGCCATACTACAAACTGGGAGATTTTTGTAAGTGGGAACTTGAAACTACTAGCAAAGAAATAAAGTTCATTTTTCTAGTTCTAAAATGCCATTTTTTATTTTTAAACAAATAAAAATGAACTTTATGCGAATTAAAATATAGTTTAAACTAAATTGCTTGGATTATTTACCACCTATGGTATACTGGGTCTCACGAGGCTATGAACTGATATGCATGCTTGTCTTGACAATGTGACGAAGTAACGGTGCAAGACACAAAGCATATAAACCGTAAAATCGGGAGTCCTCAATGGATACCGGCGGTTATCACTGGTGCTAAATAAGGAGGTTTGGTAACTGTATCGACTGAGATCACTGTAGCTATCGTGCGCGCATTATTCCGTAGCCGTGTTATTCGCCGTTGGATAACTAGTGGCGAGCGTAAGTTGACCCGTCAGTGCGTTTAAATCGCTTCTCTGCCCTTACGCCGACAAATCTTTGACAAATGCATCGTTTCGCAACCTAATCATTTGCCAACCCGCTTTTTTCTGTAACTACAAATATTTCAGGATTTTTATAAAACTAACGCGATGGTTCTTCACGATGGTCCTGATATAAAACTAGAATTATTTAGAGTTTCGGAAAAAAACGCGGGTTATCAAAATGATATGTTTGTGAAATGAATTATTTGTGAAACGTTGGTTATGAAGTGATAGGATCCCGTTTAAAACACTAACGCGTATCTCAAACTTGGTCGTACGCTAATGCAACGGAATCAAGGAAAAGTTGAGCTACGTTGTAACTTTAAGATAATATGTATTTACAGGGCTCGGATACCGGTTAAATTTTCAAACCGTTATCATGCACTTGCCGCAAAACCTTTTCATTTCGGTTCCATTCGCATAAGCCGATTTAAATATCCGGTTGTTGGAGAAACCTTTACATAAAGTTCTTTACGAATTAACCGGTATAGAGCTAAAAAAACCGGTTTAATCAGACGCACGTCACGCACCATAAAAAAACGCCGCTTAGTGTTTTTATTCAGTGCAAAACTTTTGGTTTCTCGACTCGCCACTCGTGGATTAAACCGGTTAATTAAGGTTAAAACAAAGTTCTCAAAACGTTCGCGTTCCCTGGAAAAGTTCGGAGCAAAACCAAAATAAACCGGTACTAACCGGTTTTTTTAAACCGGTTCCGAGCCCTGTGTATTTATAATAAGTAGTTACAATACTTGCCCAGTTGATTACTACTTTTCCACCGGAATAAGTACTTAACCTCAGACAAATATTAATCTGATGTATTCGGTCGGGTTAATACAATATTTTTAGCAATCAATTTACTTACTCTGTTCTTGGAACAAAAATGTAACGATGAAAAACATGGTGTATCTCGGTTGTGTTATGTGGCAATTTTGGCACATCTGTGTAGTACCAACACCAAATTTGCAGCTTGAACTTGAGCAAGTTACCTTCGCCGACGCTCGATAATCATGCGCAAGGTGAACGAAGAATGTGCTCACACTACGATCGCAAACATTATAGTTTATGTGTTGCCTAAGAACGAGGACATCAGGGCTGAGATTCTACACTTTAAAAACTATATTGCCTTTGACCTCGGCCTCTATTCTACTGCGTTAAAACGATATTGCGTTTGACGTGTTTTAGAATCGTTTTTTTCTCGATTTTACCCTCAAGTGTATAAGGTATAAACGTTAACAATACGGAAACACGTCAAAAGCGATATCGTTTTTACCGTGTATAAATCTCGGCGCTGTTTCCGTATTGCCAACGTGTTGATACTCTTATTTACTTGACAGACAGCCAACACACAGATTTTCTGCTGAAACCAGAAAATAGAAATCGATGAAATGAAATTCGATCAATGATACAATCGATGAAGTGATGAGTTACCGCTTAATATATGTATAATGGTTTTATTTCTAAAACCGTATACCTTTCAGGATTTTTAGAAGGCCGTTACATAGAACGCATTAGGTTAGGTTAGGTTTGTTGTACAACAATACTGAAAACCTTATGATTTCAGAAATAACACTATTATATATTATGACTAATATGACCACTATGTATTATGATACGTACCCGTTTAACAGTCTATCGGCCGCACTCAGGGCAAGTTAATGATTATTGACGGTTAACTTGGTCTTAAATGACGATTTTTCATACAAAAGTTTGAAAAAGGAACGGGTTAATGTGTGTCTAAGTACCTACGGCATGTATGATATGTATTTATGTAATCAAATTCGGATGTTTTACTCTATTTCCTAAACATTTAACCGATTTTAATAAATAAGCTATAATTATGATTCATTCCGAACGTGGGAATGTCATTTAAATCATAAAGATGCGTCATACTGGTCGCCAGTCGGGTTTTTAGTTTATAACTTTTGAATACTATGTAAGTAGTGATTTATAGGGGTGTTTATCATTTCATCGCAACACCCTGTCACTAATACACTAGTAAACTTCTTGGCCTGATTGTGCAAAATGTGGTTATAGAATTATCAACAAGTCTTTTTAGAGTTGTTGGTATTTCTGTAGCTCTGCCTACCCCACTCTGGGAATGAAGGCGTGATGTTATGTATGTATGTATGTACCTTTCATCGAATTTAATTTCATCGAACGTTTTTTTTCAGCTAAAACCATAATGTTATCAGGGTATCTTAAAGATCTAACCTAACCTAACCTACGTAATTAATGTTTGAGATACCCTGGGTTCAGCAGAAAATAGTGTGGCGACCTAGCGACATCTAGTGACAACTTGTAACAAACAACTCGCCAGCGCCACCAGCGTCAGACAGCGTAACTAATTCTGACAGTGTGCTACATCGCGCTAACGAAGTTTCTTCAGTCGTTTGACTTATATACCACTTCCAACTTCATCCAAACGGACTTCGGTCCCCAGGCATAACACCCGCCTGGAGAGAGATCTCTCTATTGTCCTCTCTACTACAATAGCGTTCGATGAAATGATACATTCAAGGTAGTGAAATTCGATGAAGTGATGAGTTACCGATTTATAGTCATTAAAACTATACCTAGCAGATAGGTACACTAACGGAGGTGACATTATATGTATTCACTTAAAACAAAACAAAAAACTAAAGCTAAACTCAGGTAAGATATGGAAGCCTAACATAACTGAAGCAGGCTGCTTTGTTTTAAGGTCATACGAGTAATTGTATGCTTTTTAACGTGAGCTCTCTGGTCTCGCAGAACCGAATGGGTCATGTTGAATAAACTTTTAATTAAAATCATCACTACATAGTATGCACAATACTCTCATTCAGCAACGCGACTCACTGCGTCCTACTACGAGTACTTCACGGAGCAGATACACGACTCACTGTGTACTCTCCACTCCATTCCTCTTCTCCTGCTACGCTCGCCAACGCGGCTCTGAGCTCTACTGGAGACATCTACTACTACTGGCACTTGCAAGCGACATTTTCAACGCACAGACTGCACGTCATCCATCACCATCAACCTCCGGTCTCAAAGGGGGGCTGGTGTGGCGACCTAGCGACATCTAGTGACAACTTGTAACAAACAACTCGCCAGCGCCACCAGCGTCAGACAGCGCAACTAATTCTGACAGTGTGCTACATCGCGCTAACGAAGTTTCTTCAGTCGTTTGACTTATATACCACTTCCAACTTCATCCAAACGGACTTCGGTCCCCAGGCATAACACCCGCCTGGAGAGAGATCTCTCTATTGTCCTCTCTACTACAATAGCGTTCGATGAAATGATACATTCAAGGTAGTGAAATTCGATGAAGTGATGAGTTACCGATTTATAGTCATTAAAACTATACCTAGCAGATAGGTACACTAACGGAGGTGACATTATATGTATTCACTTAAAACAAAACAAAAAACTAAAGCTAAACTCAGGTAAGATATGGAAGCCTAACATAACTGAAGCAGGCTGCTTTGTTTTAAGGTCATACGAGTAATTGTATGCTTTTTAACGTGAGCTCTCTGGTCTCGCAGAACCGAATGGGTCATGTTGAATAAACTTTTAATTAAAATCATCACTACATAGTATGAAACAAAGTCGCTTACCGCTGTCTGTCCCTATGTATTCTTAGATCTTAAAACTACGCAACGGATTATGAAGCGTTTTTTTTTATAGATAGAGTGATACAAGACATATATAATACTTTAACCCGGAGCGAAGCGAGGGTGGGTCACTAGTCCTACTAATATTATAAACGCGAAAGTTTGTAAGTATGGATGTTTGTTACTCTTTCACGCAAAAACTACTGGACGGATTTAAGTGAGGTTTGGAATAAAAACAGCTTATACTTTGGATTAACACATAGGCTACCTTTCATATCGCTATTCCCTCGGGAACTGATTTGTACGCGTACGAAATCGCGGGCGGAATCTAGTATTTTATAAGATCATATTGTTATTTGTATCGATTTCAAGAAAACCTCTTACATTTCAAACTAGGATTTCCTGCTTTGATAACATATGATTAAGGACATTTAAAGTGCACTTAGCATCAACAAATATGCAAGGTCAATTCCAGTCTTTGTTGAAATGAGTAAGTAACCAACTAGCAAACTAAAACAAGCCATCTATGAAGATCTCCGTTAGATTTCTGCTCAGGCTTTTGTACTCGTAATTTACCTTTTAAATACGATTTTTTTAATGTTCAAGGTTTTGAAACAATCTAGAACCTTCGTTGAAAAAATATCAAGAGAAAATAAAAAGTTAATAAGTAAAAAGTTATTATTATCGGCCATGTAACAGTACCTATCGTGTAAACCTTTTTTGCAAGTTGTAATATAATGGTAACGCGTAATAAAAAGGTGCACTATCATCTCGATGAAGTTACGTACGATTGCTTTTTACTTTCACCGTCGTTTACCGACCTTGTCCCCGGCGGCGAACTGGCTGTTCACCTCCAAACCAACGCGTAACGTGGTGTACGTGCCCCATTTATAACTAGAGTTTGCCCGCGACTCCGTCCTCGTACTAATTGCTGTATTTTCCAAATCTTAAAACATTAACTAAATAATAATAATAACAATCTGCTATCTCAGGGACTACTTCCTTGCCAATGAGTGTGGAATGCATCGTGATGTGGGTGCAGTAGACAGGAGCCTTACGCCTCTCTCCTTGGCAAACGAGAACTTAAACATTAATTACGTAGGTCAGATTTTGTTAGACTTGTTAATACCAAAAATAAATAACTTATGCTGTGAGAATGCAAATTCTGAAATATGATACGTTTGTTGAAAGGTGTTTCGATAAAAATAATAATAGGTACACAAGTAGCTGCACGGTTTAGTACCTTACGACGCCTTTGACAAATTAGTGCAGCAGTTCAAACATGACGTTAATGTGACAAAACACTAAAATGTACCGATATTAATAAAGCCGACCTCTATATCATAAGTATTTTGTAAAATTGTCGATGAAACTCCAAATGAATAACCCACAATTTGTATTTTATTCCCCAGACCCTTACCTCTGAGTATGGAGAGCTTGATCTCGTCTTGGCACAGCGTGATGACGCGCTCGATCTTCTGGGGAGCTGTCGGCGGGTTCCTGCATCTCGTCTCCTGGAATGAATGGAATAGAATAATTCCTTCAAGAAAGGAAGAGGGACTTGGAGCTTTGGTTGAAATTCAAGTTAAGGTTGGAGAAACCTATTTGACGTTTTAGAAGTAGATACCAGCATTATTTTCTTTTTCCCTGCAGGTGAAGCAGTTATAAGCAGACCCCGCACATTTGGTGCCGCTGACGTAAAAGTGACGTAATTTCATATTTTATAACACTAGCGGTAATTTAAGTTACCAAATCGTAATATTCTAAAATATATGAATGCATAAAAAATTCACTTAAATAAATATATATATTTTGTGTTGCATTTCAGTAACTATTTTAGTTTAAAATATTTAATTTTCTAAATGAATGACAATCAAAGTCAATCAAAGACGTTTTATATCTTATCTTCGTTTATTTTTAATTACGATAAAGATTAACTAAAGAGGTTATTATGTAATAAATAACTATGATAAAACTAATTTGAATCAGCCTATATGCAGAGTGACGTCGACTTTGTGTCAACGGCACCAAATGTACGAGGTCTGGTTATAAGTTATAAGCGTCCTTTGGGCATAATATTTTGTTAGTACCTAATGACAAATTATGAAAAGAAACAAAAATAGGTCTAAGTAGGTATCCGTCGAGGAAACGGGTCAAAAATCGCAATAAATATATTTGAAATAACGTTAACGAGTGACAAGAGTTTCCAGAAACTGCTTCGAAGTAACTTTTCGTGGAATATGAAGCCTAAACGAAATTGTTGTAGTTACAATGCCTGCCAACCATAGCCTGCTTATCTTATCTCTTAAGGGGCTATCCTGGGCCAAGGCCTTGACGCTCGACAAATATTTGTCAGTTTTATAGAGCACTAGCGACCCGCCAGCGGCTTCGCCCGCTGCAATTTTTTTAGACGTGCACGCCCCACTCCTGTATTTCAGTGCCCCCTCCACCCCGCCCGCCGCGATGCCCGGCGCGCTTTTCAGACTGCATCGCAAACAACGGCCACGGCGCTATGGCGGTTTTGTTTACTGTTTGAATTTTTTAATTCGTAATATCTTTTGAATGGAAAGTCCAATTTAAATAATTTAAAAACTATTTTATAGGTAGTTAAATGGTCTTGACCATAAAATAATTTATTTGGATAAGGATTAATATAAACACATAAATAGCATGGTTTGAATTTGGTTAGCATTTTCATTAATGTTTAAAATGAAAAAAGTTGTTGTAGTGACATAACTACAATAGTTGGACATATGCTACCGCGGAGTTTTTTGTAGACATTATGATGTTCTTCAATATTGTTGCACATTAATTTGTTCTATCGCTAATAGTTTCGGCAGCGCATTCGACGAAAGACATTTTAAGACTCATTTTTCTACACCTTCGGTTACATTGTTCAAATTTTACCAAGGATCCCTAATTTTTTTCAAAATGAAATGTAGCCTATGTCAAATTGGAAGAATGTAGCATTCTATTGGTGAAAGAATTTTTTAAATCGGCCCAGTACTTTTTGAGCCTATTCATTACAAACATACAAACATACAAAAATAGGTACAAATCTTTCCTCTTTATAATATTAGTGTAGATAACTTACTGGATTTTATGTATATTTTTCCAAAAGTAAAGAGTAAGTCAAAAATCTGCATGTTGGTCTTTGATTCTCCTCCGAAAAGACTTTCGGAAAATATACAAAAAAACTAATTAAGTTATCCCCTATAAAACTGACGGATATTTTTTCCATTATGTGTTCCGTTTGATATTAAGGAATATGACAGAAAATCGTGCATCAAGGCCATTGGCGCAGAGTAGCCTCTTAAGGGGGCACCGAGCTTTTTGCGCTCATTAACTTTAGGTATTTTATGCACTCTGTGTATGTGTGCGTATAGCACACCAGCAAGGAGCGAGCCGGAGCCATGCGCCGGCCGCGCGCCGCGCCTGACGAGCCGTGCGCCGATCTACTAGGCGCGGAGGTTGCTACCAATGTTTACAAAATAAAAAAACAATCGATTCCGAATACTTTTATTAAAATATTGACTATAAGAAGTTAAAAACTTTTTTCAGTCCACATTTTTTTTTAAATTTGTTGTTTACTGTCGGTAGGTAAGGTAGGATTGAATTACTTGTATGAGGTACAGTCACATCACGAGATTGTTGAGCCACTCTAGAACCCACTCACAGATAGATAGATAATTTTTAATTAATGTCGTTTGTACATCTAAGGTGTATTTAGCTAGTGTTAAGTTATTTATAATATTTATTGGGCAAATTCTTCGGCTAAAGAGAATAAATCATAAGTAAAAGCCGTACATCTTCCAATCGGCCATCTTCCCTCTCCGAAGGTTACCGGGAGAACCCTTTCATAGAAAGTTGACGGTAAATTTTGACGTAAATAATTTCTTTTGCGTGACTTGACGCTGTCATTAGGACAGAGTTCTATGGTGGCTCAACAACCCCGTGATTTAATGTATTGTGACTGTATATTGAAATGTAATAAAACCTAATTACCTTTATTGACAATATTCTAAGCACAAAATAAAGTGAACTCAATACCTAATGTAAAGTAATAAGAACGGCTGAGTAGGGCAAAAATCCCAGTCATGGACCCTTTCTTCAAGATATTATTTTTAACTGACTTCAAAGAAAAGGAAGTTCTCAGTTTGACCTGTATGTATGTATGTATGTTTGTCCGCGATTATCTCACGTTTGGCTGAACCGTTTTTAATGCGGTTTTCAGAAAAGTATTTGTTTCACATAGGAGAAGGTTTTGGTATTTTAACCGTCTTTAAAAAAAAGGATCTTAGTTTGTACGAATGTTTATCCATGATTATTTCCGCAAAAACTTCAATGTCTGATTCTGATCACTATAAAGTATAAAATTAAATTGATGTTTTAAAAAACTAAAAACTTAAAGCTGCTGTATCAATCACATATTTAGAAGTTCCTACTTAATGTTTGTATGTATATAATGTAATGAATAATGTACGCAGGTATCTTTAGAAAAAAATATTAGGACATAAGAAACAACAATAATCAATATCGGATTTTACTTCACGGCATTATTTTGTCTGTGTGAGTAAGCAATGTCATTGTCTATTTCTCCATCCACTGAAAGACAAGAAATTTGGTCCATTGGCATCCTGTAATAAAACAGAACGTTTTGATTCAACTATAATTTATTTATTAACAGAATTAGTTTTTGGATGAAATTTTGTAATCCTCATTCTATAAAAATAATTCGTATTTGGGACTTACAATTCCATTTTGTGGTAAATTTTATAATCGATGTCAACCAATTCATTTACTCTGTAAATTGAAAAAATATAAAGATAATGTGAAAATTCATACTAAATTTATTAAAATGTTTTCCTATACACCTCTTACTACTTTTACGCATACCTCACCGGTTCATTAGGTACCTTAACTCTTCGCTTTGTAGCGAAGTGCCAACAACTGGAACATTAACCCTATAAATAAAAAAATATGAATAATTTTGCAATTTTACTCATTTGTTGAAATATAGTTGTTAGGTACTGAGTATACTTACGGAGTCATCATCATCATCATATCAGCCGAAAGACGTCCACTGCTGGACATAGGCCTCCCCCAAGGCTCTCCATTCAGACCGGTCCTGTGCTTTTCGCATCCACTGCGTTCCCGCGATTTTTACAAGGTCGTCGCTCCATCTTGTTGGAGGCCTACCTACAGCTCGTCTCCCGGTCCGTGGACGCCACTCAAGAACCTTCTGACTCCATCGGTCATCAGTCCTGCGAGCAATGTGCCCCGCCCACTGCCACTTAAGTTTAGCTATTCTTCGGGCTATGTCGGTAACCTTAGTTCTACTGCGGATATCATCATTTCTGATTCTATCACGCAGAGAAACCCCGAGCATAGCTCTCTCCATAGCCCTCTGAGTGACTTTGAGCTTCCTTATAAGGCCCATTGTTAGCGCCCACGTCTCAGATCCGTAAGTCATCACTGGCAACACACACTGGTCAAAGACTTTTGACTTCAAACACTGCGGTAATTTGGACGAAAAGATGCTGCGAAGCTTCCCGAACGCTGCCCAGCCGAGTCGGATTCGACGAGTGACCTCTTTCTCAAAGTTGGACTTACCTAACTGGACCGTTTGTCCCAGGTAAACATAGTCGTCAACAACTTCAAGCGCAGAGCCTCCGACCATCACGGGAGTTGTCGCGACATGGACATTGGACATGACTTTCGTCTTGTCCATGTTCATTCTCAGGCCAACTTGGTCGGAAACTCTACTGAGGTCAGCGAGCATTGCACTGAGTTCCTCCATGGTCTCAGCCATGACTACGATATCGTCAGCAAATCGAAGGTGAGTGATGTACTCGCCATTGATGTTGATGCCTCGTCCTTTCCAGTCCAGAACCTTAAAAGCATCTTCCAATGCAGCGGTGAACAGCTTCGGAGAGATCACATCTCCTTGTCTGACTCCCCGCTGCAGAGGAATAGGCTTCGTGCTCTGGTCCTGTAGTCGGACGGACATAGTGGCGTTTTCGTACAGACACTTCAACACTTCGATATATCGGTAGTCAACTTGGCACCGCTGGAGAGACTGCAGCACAGCCCAGGTCTCGATCGAATCGAAGGCTTTCTCGTAGTCCACAAATGCAAGGCAAAGGGGGAGGTTATACTCTTCGGTCTTCTGTATAACCTGCCGCAACGCATGTATGTGGTCTACGGTACTATAGCCTTTCCGGAAACCGGCTTGTTCAGGAGGCTGGTTTTCGTCAAACCTGCGCGCGAGACGATTTGTGATGACCCTCGAAAACAACTTGTAAACATGGCTCAGAAGTGAGATGGGTCTATAATTCTTCAGCAAGGTTTTATCACCTTTCTTGAAGAAGAGAACCACCACACCTCTGTTCCATGCTTTCGGCGTTCTCCCTTCGTGGAGAACGGAACTGAACAGCGTCTGGAGACCCCTAAGGATGGGTTTACCACCCGCCTTCAGGAGTTCAGCTGTAATTCCATCCTCACCTGGGGCTTTGCCATTCTTAAGCTGTTTGAGGGCCATACTAATCTCGTATAGGCTGACGTCGGGGAGATCTTCGGTATAGTGTCGGGTTAATCTAGCCCTCGGATCTTTAGCTAGATTTTCGACGGGTGTTCGGTTTGTCGTGTACAGCTGTCCATAAAACTTCTCAACCTCCGCCAATAGCTCAGGTTTGGATGAAATGACTCTGCCGTCGTCGGTCTTCAGCTTCATCAATTGGCTTTGGCCAACAGACAGATCCCTGGCAAACACCTTAGAGCCCCTGTTACGCTCAATAGCCTTTTCAATACTTTTAGTATTGAATCGGCGTACATCACGCTTCAGAGACTTCGAGATCTGTCTGTTGACTTGCCGATAGCGACAAGCGTCACCAGAGGACTGCAGAATCATCTCGCGCCTCACCTCCATGAGCCTAAGGGTGGATTCCGAGAGCTTCTTGATCTTTGTACGGCGGATCTTAAAAAACTTAGACCCGACCGTTTGGACAGCTTCCACAAACCCGTCGTTGTAATCGTCCACGTCGCTACCTAGGCACTCGAAACGGTTTTGAAGTTCGAGCTGAAAGCTTTCGGGGTTTTGGAGCTGAGCGGGTGCCGGGCGGAGCGTAGACTTTATCAGTCTAGACCTTTCAAGCTTGAACTGGATATTCAATGAGCCTCGCACCATACGGTGATCACTCCCGGTTTTAACCGCACTGATCACGGAGACATCATTGAATATGTGCTTTTTCGTCGACATGATAAAGTCTATCTCATTCCTCGTTACACCATCAGGGCTCATCCAGGTCCACTTCCTATGCTCACGTTTTCTGAAGAAGGAGTTCATCATATAGAGTCCCTCCTTCTCCATAAAACTGGCCAGTAGGTGGCCCCGGTGATTCCTATGCCCCACTCCAAAATTCCCCACTCTCTGCTCTTCACCGTCTCGTTTGCCCAGCTTTGCGTTGAAGTCCCCCATAACAACCGTGAAGTGAGTTTTGGAGCTATGCATGGCTCTGGAAACATCCTCATACATAGCCTCCACCTTATCGTCGGAGTGCGTTGAGGTCGGAGCATATACCTGTATGACCTTCAACGAATATCGTTGGGTCATTCTGAGCACAAGGCACGCTACTCTGCTCGACACGCTCTCGATCTTCACCACGTTGTTCACGAGGGACTTGTGGACGATAAACCCGATACCTCCCTGGGACTGGTGGTCGCCCTCCCGGAAATAGAGCAAGTTACCGGACTCCAGGGTTGTCATGTCCTCCCCCTCTCTACGGACTTCTGACAACCCTATGATTCCCCATCGTAACCTGCTCAATTCCTCCTCCAGTTCCAGCAACTTTTCGTCGGTCCGCAATGTTCGGCAGTTGTATGTTGCCAGGGCCAAAGGTCGTCGTTTCTGGTAGCCGGGTCTCTGCCGGAGATTACCTAAAGCACCCCCTTACGGAGTATTCTCTTTATATTCAGATTTCTGGAGATGTCTTGCTCTAGAAATATTGAAACCATCCCAAGAAGTAACAATATTATATAATTAATTATAGTAAAAAAAACCTCGGGTCGTTCTAAGAAGCTTGTTTTGCCTGTAAATGTGTTTTTTTAGCTAAACTATTTTTATATCTTGGTAAATATTCACCATAGAAGTGTATTTTTTATATACCTACCTACTAATTGAAAGAACTTCGCGTGTTGTTTAAAATTAGTTGTGTAAATAAACCAATTTTGGCCCAAAACATCAAGACTACAACTAAACGATTACAAAGTCTTAGTAATACATCTCGAAAATCAGTCTATGTTGCTACCGATTTATTTTCTCCTCCCTTAGCGTGGCATTTTGACAACTGTCAAATCAGGTTTCTTAGAACTACTCCACTATCAGTAGGTTTACGATTTTAACTAACTTCATTTCTTCACGCAAGCGTTTAGCATTGTGCTTTTGCCAACCCCTTCTCTTCCTTTCTTGGTTGTGTTTGTTCCCCATTTAAAATAAAGTGAATAATCACAAAAATCGCGATAAACGCAACCAACCACCAAGCGACACAGCCTCCACGTCCGACGGCCGAAGCCTGACTAATGCGGACATGGGGGAAACGTGACGGCTCTGGCTAAAATGGACGAAACGCGTGCGAATTTAGGTATTTCCTTCATATTAGTAAAATAAAAACACATTTTCAAATCTAAAGTGTAGAATATATAGAAGACGTGTAGTTTTGTTGTAAATCCAAAACTGATGATCTTCCGTGAAGTAATTACGCCGTACTAAGTGTTTATTTTGTTATGTAGAGGTATCTTTGGATGTTTTTTCTATCGAGGGAAGTACAAGTAATCGTGTTTCTAAAGTATATGATATATAGAGTGATTCCTTAAATATCTTACATATGAATTGCATAACTAAAGCTTCAGTAAAAACAATGCAGCAGGCGATCAAACGAACGCATTTTTTTCGTAATTACGTATCGTTGCCTCGGCGCACTCTTAAGCGCAGGATCATGTATTATTTGCTAATTCCTATTCAAGCATTTCCTCTAAGTAACCTTAACGGCCGAACCCTATATTCAAACCGCGGACAGATAGCTTTACTTCGGATTAAAATTTGACACATTTTTTATGGGCAAATGTCAAATTTCAACCCGAAGTAAGCCTTATCTATCCGCGGTTTGAATATAGGGTTCGGCCGTAAGTGACTGACCCAGTCCTATCCGGTGATTGTAAGTTGTACCTACACTATATTATTTCTTGTTTCCAAACTTTACACAATTATATCACTGTCCTCAATTGTACAATACAAGAATTTCGGTATTAACCAAATAAAATTTAGCAATACTTGACAAACAACTAAGGTAAAATGTCAACGGGTTGATTAATAAATGTTTAAAAATTTCAGAGGTTTTACATTTCATCAGTGCTAAACCTGATTTCTAGAATTATTTATAACATATGTAAATAATAACCTTGAACTTTATCAATAACGAACATCTTACTTGTTATATAGTTTGCTTATTTCTAACGAGTTGTTTATTTAAAGAGTTGTAACGACACGTAGAAATGTATGAATCTTGTAGTCCAAACTTTCGTAACATAAAAATATGGATGTTCTGTACCTATACCCAAATAAAGCATAAACAAAAGTTACATATGAAAAACTAAATGGTTAAAAATACAATAAACCGAATCCAAATTATCTAGGAGTTCCGTTGACTTTCCATGTCGTTGTCTTACTATCTCAAACTCATATCTGCATATTTTTTCTGCTGCTGGTAAACTTATTACTTCTAAGTACTAATGAATGAATTTGAAATTACCAACAGCAAAAAAAATATACCGATACGAGTTTGAGTAAGTAAGACGACGATATATCCCATGACGAAATCTTAACGAAACTATGAGACAATCCCTATTCCCTATTAATTTAGTTTTTTAGTAAAATCAGTTGAAATCGTAATAAACACGAGAATAAACAAATGATTTGAGAACTGGAGGGTTATTATGATATGGCAATGCAGTTCAGTTTACGGCGGGCGTAAAGGACAGTGCTATAGCAGTTACATAGCTCTCCTTTTTTCTCAGTGTAAACTGAACTGCAACGCTGAGTTAGTTCCATTTCGTGACAACAGGCCTTTTGTATATAAATAAATAAATATCCGGGGACAATCTCACACAAATTGATCTAGTCCCAAACTAAGCTCTAGGCTTGTACTATGGGTACTAGACAACGATAAACATACTTATTTAGAGAAATAAATACTTAAATACATAGAAAACATCCAAGACTCAGGAACAAATATTCGCGCTCATCACACAAATACCTGCCCTTACCGGGATTTGAACCCAGGACCGTTGGCTTCGGAGGCAGGGTTACTCCCAACTAGGCCACCGTGTCTATTCATTTATAAGTACTTACATCCACATCATAATATATATACCATGCACTAAAAAGAAAACGTATACAAGATATATTTTTTTGTCCAGTATATACAACAATAACGGAGTACATAACTTTCACAATAATAGCCTTCGCATTTAAAGATGGTACGTTGGAAATAGATTACTTAGATTGTATACAAAAACCAGCATTGCGACTCCTGCGCAATTTCCTCGAAAACGTGTTTAATTTTCCGTATTTGTCAGGGTTCCTTTTGCCTTTAAATATTACACTTAAATGTTTTGAGATTACGACTAAATTCGTCATAGTCACCACCATCGCATGTCGTACCCATATAACAGTACCCATACATAATGTCTTTCTGCCTACCCGAGCGTTAAGACAATAGCTATTATAATACTTGTGTTTATCTCATCGAATAGTTGGAATATCTAATAACCTTGTGTTACCTGCGTCGAAAAACCTTTTTACATAAGAAAAATACCCATTTGTACAAGGTGTCACAAAACTTGACGTAAATATTGAGGAGTATAAAGGAAGAATATAGTTTTAACTTTATGATACTAGTAAAGAACGCTACTTTGGGGCTATTGGCTACCAATAGCTATAATTTATGAATCCAAATTGTAATATCTAATCCTCAATAACGTAGCAATGTAATCCCAAAATATCCATCCAAATCCACTTTTTCTAAGCATTTCTCGTTTTTCATTCACCAACTTTGACTCTATGTACTGATAAAAATTGCTTTAGACCAGAGGTGGCATATTGTCTCAAAATTTGGCGCAATAGAGAACATGCGTTTTTTTTGTCTTACGATCTCTGGAAAGTGCTATCAAAGAGAGGTATAACTGTATACGCGAAATAGTTCTCTTGTATTTTAAAAAAGTTATAGTTCAGACCTCCTGCAAAAATACTATATGTAGAAAATCGACGACAGGAATGACGTTACAGCTGTTGTTTCATGTTTAAAACATAAGGACCTATAAAAAAAATTGCATTTATTTCGTAAATGCAAATTTCTAATGTTTAAGCCAATATCGTTGAATTAAAATATTACGTTAAAAAAATGAGAATGCCGAAAAAACAATCTAAACATTAAAAGAAGTTTTAAAATTTTGACAAGTTTTGATTCCACATTTTTTTATTTATTTTTTTATGTAAAGGAGAAGGCACACGAGCACTCAGGCCACCGTTGGTAAGTAGAATCTAATAATCCCTAATAATCCTAAGACCTCAAATGCGTTGCCAACCCTGAGGACTAAGATGGAATGCCTCTATGCTAGTAATTGCTTGTAATTTTTAATAAACGGGTCAAAGTAAATTAATAAAGTAGTGTATTGCGCTTTATGCAGAAAAGATTATTATCAGTTATTTAATATTTGTAAAATTCTTCCTGTAAAACTTAAGCACAAGTACCTGTTAGCGGTAGCCAATCATAGCGCTCAAGGCAATCTGTCGCTCTCAGACAACACATTTGGCAATCGATCTGTAGCTGCTGGAGAGTATGTTGTGCCGAGAGTCACTAACTACTATGGTGACAGATGCCTTATGAAACGATTGCCTCACATTCTTAATAGCTTGCCAGCAGATTTAAGATCCGAAACCACCAAAGTAAAATTTAAACGTAAGTTATTTAAATTCCTTTGTCCACAGTTAATACTTAAGTCAGTTAGTTTTAGTTAGTTAGTATTTAAGTCTTTATAGAATGTTCTCGACCATATTTATAGTTAACCTGTAGAGACTCAACTTATTGATTCCGCAGTCAAACCGTGCAAGCGGTTTTGCGGGACATTATTTATAAGGGTACTGTATTTTTGTGATTAATAAATAAATAATATGCTTTTTTACATTTTCTCTTAAATCGTATGAACGAAATTCAATTCCGATTTTCTTGCATGCTCTCTAAGTACCTATTCATCAAGATTATGAAAACGTGCTACGTGTACTCATTATGGGCAATAATAAAGTTACAGCTGGTTTTCATCATATTTCTATCATTATGTATTGACATAGTTCTGGGCACAAGATGGCAATATGTTTTTACCGAATAGAATAGAGACCCAAGTCTAAGTCTAAGTGTACCCTAGTTAAGGAAAATTTAGACCCGTTAACTTTTGTCAGTTTTGTGACGAGATTAGCCAAATGGCATTAAGGTTTTTTAACTTTCCTTAACTAGGGTACACTTTATAAAATACCCATCAATCACTTGATCCACAGCCGCGTTAACTTTGAGCGTTCCAAATTATTTATTCGTAAACACTTGACCATAAATATTTCCCCAGAGGGCTGCAGTCTTTGTGTGGCAAAAAATACTCTAATTAATGTTTTCATACAAAATTGATCTAATTGTACAATTGCTGTGCAAATAGATATTGAAATGATTTTCGGGTTTATACCTACATCTTTCTCGCTCCCTCTCATTTGCAAGTCAACGCTACCGCCGAACACTAAAAACATATCAAAACCTCTTGTGCTGTATGTGATTATACACACGAATGCAAACGCAAGGCAGAAGCGATTTATCTGTCAATAGATGGCGTAACCAGTCAACAAGATTTGACCTAAACCCGCGGTATAATATTTGCCTCTTAATCTCGACACGCAGTATTTTGAATTAACCCTTATATTTTCTTTAAAAAGGACATCAACGCGTCAAAACTTTGCAAAACATTCGATCAGGAAGACAAAAAGTCTTTATAAATTTAAAATTATTGTTAAATAATTTGTTACTTATATTATAACAAAAAATAGCCTGCACGTTATCCAGACTAAGACAATTAAGCCCTACAGACAGACAGACGAGGTGACGGCACTAAATAAACTTGTTATTTCAATACATTTACTTTAATTTATTTGCCTTCTATTTTGCATCTAACAAAAAAGAAATTTAACACTTTTAAAAACAAGCACTATTTACAAAAACATGACAAAATCAACGTAAGTATGACATGGGAGTATTGCGTTCGACCTAAGTTTGAAATCTCATGCGGAAAATTGAAAAGCAGTACTGTGGCGGGAAAGAGGTTCTTGTCTAGTTTTGCACTATTAAATTAGTTGTTTTCTTTGCAAAATTCGTTGTGTTACGGAATTTAATTAAAATGTTGTCAAGTGAAGAGGTAACAATGCTCACACCTAACAAAATATGCAAAAGAACTTACTGAACAGACATTGCCACTTAAATAGAAAAAAAGTTACTACATGATCACTGTTTTATTTCCTCCTAATCGAAGTGAAAAGCAGAGTATATAACTCGGTTTAAAAACCATTATATCCTCGACTTAGTTATCCATCCACGCCTACCAGCTCGGATAATACGATGTCTTGGATAAAATGGTTTGTTTAATGCCCTCGTTGTACAATCTACTATTGTTTGCTCGTAGAGGCTCGATGGATGGGCCAATTTCAACAAGCGAGATGTCGTTACATTCGCTTAAAACCATGAGTGTCATTTAAAACAAAACAAATAACAAAATTACATTTATGTAGACGATATAATCAAAACCAGAATACTAAGATTGAATTTATCTGTACTCCAAACTTATGTCTTAGGTAACCCAGGACCTTGATAGCCGCAGCAACATGCGACCAAGGTCAAGACACCTACGAACAAGCACTTCATTTGTACTTACAGGTCTAGTTACGCTCGCTAGTCTCTGTTCACTTATTTATTAGAATAACACGACTGGACGCCGGTTTGTCAAGCACTTACATAATTACTTGTGCTAAATTCTGCAAGCTGCCTTTACAACCGACCAGTTTGACCCATGGATACTTAGCAGAAATTTGAGATCAGAGGTCAGCAGACGCTGGTAATCATTCGTTAGGTAAACCAGTATAAGTGATCTCCACTAGATGTTCTTGTAGAAAGTCCTTTAGAAGGGAAATGTGGAAATGCACTGTTGCAACATGTGCAGAGACAGGCGAGATGCGTAACGCTAATGTTATTTTTGTAAACTGACGATTTGTATAGGATTGACGTAAGCGTTTTGCGGGTGGTAGGACCTTGTGCAGGATCCGTCCGGATCGCTACCACCATCTTATCCATTAACCTACCGCCAAACAGCAGTGTTCGCATTGTTGTGTTCCAGTTTGGGGATAAGACAGCCGGTGAAATGGCTTGCATGGAGGCGTTCCATCTTGGTCCTCAGGATTGGCAACGCATTTGCAGTCATAGGATTGCAGTCTTGTGAATGTGAATGTCTAATTGCCTTCTCAATGCCATAACAAAAAAGGCGGAGCATCTGTGTCGTTAGTTTTCGAATAACGCTGACATTATCTGTGTACAGTGTGGCTCAGGGTTTCTATTCTTTCCGGTAAAACCATATCACAATACTTAGAATTAAGGTTATTGTCAACGTTACGATAGCTCTTTTTTATGATAAGGACACACGAGCGCTCAGGCCACCTGATGGTAAGTGGAATCTGAGACCCATCGACATTTGAATTCTCAAGACTATGATCCTAAGAGCTCAAATGCGTTGTCAACCCTGAGGACTAGGATGGAATGCCTCTATGCTAGTAATTTCACCGGTTGTCTTATCCCCACACCGGGACACAACAATGCGAATGCTGCTTGGCGGGTGGTTAATGGATAAGATGGTGGTAGCGATCCGGACGGACCCTGCACAGGGACCTACCACCACTAAAAACAGCTTATTTACTTGACAGTAATGGCCGTCGAGTTAGAAACAATACGATAACGTCGAAGACTATGAAAATACTTGTAGAATAGAATAAATAATATCAGGGGACTATGTCACACCAATTGACTTAGTCCCAAACTAAGCTCTTGGCTATGGTTACTAGACAACGAGAAACTTACTTATATAGAGAAATATATTAAATACATAGAAAACATCCCAGACTCAGGAACAATTACTCGTGCTCATCACACAACTGAAATTTGAACCCAGGACTGCTAGCTTCGAAGGACAGGGTCACTACAAACTAGGCCAGCGTGTTGTCAATAGAGATCATCGGTCGTAATAGAGACCCAACAAATACCTTACAAATTATCTTCATATATAAAAAATAATCCCTATTTCCCTTGGTCACGGCACCACGCGTGAAGGGCTGGACCGATTTCGCTAATTCTTTTTTTGTTGTGTTCGTTATTGTTAGGAGAAGGTTCTTATGAAAGAAAGTAAAACACAAAATCCACAGTAAAGTCAAAAATTTGCAACGGGGCGAAGCCGTTGACGGGTAGCTTAATATTAAATAATGAAAGTAGATTTAAAGTATAAAACGTGGCGATGATTCGTTACTTTGAGACGTTTGAGTCATCGCGGCCAGTCGTGGGCGTAGCCTTGCCGTACCGATATGGTAGCCAGTAGGATTGAATAGCTGTATTCTTGAGGTATAAAGGATCTAAGACAGCGACATAAGCGTTATTGTGACTTCATTTTAAGATTCACTGAGTTTGGGTAAAAAGATACACATCAAAAAAAATACCTAAGAAGCGTATCTACAGGTGTAAAGAAATCTTAATAAAATGCACCTAAAACCCGCCTTATTAAAAAGCACTTTGGTAAAATATGTTTTGTTTGTTTTGCAAAAACTTTTTGGTGAAATGAAAGGCTGCCAATTAATCTAGGTAGTAAGGGAATAACTATAAATTTAAGCCATTTCTTTACACTATAATATTAAACCACTTAAATAAATAAAATGACAATCTCACACAAATTGACCTTGTCCCAAACTAAGCTTGTACTATGGGTACTAGACAACGATAAACATACTTAAATAGAGAAATCCATATTTAAATACATAGAAAATATCCAAGACTCAGGAACAAATATTCGCGCTCTTCACACAAATGCCCTTACCGGGATTTGAGCCCAGGACCGCTGGCTTTGGAGGCGGGGTCACTCCCAACTAGGCCAACGTGCAACGTGTCGTCACTTGAATGATCGTAAGTATCCATTTTCCCTGCAAAAGGGGGTTTAATTTCTTACCCCTTAGATTTCATATAACTTCCCGTGTTAGATCATAGGTCGGCAACAATTGGTCCCTGGTGAAATTGTCCATTACGTTAGCCTTAATTGATTACTTAGTTGGCGCATTACCACAACAAATTAGAGGTTTTAGCGTCGCTGAAGCGCAAAATTGTGCAACCGTAGCTAGTGTATTCTGGAATGATTGTTGGTTGAATAATATTTATCAACATACCTATTATGTTAATTAGTAATATTCCATAATAAATCTTACTACTGTTTTATTTCATTAGGTCTTGCTTTGTAACTAAAGGTGTTTTTTTTTAAATATTTATTAGCTTATGCCAGATACAGCCTGTCACATAAATCCCTTCAATCTAACCTCTAAAATGGTCGTGGTAGGTATCATCATGTATATCGTCAGTTTTTTTATTCATCTACAAAACAAACACTAATAATCCCTCTATTCCATATAATATGATCAAAAAAATATCTCGATTAAAATAGTTCATACATGTAAGATGGTAATAGCGACGTTGGAAAGTGATCAGTTTGGCATATATTTATATTTACTGTCGTATCAAAGGTTATTTAGTTAAATAAACTATACAGGAATAACACAAGTAGTGACTTTTCACATTTACCAACAATAGTCCTAATTTACAAAAAAAGTCTAACCTGTCAGTGTAAAATGCGAGCACACGTCGCTAGTAATTAGCATAGTGCAAGCGCACCGCGACGAATAGCGCTCACTTTCTCTCTGTTGTTTCCTTTCCACGCACCAATTGTTGGCTACACCTGACTTTTGCATTCGTTCCAACTGGTTACCGGTTGCGTAAACCTTTTACAGTGTTTTATTGTGAAGTATTATTTGGTTTAATTCTTATTTAAACCAACAGCGGTTCCAGTATGACATGTGTATTTATTACATACGAGTATTTTATTACTGGATCTTCGATTTTTTTTGCAGTATCCTAAGTACTTACCAGTTATTGGAATTAATATTTTAGAATTATGACCTCTATAAACTGAAAATAAAGTTCGTGATGCTAAGAATCGGTTGCTAACAAGAAGAATATTTCCTCTGTATATTATAATTTGTCTATATGAATAAGTAGTTTATGTTGTAAGTATTGTACGCATAAAACAAGTCTAGATATCAGTAAGTCAAGTCTTGTCTACCTTTTTTTTAGCATAGAAATGGCACACGAGCACTCAGGCCACCTGATTGTAAGTGGAATCTGAGACCCATACTCATTTAAATTCTCAAGACTATAATCTCGAGACTGCAATCCTAAGACCTCAAATGCATTGCCAAAGACGGAATGCCGCTATGCTTGTAATTTCAGCGGTTGTCTTATCCCACATCGTAACACAACAATGCAAACATTACTTCTTGGCATTAGGTTAATGGATAAGATGGTGCTAGTGATCCGAACGGATCCTGCATAAGTTCTTACAACCACTAAACCAACAATATTATTATAAACGACGACCAATAATATTATGATAATATTATTATTGACGACACGCTAGCCTAGTTGGTAGTGACCCTGCCTTCGAAGCTAGGGGTCCTGGGTTCAAATCCCGGTAAGGGCAGATATTTGTGTGATGAGCACGAGTATTTGTTCCTGAGTCTTGGATGTTTTCTATGTATTTAAGTATATATTTCTATATATAAGTAAGTTTATCGTTGTCTAGTACCCATAGTACAAGCCTAGAGCTTAGTTTGGGACTAGGTCAATTTGTGTGACAATGTCCTGTGATTTATAAATATAAATACCTACAGTTGAGGTGCACTTAGAAAGGATTTTTAGAAAGAAGAAATGTAAGAATGTTCTTATAAGAAACGAGCTGCGTTGTCTTCGACTCCGTCAGCGTGGAAATCATTTATCGGGTATTAGGGTCCTTCCTCGGGGTTCCAGCTATCTCCATACCAAATTTCATCAGTAGGTACACTTTGATAAAAATTGAAATTATTTATTTACCTCACATCCAAAAGAATTCCATGAAAAAAATCTGTAAAACAAGGGACACTCGATTGGCCAATTGTAGTCACTAAAATTCGTCCGTCCGTGACTACAATTAGGGTTTGCCAAGCTTAAATTTAAAAAAAAAAACGAATGTATCATTTCACCGAATATTTTCACTCTATCAAAAATTTATTACTGCTGAAACCCTGTTGTGTTCAGGTTTTCTTAAAATATTACGGTTAGGTTTGGTTAAACTTGTCACTATCTCAAAATCTTAATTCCAAAAGTTAAATGAAAAATTTAAAATTAAATGAAAACTTTGCGAAGTGAAAATATAATAAAATAATTCGTTTTATGAAATGAGTGTTAATAAAACAAAGGGAATTGCGTATCAAGTAGTTTTGATTTTTTCCTATTTTACCTGCCAGCAAATAAAAAAATAATGTTTTTTGTAAAGATGTGTTCACTTGCAATTGGGGTGCATGTTAAACTTAGTTAAATTAAATTATTAAGCCCACTTTAAAATCGATTATGTACTCCGTTGGTGTCCCGTGTTAAATAAATAAACAAAAAAACACATGATTATAGTCATATATGTAAAAAAATCCGCTTTAAAATGGCATATACCTAGTACCTACTATAGAATCAATTGTGTTTCTATAAGTTGTCATTGACATTGAAGGTGTATAAAAACTTCCGATAAAAAGCGAAACTCGGCCTTTTTCAGCTTTTTTGTCGATAAAAATTCATTATTGTATTAATAATGTTTTGTTATCAGTTTTTTAAACTAAATTATAAGGTGATTTACATTATAGGTAGGTACTAAGACTTGTCCAATTATTTGAGCCTCAGTGCTGATTTTGTTACTTAAAGTTGAACCCCAATAAAATTTACTTGTTTAATATATATTTACTAAATTCCCTTCAGTTTATAAATGTAAGATTTCTGTAACACCCGTACATAAACCAGAATTCATCATACACAAAAACTTTCCGTGAAAAACTACCTAATTGATGGTGGGAACCGCATCAAAATCCGTTACGTGTTTCACTTGGAGTTAGTGCAGGTACCTATATGCATTCAGACAGACCGACAGAAAAACATTCAGAGCGTCTTTGACTTTTACTCTGTAAAACTTGCTTTCATTTTGATTAGGTATTTGTCTTGTTGTTTTATCTGCCTTTGTTGCAAGGCCTCCAAATAAACTTAATACTTAATTCAAATAAATTCCCAGCTCTCGGTATGAGTATGAAGCTTTCTAATTCATATTCAATTTGTGGTATACACGCGCATGCGTCAATTAAGCTCGGCATAATGGTCGCACACTTTCAAGGTCGCACACTAGAAACTGGTACAGAAACTAGAGCAGTATATACGTACCAAGCAAATACCTAAGATAATGAATTAAGAATAAGAAAATAATTAAATTATCAACCACATTAATTTTGTGTTATTCTAATAATTAATTACAACATAAATTAAAATAATCAAGATGGAAATAAAATACAATTAAGAAAAGGTTATTCTCCTCTGTAATAGACAACTTAAGCTCCTATTCCATTCCTTTTTCAAATTTAAAAATGGACTATCATATACTTACACTTTCAGCTGATATAGCGCTGTCACTCAGCGAAATACTAAACATGCAGAAACAGCAGATCAGCGCACTAATTTTACGAACCATTTTAAATGCTTAATGCACACACAAACACTCAATTTAAAAAACGAACTTTTGTCACTTTTATTTTCGAATGTTTTTTTTAATTAACGGCACGTGCGGCGAAAGGTGCGCGACCGACCGCAGTATGGAACGCGGGTTGATATGCGGCGTTTTTTGAAAGGCGCGCGTAGGCGGGTTTAGCACCGATTTCGCATGCGGCGTTCCTTTACACGAAGTGTGCGGTCAAAGATTAAAATTAAAGGTAGATTTCATATCTTAGTTTCGCTATTTAGTGCGTTAATATCTGCCAGTATCTAGGCTGGTGTGTACAATTTGTAATCTGTGTGTTTCATAAGTTTCAAGCAGAGTTAAACGACGGTGGTAAATGTTCATTATGAACTATAAAACAAGTTATTGGTTGTGTTATATGGGGGCACCCAGAGAATTTTGGTTTGAGCCATTTATTGCGAAGTTTCATCTAAAATAGCCAATTTTATTAATACGTCTTTCCAAAGGGTAAAAACGGGACCCATAACTAAGACTCCACTGTCTGTCAGTCTGTCACCAGGCTGTATCTCATGAACCGTGATAGCTAGACAGACATTTTCACAGATGATGTATTTCCGTTGCCGGTATTACAACAAGTACTAAAAGCAGAATAAAATAAATATTTAAGGGCGGCTCCCATACAAAAAAGGTGTTTTTTTTGCTCGATATTAATGGCTGCATCAGGCAGACGGGTCATACACAGATTTAGGTTACCGTCTTTCCTGTGGACACACCGAAAGCTAACGTTTTTAAGGCCTAATTTTCTGGTTAAGCCCATTCCCGCGAAAACGCCGTCAGGACTGCTTTAGACCTATCATATAAAAACATAACTTAATATGCACACAAGCTTTTAACCATTGACCACAGGAGAGATAACTTTTGTTTTTAAGAGTGTGCTTAAAATATTTACAGAATATTTATTTGTAAATTCAGTTTAAAATAAATTCTGAAATAAATATAAAGTAAATATTTAATGGGGCTCCAATACAAGAAACGTGATCTTTTTGCCGTTTTTTTCTTGACATTAATAGTAACAGGTAGACTACTGTAATGTATGTACTATCTAATGTTGTATAGAAAATGGTACGGAACCCTTCCGTCCGACTCGCGCTTGGCCAGTTTTTAAATTGCTCAGGGGGGTTATTATGACATAACTATCCAGTTCTGTTTACGCTCAGAGAAAAGGACAGAGCTATATGACTGCCGTTGCTCTGTCCTTTACGCTCACCATAAAATGAACTGCATAGCTAAATCATAACATTCCTCCAGGGCTGGGATTCTACACGGTAATAACGATATCGTTTTTGCCGTGTTTCCGTATTGTCAACGTTTTGATAACTCTTATGTCATTTACAATAATGGCGACTGTGACATAAACGATTCTTAAACACGTCAAATGCGAAATCGTTATAACACTGTAGAATAGAGGCCCAGCCCTGTGTAATCTAAAGTTCGAGTTTGAATTCACTTCTGATACAATGCTAGAATGTAGCTATCTACCTATCATAGATTTTTAGGAATCAATCAGTACTTCCTATGGGCATTTTCTACTAATCCAAACCTCTTGACCTCTTGTTTTTTTTTCAAGTATATTAGACCCTGTTGCTATTACCCATTTTTTATTTCACCGGAGAACTTAATACTTAAATGAAATTAAGAACTACTTCGTACTCATTGTTATGGAAATGTGTTGAGCCGGAAAGACGATAAAATGAAACCAAGTTTTTTTTTACACAACATCACGCCTTTATTCCCAGAGTTGGGTAGGCAGAGCTACAGAAATACCAACAACTCTAAAAAGACTTGTTGATAATTCTGTAACCACATTTTGCACAATCAGGCCAAGGAGTTTACTAGTGTATTAGTGACAGGTTGCAAGTTTTTTTTTACAGAAACGAAATCATTTGGGTCGATAGCGCCTGAGAAAGACCCGTAAGCAAAGTGCAGTGCAGTCATCTCGTCGAGAAGTACGGTAGGAGATAAACACAATTAATCGCCTCCATTAAAGCAGAAAAACCGGACAATGTCGGACCATGCTCAGTGAAGGGTTCCGAAGCCGTTCCTACTACAAACATAAAAATCAACAAGTAGTAACTAATTTTCTATTTAAATTCATTTGGTGCTGGCTTAGATGATTTTAGTAGGTATAAACACTTTAATCGCCCGTATCTCAAGAACCATTGATGTCTACTAAGCCGTGACAGTTTTCCTTATAAATTCGTTTGTATTTGTAGTTTTGGCTGTATATGTATAACAAAAATTATCGCTTTAAAGCTTAATATTTTATAAACTGATCATTTCATCGAAAATTTGTTTTCCTAACGACACCACACACCATGGGGTAGACGAGAAAAAAACATCACCCGGTGCCCGAAGTACCCAAAAAAAATTTTACCACTTTGTTGGTGTGACTAATATGTATATTCATGCCAAATTATAGCTTTCTGCTGCGGACGGACGGACAGTACTTCTCATAGACCTACTATCGTGAAATTTGACAAGAAGGAAGGTCTTCCAGCACAAGAAAAGAATAAATCCAAAAACTGAAAATTTACTGGTCTATCACAAAAGAAAAACTAATCGCGTTCTATGTCGATGTATGGAGACAACAGCTTTTCAACGGCAAAGTCAAGTTTGTCCCTCAATAAATTTTATCTTCTTATAAGTTTGTACGGAACCCTCGGAGCGCGAGTCCGATTCGCACTTGACCGGCTTTTTTATTTGATTATTTACTAGCTGTTTCGCGTCTCCATCCGCGTAGAATTCGTTTATCGCTATATATATTCCCTTAGGAAACGGTAAATTTTTCGGGGTACAATGTACCCTTTGTTCTTTCTCAGGCCTTAAACTACAACTTCAAAAATTACAAACTTTACCTCTTTTAATAATATTTGTATAGGTATAGACTAGCTGTTTCCCGCGACTCCGTCCGCGTAAAGGCGTTTATCGCTATTCCCTCAGGAGATGTCAATTTTTTCAGGATAAAACTAACCTATGTCCTTCCTCGGGACTCAAACTATCTCCACACCAAATTTTACCTAAATCGGTTCAGTCGATCCAGAGGTTACCCCCTACAACCTCACAAAGTCACAAACTTTACCTGTTTATTATGTTACTAGCTTCCGCCCGGGACTGCGTACGCGTATAGATCAGTTGCCGAGGGAATAGCGATATAAATGGTAGCCTATGTGTTAATCTAAGTTATAAGCTGTTTGCATTCCAAATTTTACCAAAATCCGTCCAGTAGTTTTTGCGTGAAAGAGTAACAAACATCCATCCATACTTACAAACTTTCGCGTTCATAATATTAGTAGGATAGTCACGAACGTTATCAATTGTTGTTTGTAATGTAGCTTATAGTTTTATCCTCGATTTATTTTATCCTAGTCGTCTGTAGACAGTGCTGGGGAACAGACCGACGTTCAGTTCAAAATGGCCGCTTGGGAAAATGACGCTACTCTGTACAGGTTTAGGGAATACTTGCGAATACCGAGTGTACATCCCAACGTGGACTACGGTGAGTGAATATCGCGTGTAAAATTTAAGGATAAACATGAGTAAAAGGTTTAACATAGCTACTTAAATAACCGCAGTCTTTCCGGGTCATACACAGATTTAGGTTACCGTCTTTCCTGTGGACACACCGAAAGTTAACGTTTTTATGGCCTAATTTACTGGCTAAGCCCATTCCCGCAAACACGCCGTCAGGACTGCTTTAGACCTATCATATAAAAACATAACTTATATGCACACAAGCTATTTATTATTGACCACAGGAGAGACAACTTTTGTTTTAAAAAGTGTGTATGACCCTTCCACTAGATTAAAAATACAGTAGGGTTTAGAAAAATTGTGATTCTGCTGTTAACATACGGTATGTCTACAATAAATAGAATCGTTAGAGGAATATAACTTAAATTTAACAATCTTTTTCACAAAATATAGCTGATATTGTGACCCAATATACAACACAATTAATTGGTAGAAAACGCAACTGAATTTGGTAAGATATTAATTACCCTAGTTATTTTAACAAACCTTTTTTTTCACTGCATACGATTATTTTAAAGATAAAGATAGATAAAGAAAAAGTGATATTAATTCGTAACAATTCAAAATTATTTATTATTATTAACCCGTGTGGTTGCTGGTTTAGAATAGTGCCACTCCATGTCTTCCCGTGGATGTCGTGAGGGGCGACTAAGGGAATAAGGGCTTGTAGTACTATAATGTTGTAGTATTGTGCAAAATGTGGTTACAGAAGTACAACAAGTTTAGAGTTGTTGGTGTTCTGTAGCTCTGCCTACCTCAATCTGGGAATAAAGGCGTGACGTTATGTATGTACATACGTACCTAATACAAAATTACATTACCTATACATAGATACACAAAAAACAAGACACAAGAAATTGTTGCTCGTCTTGCCTCGTCTTATTTACTCTATACTCAAGCATTTGTAAATATAGATGTAGTGAATAAACACATAACTTTATCTTGTTTTACTATCTATCGATAAGGTAACTGTCAAGTTAAGTATACAAAATCATCTAATAAAATACAAAATGTGATAATAGGGAACAAGCATATTGTTTTTTCTTACGCTCCCTGATAAGTGCTATGAAAAAGAGGAATAACTGTATACGCAAAATAATTGAAGTGTTTTTTTTTATAACATATAAAAAGTCATAGTTTAGACCCCCTGCAAAAACACTCTATACAAAATCGACGACGGGAATGACGTCACAGCTGTGGTTCCATGTTTAAAATATAAGGACCTTTTAAAGAAATTGCATTCATTTCGTAAAAAATAACGTAAATATTACGTAAATAAAATGAGGATGCCGAAAAGCATCAGTTTTTTAAAATTTTAACAAGTTTTCACTCTATATCAATTCTTAATAAACGGGTCAAAACTTATTGTATCGCGTTTTATATCCTCTTGAGGCCCGCTATCCGGTAGATTTTTGTTAGTAGGAATTTGAATCCACCAGCAAGGAAATAAAGTTCAATTAACTTTGCACTTAAATGACATTTTCAATTTTGAAACGATTATAAATGAGCTTTATGTTCCTTGAAATAAGGTTTAAATTTAACTGCTTGGATTATGTACTTTCTATAGGACACCGGGTCTTACGAGGTTAAGCTAATTGCTAATTGTAGGTTTTTGTGTGAAGTTCTTCAAGTCAGAGCTAGTGAGGTAGCTGGGGATCCCTTTGTCACCCATCAACTTATTGCATCGCATAGGTATTAAGTAAAAGTCAGAAATTGATTTAAATATTATGTTTGCTTAAAAGTAAAGTTTAAAGGCATTTTGTTAATTATTCCGAAACAATTTAGGGCATTTTTTCTTGGTACCTTTCCATTGTCTAAAGTTCCAAGTGTTCAATGCCAAACCAACTCTGTTAGGTTAGGTTCAGAACGGTACGGTTTGTAAGGTTATATACCCAAAGATATGTTACTGCTATAATATCCTTGCAAACGTTTGGTACTCAAATGTTGAATATAGGTACCAACTGTAGTTCTTATAATAGCAATCAAAAATAATGTTATTATTTGATACCTTTAAAAATATGAAGTTTAATAGGTACATTACGACTTAAAAGTTATCTTTCGACAAATATAACGAAACAATTGGAACTGCCAAGAACTGTCTAAAATTGCCTTTCAACATTATTATAAGTACTGTAAAAAAAATATGGCAAACAACATTTACCTTAGGTATCTTCCTTTTTCCTCATGGCCAAACTATTACGCTAAACTAATTTGGCTACGAGGAATTCCATTTCCTTATGGCCAAACTCGTTTCAAAATCACGCTTAAGATCTGACTAAGTCCAATACTAATTGTGTAAAACTTGCACTTGGTAGTTTAGAATGAATTCGTCTTTTTCAATCAATGCCATTATCAACGAAGATAATTTATAGCGACTGCCCTATGACACTTAATACTAAGCCGCACTACTGACCAAAACTAGTATCATAAAATATGATGTAGGTTTAGGTTACATTAGTTGTTCAGCAATAGTACTTTGTCTATTTTGAAACGAGTTTGGCCACAAGGAAGAAGAGTATCGGGGCAGTGGTCCAACTGCTCTGTCCAACTGATCAAAATTAGCATCATAAGTAAATATGAGGTAGGTTTAGGTTATGTTAGTTCTTCAGCAAGCCCGAAGGGCCAACCCACCCAGGAAAAGGAGCTCCGCAGAAGCGGAGCTCCGTCGAGCCTAATAATTACACATTCAAATGGAAATTTTTGATTAGTTTGACAAAGCAGTTGGACCACTGCCTCGAAAAGGGAAAAAGGGCCTTATTTTATCCTGTGAAAGAATATGTATTACTTATTTAAATTTGATTGAAACAGCTTTGTCTACAACACACATCTAAACTCTATTAGGATAGTATATAAAAACTAGTCAGTCCGTATACTCGACATTAATATCACAAGCTGCATTTTTCATCCTCGTTCCACTGTATGGAAGGTTTAGTGATGATAGGATCTTATGCAGTTTCCAGGGATCGTATCCATCTCATTGTGTTTCTGGTGGGCATAAGACGACCTGTGAAGTTACTAGATTAAGATGCATTCCATCTTAGTCCTCAGGGTTGGCAACGAATTTGGAGTCCAGTATTGTGGTCTTAAGAATTCAAAAGTCTCAGATGTCCTTTACAATCAGCCCCCTATTTCACCATCCTGACAATGACAGGTGACTGATGACATTTCTGTGTACATGGCACAGCTTATATAAAACCCAGTGATGAATCAGCGTGTTAACTTTGCAATGTACACCGAATTGTCACCTGTCACGTGTCATTGTCAAGATGGTGAAATGGATGCAGATGGTTGTTGTGCTAGTGTGCCTTCTCCTTACCATAACAATAAAAACAAACGCAATCGACAGACATACAATAATATTTTGCATTTTGAAGGTGACTTTTCATGAAAAAGATAAATTGTAGATGGCTGTGTAAAGTTCCTTAAGAAGCAAGCCAGCGAGTTGACACTGCCAGTCCAGGTGTATGAGTTGGTGGCGAGGAAGCCTGTTGTGGTGATCAGCTGGCAAGGGTCGCAGCCGCATTTGCCAGCCATACTGCTGAACTCACACATGGATGTGGTACCAGTGTTCGAGGTAGGTATACACGTGCTACCATTAAAGTGTATTTAATGAACGTTAAGCTGAGTTGTAACAGATACCCTTTATAGAGCCTTTATGACGGCAGAAGTGACAGCTTTTTACTTTAAAATGGAATCAGGTTTAATACGGCAGCAATGTTTGCCTGGTTTTCTGGTAGAATTGGGTTGGCAAAGCTATTTAGAGTTCCGTAGTCTAACTAGGAACCCTTATAGTATTGCATGTGCGTCCGTCGCAGCTTAGAACAGAGACTCTTTAGTATTTTAGTAAGTATTAGAAAGCTGTTATTTAGCATGAATTTTTCGATTGAGGGATCCGTTTGTGAAATATTGTTTTAAAGTGCTTATTTACATAAAAATCCAGTGTAAAATATCTTAAATGAAAGCGCATACTACGAATTACGAATTTAAAAGGAAAACTATCACGACTGAGAAGACTTGATTGGTTTTTGAGATACAGGCGACTAAAGACTTTATACCTACTAAAAATCATCAAAGGCGCCAAATAATTTTAAATAGAACATTAATTTATACTTGTTGTTTTTTGAAATAGTTTTTGGTATTTGTTCTTAACGGTTTCGGAACCCTACACTGAGCATGGTCTGACATGCTTTTGCTCGGTTTTTTATGTTGTCGTCGATGTACAGGGTGCTAGGTATTGAGTGGATAATCCTTGATTTACGGATAGACGGCACTTAGGACGTTATGAAAAAGCTACAATAGGTTCAGTAAAAGTTTCACGGTTTTCGAGATATTTGGAAGTTAGGGTTTTTTTCGAAAATGAATTCTGCACCCGGGATAGAAAAAGTAAAGCGAGAAAAATGTGGGTGCTCGTGTATTTTTAAAATTATAATGTTTTTTTTAAACTTATAAGATAATTACTATTTTTAAATTGTCAATGAAATGGCATTTTTTAAAGCTTATTGGCCACTAGACGGTAGTGTATTTTTATTTCACAATGAGAGTTGAAAGTTCGATCAATTAAAGATTGAAGACTGCTTTTCTATAAGTTCTAATGCACATCAAGAAATATAATTTTAGTTGTGATCGAATAAATGAGTTACAAATGAATGCTTTTTTTATTTTTGTCGAGTATTGTAATGCGAGATTTAGGTTGATTTAAAACATTATATAGTTAAACAAATATTGTTCCTCAGGAATTTTGGACTTACCCACCATTCGAAGCTGTGATCTCCGATGGCGGTTTTATATTTGCCCGTGGAGCTTTGGACATGAAAGCAGTGGGCATCTTCCACCTCGAAGCCGTGCGGAGGCTCAAGGATGCTGGAGTCAGGCTGAAGAGGACGGTCCATGTATGCTTCGTGCCTGGTGAGTTTTTAATGGCTTTTTTGCTCATAATCTAAAAAAGTGATTGAGTAATTGACTCATTTATGTTTTTATTTTTACGGCTTCTAGACACATGTCGCTTATTTTAAACGGTAGTGTGAGGTATTATTTGATAGGTAGGTAGGTAAACGTACGGGATACGTTACATATTGTTAAGGTATTAGACAAATACATGAATAAACTTGCCGCCGCCAATCGGCCCACAACGAGCAAACGGCCAGTAACAGGCGAGCTCTCGTCCTTCCCTCTGCACAGCGCTCGCCTTATCTAACCGAGACCTTGTTTTACCAATATAGACCGTAAATATTTTTCAAATACAGTGTACACTTACTCATATCTCAGTAACTATAATTAAATTTAAGTAGATTTCTCTATAAGTATCTAGATTAAAGAACGAGGAGTTCATAAAACGTTGTTAAATCAAAACATTGTATCTTACGTTACAGTGGAGTATTGGATTTACACTTGTCTTTAAATTTTAGATGAAGAGATCGGCGGCGTAGACGGAATGAAGACGTTCGCCAAGTCTGAGGAGTTCAAGGCTCTGAACGTTGGGTTCGGGCTGGATGAGAGTGGTATGAACGAGGACCTGAAGTGCATGAACGCATATCACGGGGAACGCACTAATAAACGTAAGTAGCTCCCTAGGCAAAACCTCCTGCCTAACAACGTGTATCGTTCCATACACATTTTATAAATTATTTTACAATGGAACACTTCGCTTAGTAGGTAGTACCAGAACACCGGTAAACCATAGGTAAAACAGAGAAGGAAAAAGTTACAATAATTAAATATCAGGAGACAATCCTATAAAGATTGACTTAGTCCCAAACTTACTAGCTTTGGCTTTGGGTCTAGACAGCGAAACCATTCACGAAAAACATCCAAGACCTAGAAACAACTACTCGCGCTACTCACACAAATATTTGCCCGTACCTACTGGGAAACGAACCAAGAACCACTACCTTCGAGGGCAGGGTCATCGCTTAGTTAAAGAACAGTGCTTAGGTCGCTAATGTACACTAACTTGCCATCAATATGTACGCTTTGCTATATTTAATTTCATTTAGATTATGCACTTATATAGTTAAAACATGCAATTGTAGTTACTAACAATTGTGGAACCACATACATAATATCACGACTTCAATCCCAGAGTGGAGTATGCAGAGCCACAGAAATACCAACAACTCCAAAAAGACTTGTTGGTAGTTCTTTAACCACATTTTGCACAAAACCATGAACCATGTTGTGTTTTTGGAACCATGTTATGGGTAAGAACCAAATAGTCACAACGGAAAAGCTTCATAGAAAATTTATTTGAGTGAGTTAGCGTGGCCAACTTTTTGGTCCTTACCCTTATGTTATCCTGATATTTTTTTCATTTGTTGAGAATAACAAACATTAACATAGAAAAATTCTACTAAAGTGTTTCACAATACAATTTAACGCAAGATTTAGGAGCGTGTGGAGCGCTTACGAAGTTTATTTTTTTTTATTTTATTCTTAAATTCATAAATATGTCGAGTAAATAAAAATAAAAGTGATATGGTCGAACGAAGTCGAACAAATCCATGTTGTTGAGGTATTATGATGTTAATAATAAATAAGGAAATGAGCGAAGCTAAAGCATGTTCGTTTCCAGAAATGGAAGTTACCTGCAGGGGGATGCCAGGGCACGGGGCGCTGTTCCTGCCGAACACCGCCGGGGAAAAGGTGAGCCAAGCCAAGCCAACGGCATATTCCATTATAATCTCACCCTCATGATCCCACCACATAAAATTTTGTATGCGGTGGAATCATGAGAGTGGGAGCGAATCATAAGCCAAGCCAACCATTACTATGTCTTCAGACAGTTTACACGGATGCGTGAATGCATACCTTCTTGTATAGGTGATCGTGAAACTCCTTTACCACTTTTCGAGTTATTTGTATGACATTAAGAAACAAACGATAAAACGAAGATGGGACGTTTTCAAAAACATTGTAGAACTCAATTGATTCCTTCGTGTAACGAGAGTTACCCTTATAGTTTGAGTGTCGGGGTAGAGGTCCAACTGCTCTGTCTAACTGATCAAAATAACTATCATAAATATGAGGTAGGTTTAGATTTTGTTAGTTCTTCAGCATGCCCGAAGGGCCAAACCACCCAGAAAAAGAAGCTCCGCGGGAGCGGAGCTCCGTCGAGCCTGATAATTACATATTCAAATGGAAAGATTGATCAGTTGGACAAAACAGTTGGACCACTGCCCCGAAAGGATAGTTTGTATGACTAACTTTCGTTACACAAACGACGCGATCGTAATTTTTTGTTTTCATTAAGCCTTTAATTAATCTATTATTTTTTTAAACGACCTCTTTGGCTATTGCGTAATTATTAACTAATAATTATAGGTGGGCTCATGCGCTATCAAAGTTAGTAGTTATGGTTTTAAAAAGTAGCGTTTTTACCCGACTTCGGCGAAGCCCAAAATAAGGGTTACCGTAAAATGTGCCTGCTTCGCTCCCCACTGTGTAACTTTTCTCAAATTCTGTATTTAGTTTTATTGCCCTGCGAGTCGAAGTCACATAACTATGAGTGTCGGTGGCGTTGTAGACACAAATACTCTAGGCGTCGTTAGCGTTCAAAGAGTACTAAAATAAGTTGTCTTAGGCTGCGTTTTACCAGAGCTGTGCGAGGTAGCGGAGCGGTGCTGGAGAAATAAATCCAGCAATAGAATCCCTAGCCAAGATTTTTTTCCTCGCACACCGCTTCGCTACCTCGCACAGCTCTGGTGGAACCGCAGTCTAACCTAAGGGTAGCTTATTTATGTCAATTCCTTATATTTTGACAGATTTAAATACACTATCCTCACCTCACAGTTACCATCAGGTGGCCTTCGAGCTCGTTTGCCATAAAAAAAAAAATATCTAAGTTCTTATAAATGTAAACTTATAATATTGTACCTTTACTTTTTCAACCTCTTCTCTGATCGAATAGTTTGATAGAAAAGTATACTTATAGTTCTTGGAACACGAGTGTTTTTCATACTAATCAACTAGATTCGATACGAGGTTGAGATAGTGAAAGGAGGGTAAAACTGAAAGTTTCGGGAATAGAAAAAAATATGCAGTTAAATTGAATAAAAGTATTTTTATTGTTTTTCAAAGTATTCTCCTTTATATTTTATGCACTTTTCCATGCGATCAAACCAGTCATCAAAGCACTTATTGAAGTCTGAAGTAGGGGTCGACAAAATGGCCATTTTAAAAGCCTCCACTGCTGCTTCTGGCGTCTGAAACCGCTGACCACGCAACTTATGCTTAATTTTGGGGAATGTGAAAAAGTCATTGGGGCTTAAGTCGGGGCTGTATGGAGGATGGTCCAGTAATTCGACTTTTTCACCGTCCAGGTACTCAGTTGTTTTCCGAGCGGTGTAAGGGCTGGCATTGTCGTGGTGAAGGATAATGCGGCGACTAGGGTTTTTTTTTCGAAGTTCAGCAAAGATACTCGGCAAACAAATAGTGGTGTACCAATCGGCATTGACCGTTCTACGATCTTCAAGAGGAATAGTAGCCACGTAACCCGATTTGGAGACAAATGTAGCCACCATCTTTTTGGCCGTGCTGCGAGAACGAATAACTTTTGTCGGCTTGAGCTCATCTTCGTAGACCCATACTCGAGATTGGTTCTTATTTTCAGGCTCATATGCATATATCCAACACTCGTCACCGGATACAATGCTAAAAACTGCATTTGAGCTTCCTCCGTTGAATTTATTCAAAGTTCTGAGGCACCAATTGACACGAGTCGTTTTCTGCTCCTCAGACAATAAGTGAGGGATCCAACGGGAAAACAACTTTCGCACGCCTAATTGTTCCTGTAAAATGATTTGTATCTGACTCATTCCAATGCCCAAACACTCTTGAATCTGCCGATATGACACATGTCGGTCTTCCTTTATCAGCTGACGCACAGCATCGACGTTCTCTTGCGTGTCTGCGCACCTCTTTACGCACGTCGTCCGTGAGGGATACGTGGCCACGTTGAAATTCTGCATACCACCTTTATATTGTCGTCTTTGAAGGTGCTTCATTACTAAAAGCATCAATCATCCGATCTCCACATTCTTTTTGTGATAATCCACTTTTAAAGTCGTAATAAATCATAGCTCTTAAATTTTCACGGGACAATTCCATTTTCAGCAGCGACTCGATGACTTCAAAAAACAATTGAAACCGAACCATCGCTCTTTTTTTCTATGTGGCCAATGTGTTAAAATAATGAAACTTTAGAGATTATAAAAAGGTATGATATGTGTCAAAAATATGTTTCTAAGTATTAGATTCCCGAAACTTTCAGTGCAGCCCTCGTATATATTACCTACTATGATTTTTCTTTTCACTGTCTGTGTAAGAAAAAAATGATGATGATCCTTATTAGTGTATTAAAATGAATTAAGTATTAATTTAAATTTTTTGTTCGTTTTTGTCAATTATGATTTTGTTTCGTCATGTAATGCAAACTTAAAAAGTTTGCATTACATAATGTTTTTCAAATAAATGAATCTAAAATAAATGAATTATCGTCATCAGGTTTGGTTTTTGTTACAGATATATTACATGATAGACAAATTAATGAAGTACCGAGAGGAAGAAAAGAAAAAGTTCGACGCCGGCGCGCCTCTCGGCGATACGGTTACTATTAACTTGACTCAATTGAAGGTAAACACAACCGTCAGTTTGTTACTATTATAATAAAACTAGCGACTCGCCATTGCTTCGCTCCGGGTTAAAGAATTATACAATAAACCTTCCTCTTGAATCACTATATCTATTAAAATAAAACCGCATCAAAATCCGTTGCGTTGTTTTAAAGATTTAAGCATACACAGGGACAGACAGCGGGAAACGTATAAATTAGTATAGCACAAACTAACAGGTAAGTACTAGAACTAGAAGTTAAAATGCAGCACGCCCTTTATTCTACTAGAACTGGTATTGTTTTTAATTCGACCGCCTTTACTGCCAAGCAAAGGAGAGTTATCATAACTCGGTAACATTTTTAAAGCAATATTGTTTTACCGAGTTGAATGAGCCCCAGTTCTAAGATACTTTAAAAAAAGTTACAAATTGCGCATACGCTAACGCTAAGTTAAAAATACTCGACATGTCACTTCATCCAACATGGAGTAGCATTTATTTGTACTTATATTTATAATTGGTGAACTAGGGCGGAGTACAAGTCAACGTAGTTCCAGACAGCCTGTCCGCCTCTTTTGACATCAGGATTCCACCTTCCGTAGATCACGATGCCTTCGACAGGATGGTAAGTGAACCAATAAATTTCACGTTGTTAACTTTGGTTGGTACCATTATTTATAAAGTATATTATATATAATTCGCTATAATTAACTATAATTGGCGATTATCGCTATGGATTAATATGGATAAAACATTCGTCACTCACATGTCAGAGAGTGACCAATGTGATCAACATTTATCGTTAGCGATAAACGCGAATATAGAAGATACAAAGGCCATTTTTTGCTAGGTCTAAATTGACGCCTAAGTGATATAGAAAATGATCAAATTCTATATCTTTGTCAAGAAAAAGATGGAAAGGAAGTATCCGACCATCAGAACATTTCTCAAGCCGTGAAAGACTGCTTACTACTCGAGCATATGAAATTCGTAGCAACCTTTTCTGTTGTTATTAAAAACATGCCAGTTTAAAATATATTTGTTTATAGATCAAAACGTGGTGTGATGAAGCAGGGGAAAACGTGTCATACAAGTATCTTATAAATAACCCGGCTGTCAAAAATACGAGCATCGATACGAGCAACCATTTCTGGACAGCACTTAAAATGGCGGTGGAAGACATGTATGTTACAACGAAAATTTTTATAATTGCTTAACTTGGCTTTGCTAAATTTCAACGTGATCATAGGTAGATCTACAATATTCTCAAGTGAAAGCCACCTTATACCTGGCCTGGACCTATTAGACCTGGGCCTCTATTCAGGTGCGTTAAAACGATATCGTGTTTGACACGTTTACTTCTTCTTCTTTTTTTATTAAATGGCGGTCCACACAGTGATTTCGCCAATGTCAAGTGAATAGAGTAAATCAGTAAACAGAATAAATTAAAAGTAAAAGCCGGGCATTTTTCAATCGGCCATCTTCCCTCCCCGAGGGTTACCGGAATCGTCTTGACACGTTTAAGAATCGTTTATGTCAAAGTCGCCATTATTGTAAATGACATAAGAGTTATCAAAGCTTTGACAATACGGAAGCAGGTCAAAAACGAAATCGTTATTACCTTGTAGAATTCTAGTTCTGGGGGATTAATATGACCGGTGCAGACCCACCGTACCACTAAACCGTACCACTGGTGGTACTTAGACCAATTATTACTATAAAATCGAATGTAACGGAGTCGACGGAGCTCTGCTATCGCAGAGCTCCTATTTCTGGGTAGTTTGGCCCTCCGGGCCTGCTGAAGAACTAACATAACCTAAACCTACCTCATATTTATGATGCTAATTTTGGTCAGTGGTACGGTTTAGTGGTACGGTGGGTCTGCACCCAATATGACAAGCTAGGTTAAGTTCTGTCATTGTCATCAGCAATATTTATTTAAAAAAAATAACGACTGATGTATTTTTTGCGGCGCTTCTTCTCAGCAGTGGTGTCCTCTTGGGAAGCGCTGGTAGAATTTTGACGTGCGGCCTACTTACTAAACAACTTTTATATTTTTTTATCTTTTTCTTGCAGTTCAGTTTACTCTGAGCGAAAAGGACATAGCTATGTAATATAGCTGCTATATATAGCTCTGTCCTTAAAATGAGCAGTCCGTAAAGTGAGCAGCAATGTCACAATAATCCCCGTGTTCGGACTAAAAGCCGTTTCACTCCGAAGAGCCCCCTTATTCTAAACTTGTTTTGGCAAGCTATAAATATCCAGGGCTTTGATTCTACACGGTAATAAGGATATCGTCTTTGACGTGTTTCCGTATTATCAACGTTTTGATAACTATTATGTCATTTACAATAATGGCGACCGAGCCATAAACGATTCTAAAACACGTCAAACGCGATATCGTTATAACGCAGTAGAATAGAGGCCCTGATATATGGTGGCTCTGAACTTAACGGAAAAATCTGTTTGCAGAGTTCTTTATTAAGCAGAAACTTTTAGCCCCCAATTCTAAACACTTGCTTATTTTAGGGGCTACAAAATCAAAGGAGTGATATGCCCAGGTGCAACAGACGCCCGGTGGGTGCGCCAGCTGGGTATCCCGGTCATTGGGTTCTCGCCTATCCTGAACACCTCCTCGGCGTTACTCCACGCGCACAACGAGAGGATCCACGTTGACATCTTCAAACAAGGGATCGACATCATGGAGAAAGTTCTACATGCCGTCGCTAACGTATGAAATAAACTGCTGCATCATATTTACACTCCACTTTAATAACCATTTGATTTATTAAAGAAATATAAAAACGAAATAGTAAACTTATTACAAAATTGAAATACTCTAAACCAGAAGAGTTTCTGTCTCGACAATAGTTGTAACTTCTAGTTTCCTTTGAAAATTTCTCAATACTATCCGGAAATTACGTTCAAATCCCTGAATTTGGGTCTATTCGTGTTGGATAGATTCATAAATTGCGCGAGGTTCCCCGAGGACCCAACTAGCTGCCTCGATCGCACTTCGCGTTGCGACACCAGCGTCGATCGCAAGCCTTTGTAATACTCTTCGATCTCTTGCAAGGTCAGGTTCTTCGTCTCGGGCAGGAAACTGAATATACACAAAATGCCTGAAATGTTAGAAGAAATGTAAGAGAGTGGTGACTTATGAGTTATGAATATATATATCTAAACATCAAGGGACAGGGGAATATCTCACACAAATTGACCTAGTCCCAAACTAAGCTCTAGGCTTGTATTATAGGTACTAGACAACGATAAACATACTTAAATAGAGAAATACTTACTTAAATATTATAGAAAACATCCAAGACTCAGGAACAAATATTCGCGCTCATCACACAAATATCTGCCCTTACCGGGATTTGAACCCAGGACCGCTGGCTCCGGAGGCAGGGTCACTCCCAACTAGGACAACGTGTCGTCAATCTGTAAGTAGAAGGCCTTGTTGGCACTGTTACATGTCTGGTATACCTGGCATGTAGTCAAGTGTGCATAACGCTAAGTTAAGGATTTATGAAAATCATCTAACAAACCTATAAATTTAATTTGACACTTACCCACAAAAGAGCATAAAGAAAAGGTCAGCAAAATGTACGGCAGCCCAATGACGGTCCGGATTTTCAGGTAGTATAAGTTGGAACCGAAGGACAATAGGCTGGTCAGCGAAAGGGTAACGCCGCACATAATGCCCCGTATCTGGGAAAAAAGAAGTAAGTATTTTCATACTTTTTGGTGGCACTTTACTTGGTGTTGCGTACCTGTGTACGTGTTGATACACATCCATCACACACGGGGGTACACTACATTATTCCGAAGAGTCATAATTCCGAATGCATTTTTGTATAGATGACTTTATTTTATGATACCGCTTATAAATCAAACCTGTCTACTAAATTATGCATTTTATTTAAAATAGCTCCAACGTAACATAGCTTTCGGAAAAATGAAAATTCTGGCGAATGAATATCCGGAATTATGCCTCTTCGGAATTTTAAGGTGTTCCCATCACCAAATGTTTTATGTTGGTACAAATCTATACTAATATTATAAATGTGAATGTGAAAGTAACTCTGTTTGTCTGTCTGTTTGTTACGCTATCGCGGGTAAACCGCTGGACTGATTTACTTGAAATGTTTCCGGAAGTGTGAATACGCAGATGCCTGCTACAATTGCAACATGTCTTAAACCTACCTTTTTTGATATCGGCGGGGTAATCTTCTGCAAGATACCCAGCTGAAGAGACGCAGGGCTATGTGGGACTACTACTCACTAAACCCCCCCAAAGGTGGCCAGCGTGTGTTCTTGTTGGAGGCTCCGGGATCTCCATAGAACCGGCACCGGAACCTCCTACACTTTGTTCGTGCATTTCTAAGGTCACGGGTGTGACTGTAAACAACGCCAGGGGAGCGATTTTTGAAGCTCACCGACGAAAAATTACTAACTTTAAAATCAATTTGAGCAGCGATAAAATCTACGAGCGGGCCCGCCTTTTGGATTTCATATCATTACGCATTTATCATGTCAAATCCAAAAGCTGGGCCCGCTCGTAAATTAAATCGCTGCATAAATTTATTTTAAAGTTAGTCATTTTTCATCAGTGAGCTTCGAAAATTGCCCCCAGGTCATTGCAATGAGCGGTGCAGGTCCCCACCCTTATACAGCCCGCGACTTTTACTTTTACTTCCAGCAGTAATCTAGTCCCGTGCTGCGAGGACACAACGCTAGGGTCTATTCGTTTGTGAATTTAAACGAAAAAGCTAAAGAAAATCACGCAGCACTAACAAGTTATCTTTTTCAGACAATTTACAAATCACCCATAAACAACTTACCTGGAACGGGAAAATCTCAGCCATAATTGCAAAGGGTAACGTATAGTATCCCAGCGTGGCTAATACCATGTACATTATGAACCCAATCTGCGGATATATGTGCTTTCCCTTAGCCAGAATCAGATATACGAACAGGGCCATGCAGACCGCAGCGACGCCTAAACCTAAAAACAACGGACCGGTTAAATAAAGTGTAATTTACATACATACAAACATCACGCCTTCATTCCCAGAGTGCGGTAGGCAGAGCTACAGAAATACCAACAATCCTAGAAATACTTGTGTATAATTCTGTAACCGCATTTTCACAATCAGGCCAAGAAGTTTACAAGTGTATTAGTGACAGGTTGCAAGTCCATCGCCTTACAGTACTACAAGCCCATATAACCTTAGTCACCTCTTATGATTTCCACGGGAAGACAATGGAATGGCACTTCTCTAACCCGGCAATCACATGTGGAAGTGTAATTTAATTGGTCGATAATTGCAAACTGACATTTTGGGCGTTCCGATTGGTAGTTCGAAATAAACAACCAACCAAATCTTACTCTTACGTAACGCCTTCACTGAGTCCATTCGCCAATGTCTTTTACGATATTTCTTTAGGAAACCTTTAGCATTATATTTCACTAGAACGAGTGAAAGGGACGAAACTAACGTACAATCAAAAATCAATTTTCAAAATAGGACCTCAGCTACAAAAATTTAACTAGTGTGTAATATTATTATAAACAAAATGAACACTAAACGATTTAATTACATATTACTCGGGTAACACATTCCCCTGATGAAGGACTTCAAAAAGTCCGAAATATGTCGGGTCGTTACCTGACTAATATGTGACTAAAGTGTTGGTTTTGTTCAGGACCTCGTCTACCTGATATAACTGCCAGGGTCGTCCTGGAGACCCTATACAGCAGCACCAGCATCAGCAAGCCGGTGCAGAACCGCGCGCTGCTCATGAGCACGTTGCCCACGGTGGAGTTTACCGTCGACATCGACTCCTGGAACACATGGAGACAAGGAAGACTTTCAGACGTAAGTACAAAGTTTTTTGTTTGATTGAAGACTCTCGAACTTGCCTTCTCCTTGCTTTCTTCGTGTTAGCTTGTGTTAGGTGTACGTACCAAACGCAACGTGTTTCTTTGATTCAGTTCCAGATGCTCACGCGGCAATTACACTGAGTCGTTCGCCGCAACATTGTAAATAACACGGTAGTCCGCCGTATTCCGCGACAGAAGCGGAATGCGAAGACGACGTTCGTTGGCCGAAGTACTTAGTTTGAAACAAGTTAGGTCACCGCAATAGGGGAACGACTCTGTGTAAATAATTGCCGCTTTAGCCTAGCTAAAAGTAATATTTGTGGGAAGGTGTTTACAGAAATACTTATTGTTAAATCGGCACTCATATCATTGTGGGTTGTGAGTTGGTTATAGATGCAGAAAACTTTTAAAACATAGTATTACTCGGTCAACGCGACACGTGGCGCATGCGGCACGCGCTCTATCCGGGAGAAGAAAGAAAACGGGCATGCGGTGGAGCGACAGACATGAACGGTATTTTGCGTTTCAATTTATATATGCATTTACATTTTCGCGTTACACATTCTAATAATCTGTCATTTTTTATGATAGCATCCCGGTGGAGCACGTGTAAATTTTAACTGGCTACCTATTACGATTTAAAAGATACAGTCCTTTGAAAGTAGTAGGAAGTAGAATAGTGGACGTAGGCTTAATATCGATATCGATAGAGTCCAATGAATGATTGATTATACTTACGTTCAAAATGTCAAAACTCCACAGCACGAGGATGGTGACCCCGGACATTTGGGCGATGAAGATATAGGACGTGATGATGAGGAACGGTCTGCAGGCTGACCCGTGGCAGGATGATAATACTATCGCACGACACGTCAGCCTTAAAAATAATTGAATGTATAATTAGATCCAAAACCACAATAAGTTACTGATTAAAAAACCATAACTGAGACAAGCTTTCGGTGCAGACTATAATGTTTACACTGTCATCTGCTTTTTGAGATCTTACTGACGAGCCGCGACTGACTGTTTCTACTAACAGTAAGTACAACAAAGATCCTGTTCCCACCCAACATTTAAACAACTAGATAATTATGGTGTCGGTGTAATGTCGCATGCGTTTGGCCAAGCAACAAAAACGCCATCTCCCAGATTTCTGATAAACTACGTGGCTCTAAATAAAACAGCCACATATATTTTAAAATAACACAATTAGGCATTTCGAAATTTAAATAATTTCCGAGCTCGCGGGGTCGGGGTCGTCGTCGGTACGAGACTGAGATGTCACTGTGATGTTAAGGAGTCACAGCTAGTGTTGTGAATTTAAGCTTCGAGGCGTAAACTATAAGACTTGAGTCGCGACTTCTGAGTCTAGAAGCCTCGAACCTTAAAGCCTCGACCATATAAGCCTCAACTTAATAAGTTCGCGTTGTTGCTTACGAGCACAGAAACTTCAGAGTCTTTAAGCCTCAAGCTTTAAAGCCTCCTAAGCTTTGAAGGTTTAAGTCTATAAGGTTTGTAGCATTTAAGTCTTAAAAGCTTTTAACAAAGTAGATTAATTTATGTTATCTATGCCATATTTGATAATTATACGGACGGACGGACGGACAGCGGAGTCTTAGTAATAGAGTCCCGTTTTTACCCTTTGGATACGGAACCCTAAAAACTAGGTAGACTGAGACCGCCACACCGGACACCGTGAAATTAAGGCTTAAAAATAAATATAGGTACAGTCAAGTGTAAAAATATAGGTGCACATAACCAATCAAAAATATGTCCCATAGTACCTTAACGTCAGCGAAATGAGGCCTTGATACATAATTATGAGAGGATGAAATCGATACGTATTTTTGCACTTGACCGTACAATAATACTTTCTTCCTATAACGCTCATTGTTTGAGCTCTTAACGCTTAACTCAGGCCTTCGAGGTTCCGGGCCTTGAGCTTTCAATAAGCCCGAGTTTTTAAAGCTTGAGCTGTCTATGAACCTCGAGTCTTAGGCCCGTATTAATAAACTGATCTCGGTTTAAATGCCCGTCTCAAGATTTGTCAAAAATGACAGTTTTCTATGGTTTGACGTTTACTTTGACTTATCTTGAGATGGACATTTAATCCGAGACGAGTTTTTTAATACGGCCATTAAAGACTTGCTCTTAAGAGCTCATAAAAAGCTTGAGTCGTTAAGGTTCTGAACCGTTTCTGAGCTCAAACCTTTAACGCTCGAGTCTTCAAAGCTTGAACCTTCAAGGTTTGGAAGTCTTTAAGGTTCAAAAGTCTTCAAGACTAGTCTTTTAACAACACTAGTCACAGCTGTAGATTAAGACCATTTTGTTGTCCTGGGCCTCTAGTCTACTGGGTATTGTAATATTTCCTTTCACATTGTTATCGTATTGTCAAGGTTACGATAGCTCTTATTTTCTTGACAGTAATGGCGGCAGAATTAAAAACAATACGATAGCACGTCAAAGGCAATGGTTTTATGTTTTACCTTTCTACTTTTTCATCAGTCCTGATCATCAGAGCTCGGCAGGGGTGAGCTTTTTTCAGAGTTTACATAACATGAACAAATACTATGTTATTCAATGGTAGATGTGGTGTAATTTAATAACTAATTAAATTATTTTATTCAGGCTGCTTTTCTGCTACGATCTTTACGTCGTCATCAAAGCTTATTTTAGCAAACCTCTTTAAATAATATGTTTATATGCTACTATGAAAGTTAATTAAGTAATATGATATGATATCAAACCTGATTTTAAACTCAAAATGCGAAATTAGTTAAAAAAAAATATATAGAAAAACTTACTTGTTTAATTATCACAATAAAAAGAAAAAACTAGAATAAACGGAAAAAAATGTACATTATGCATTGTCATTTTAGTTTAATTATGATTAATAAAGTTTTATTTTCATTTAATGTTTATTTTTAAGGTGTATCTATATTAATATCTACACTTGACATTAAGGAAGTAGAAATGGCTCACCCTGCCGAGCTCTATAGATAACCAACTAGAGATTTTATAATATATTTGACAAGACACAGTTTGGCAGTTTTAAAAACTAGATAATATACATGCAAAGTTAAACCAAAAACTCGTAAAACCCTAGTTACGTAACAAGTTACAAAACATGCAAAGAGAGACCCCATACTCACTTACAGACTAATTTTGTTATCCAATTTGAACTCTATGAGTTCGTCTAGTTCCTCATCCATATTGTAATCGGGGCCTCTGAACGCCCTCAGACTCTCCTTGACTCTATCCTCGGAGTCGTGAAAGGTCAGCAGGAAGAAAGGCGTCTCGGGGAGAAATAAATCTGTGACGAGGAGAATACCCGTGTACACAGCGTTGGTGTAGCACAGGATCTGCCAGGTCATCACGGTGGTTAGCCCCGCCTTGAAATGAAATTTTATCCATTAACCAACCGCCAAGCATCAATGTTCGCATTGTTGCTCCGGCGTGGGGATAAGACAACCGGTGAAATTACTAGCATAGAGGCATTGCATCTTAGTCCTCAGGGTTGGCAACGCATTTGAGCTCTTAGGATTATAGTCTTGTGAATTGAACACCATGATGCCATTTAATATCAGGTTGCCTGAGTGTTCGTGGGCCTTGTCCTAATCATAAAAAAGTCATCATCATATTTTCACCCGAAAGACGACCGGGTTCCTGAGGGAACAGCGATCAACGACTTCTTTGCGACTATAATCTATCTCTGTTCCAAATTTCTTCTCGATCCGTTCAGCCCTTCTGGCGTGAATGAGTAACAAACATCCATCCAAACTTTCGCATTTATAATAGTAGTAAGATAGTATTCATTTATTTACTGAAAAGCAAAGAGCTTATATATTACAAAAAATATAAAATAATGTGGTTAATACAAGAGCCAAAACAGTTTCCACTACAAGATAGTGTAGATATATGCTCAGAGGAGCCAAGTTCGTGATAAGCAGAACATTACTTAATAATAACATTTATTATTAAGTAATGGAAGGAGTTAGGAAGCAATTTTGGAAGAAGAAAAGAAGGCACAAAAACACTAATAAGTAGCTAAAAACCTGTAGGGTAACGCCGATGACGGTGAATATGGCCGAAAGCGCGCTCAGCACGCCGCGCATGTTGGGCAGGGTCATCTCCGCAATGTAGACGCGCGGTGGCGAGATCGCCATGCCGCACCCGATCCCTGTCACCACTCTGCCTGGAACGGTCACCGCTAGAGAGTAAGCCTTGCAAGGCCTACACAGGAGCGTCAGACGAGACCGCACAAGTGACACATTGTCGTGCCTAGGAATGATGGGAGAACAGCAGCGCCGTATGGGGCTTATCTTATCCCTAAGCGCGCTGTTACTAGGTACTGGGCCCGTATCATGGTCTCGTTTATCGCGATGGATAAAGCATCCCTCACTCTCACACTGCACTTGTCAGAAAGTGACAGATGTTTTATCCACGTTTAGTCATGCGATAAATAAGCCCCCTGGTCAGGTTGCGGAATCGGCTACCAGCCGGCATTAGGTCATCACATTCAGAAAAAATCTTAAAAGACAAATTGAGTTCTGGTTTGACTCCAGCATTTTTTTTTGGTATCAACTGCCTCTACATAAATGTTAAACATGTAGCTTATACATGTTTAAGTAAGTACAAGTGTGTATCTATTTATATAGATATTTAAACGCATTTTATTTTAGGGTTTATTTTATAGTTTAATCGTTATGGTATTTTCATAAATAAATGTGTTACACTTGCCTGATCCAAGCATTAACTACTGCTTTTCAATTTTCTCAATCCCTTAAAGGGATAAGTTAGCCTTTGTACATCCTTTTTATATTTACTGTATTGTTTTTTATTTTTATTTTGTACAATTAAGTGTTTACATACAACCACACATACGTACATTGTACATAACTTGTTGTACCTTTGCGACCACGCCGTCATGCACCGTGCTTCTTGGTTTTCAGACTATTTTTCTAATTATGAAGTAACACAAGTTACGGTTTGCACTGTTCGCAAAAAATTAAGATGGAGAACCGGGAAATATTTACTCAATTTTTAGGTAAATACCTAGATCGACCGAGCATGCAGACATTTAATATACCGGGGAATTCCTTTCTTCTCTCTACTCTAATGTTCAGTTGTTTGTAATATTCGCTATGTAGCGATAAAACCATACATATAAAACTGTATTGCAAATTTGGTTTATACCCGGTAAATAGGTAAAGATGAAACCTGTCTCTATGTTTTCCCTAATTCAAAGCTAAGACGATTTAGTTACATCCCAATGAGGCATTTTTTTCTCAATGAGGAATTATCAATCTGATTAGCTATCAAAATAAGAAGAGACGGAGACGAAGTGACTTTCATTTTATTAATAAAAAGTACACTGCAATTTTATATTAATTTTCAAATTTGCGATTCCAGTTTGGCTTAGGATGGCACTTCTAAATGTGGGTACGAATTAGAGCAGCCTTGGGTTGAGGCACACTCGACTCACGTATTTTGCTCAAATTCGTACGCGCTCACGCGCTGTGCGCGAGCAGCGAGCGAGCGGCGCGCGGCAAGCCGCCGAGAGTCGGTCTTTTGACCGTGCTCAAAGGCGCCTCAGTGTGCGTGCCTCGCGATATTCGGGCGTGTATCCGAGCGTGCCGCGGGCAAAACGACCAGTTCTAACTTTTTCGTGGGCGAGGCGCGTACAAATTTGATAAAGTTGCTGAGCCGTTACACCAGCGAAGCGATTTCTTCTTCTTATTGTTAATAATTCGGTGAATTATGACAAACGCAGCCGCGGCTGTCATCGTGTCCGACGCCATTTTGAAATGACGGCTCACGGCGAGCACCATTATTTATGTGCAACAATTAAGCTCGCGAGCAGCTCGCCGCGCGGGGCGAGCATGCCTCAGGCTGAGCTGCTCAGATTCGTACCCAGCTTAAGACACAGAGACGGAAAAGTGGTATCCAGTTCTTTTAAAAACCGCGTATCCTGTTAAGTAATTGAACCGTGCAGTTTTTTTTTTTTCTTTACTCGAACTAAACATAGGTCGCTCATAAATCTCTCGGCGAATCTACTGGCAAAGTTTATAAGGCTGTTAAAATCCTCACAACAAATCGATACCAACCTAAAATAACATGAAAGGAGCTAGGAGCCCATCCAGTGTAGATCCAGCCCAAGCACAAAGGCACCTTGCAGGCCAACATGGCGGTCTTGCGGCCGCAGTAATCCATGATGACGCCGCACAGGATGCAACCAAATGGAGCTGACAGGAACATGACACTGGCTAGAAAATGTTTGTGCGAAATGTGGTTACAGAATTACCAAAAAGTATTTTTGGAGTTGTTGGTATTTCTATAGCTCTAGCCTACTCTGGGAATGAAGGCGTGATGGTATACCGGGTGTTGCCTGTAATAGGAGCAATAAATTTAGGGATCGTTTCCACACCACAAACTTAACAACCATAGATCGTTACGAGGGTCAAACTGAAAGTTTCGGGAATAGAAAAAAATATGCAGTTAAATTGAATAAAAGTATTTTTATTGTTTTTCAAAGTAGGTATTCTCCTTTATATGTATTTTATGCACTTTTACATGCGATCAAACCAGTCATCAAAGCACTTATTGAAGTCTGAAGTAGGGGTCGACAAAATGGCCATTTTAAAAGCCTCCACTGCTGCTTCCGGCGTCTGAAACCGCCGACCACTTAACCGAACTTATCCTTAATTTTGGGGAATGTGAAAAAGTCATTGGGGCTTAAGTCGGGGCTGTATGGAGGATGGTCCAGTAATTCGACTTTTTCACCGTTCAGGTACTCAGTTGTTTTCCGAGCGGTGTGAGGGCTGGCATTGTCGTGGTGAAGGAGTTCAGCAAAGATACTCGGCAAACAAATAGTGGTGTACCAATCGGCATTGACCGTTCTACGATCTTCAAGAGGAATAGTAGCCACGTGATCCGATTTGGAGACAAACGTAGCCACCATCTTTTTGGCCGTGCTGCGAGAACGAATAACTTTTGTCGGCTTGAGCTCATCTTCGTAGACCCATACTCGAGATTGGTTTTTATTTTCAGGCTCATATGCATATATCCAACACTCGTCACCGGATACAATGCTAAAAACTGCATTTGAGCTTCCTCCGTTGAATTTATTCAAAGTTCTGAGGCACCAATTGACACGAGTCGTTTTCTGCTCCTCAGACAATAAGTGAGGGATTCAATGGGAAAACAACTTTCGCACGCCTAATTGTTCCTGTAAAATGATTTGTATCTGACTCATTCCATTGCCCAAACACTCTTGAATCTCCCGATATGACACATGTCGGTCTTCCTTTATCAGCTGACGCACAGCATCGACGTTCTCTTGCGTGTCTGCCGATTTTGGTCGACCTTTACGCACGTCGTCCGTGAGAGATAGACGGCCATGTTGAAATTCTGCATACCACCTGTATATTGTCGTCTTTGAAGGTGCTTCATTACTAAAAGCATCAATCATCCGGTCTCCACATTCTTTTCATAGCTCTTAAATTTTCACGGGACAATTCCATTTTCAGCAGCGACTCGACGACTTCAAAAAACAATTGAAACCGAACCATCGCTTTTTTTTCTATGTGGTCGGTGTGTTAAAATAGGTAATGAAACTTTAGAGATTATAAAAAGGTATGAATGATATGTGTCAAAAATATGTTTCTAAGTATTAGATTCCCGAAACTTTCAGTGCAGCCCGCAGTGCAGTTCGCGGGAGCAAAAACAAATCTGTTATAGAACACAAATAACAGATTGTCTGTTTAGTAAAAAAGGAATATTATGCCTACGCATTCTAAACCTCTAAGAAGTTCTTCATATCTTACACGACGTTTTCTATGGATAGACATAGTTGGTCAAAGAAATTTTCATAATAAGCTAGCAATGTGTTATTGTTGTATTGTTTCCCAGATTTATTGTTGTTAGAAAAGTTGTACCTATGTCCATCGTGCACCAAAGTAGGTTTTCCTATTTTTTTTTTCTTTATTTACTTAAAAAAAAAATACAACAAAATTTAACATACAGATCTGCCAAACTGCGTAACAGTTTGTTGGCAGAAAAAAGGAAGTATGTAAGCCCTCCACCTTACAATTATTTAAATTAAATTAGGTATAATAGGTACTTAAATTAAATAAACCCGCTTACACACGGCGGCTACTAACTAAACCTTGCGGTCACAAACTCACAAGTCACTACCTCGAGCCACCAGGCCACCGAGACCAAGTAATTTCTGTTAGTAGGTATGTAGTTGTTACGAGACAATTCAGATCAGATATCCTTATGAAATCTGTCCAGCAGCACTTTCTTCAACCTTTTCTTATAGACTACCTTTTTTGCTTTTAGCTTTTTTTTTTGGCTAGCCTTTTTGATTGTCAATAAATTTTAAGGTTATTTAAGGTAACAGAATTAAATTATGTATTACTCAGTCTGTAAAAATACTGGAATGACAAGGTGAGGAGAATGTATTGTTTTTCAAGTGTCATTACAAAGTCATAAGTAGCCAATCACATCAGTGGTATCGCAAACTAAGGAGTATGTATATCTGTTAAATTGAGAGCTATTTCGAGGGCGATGTATGCGGAATTCCCGTACTTAGAGATAATGTAGCTGAATGTACCTTTTGTGTCAAGCTTTACGGATTTCCGACATTTAATAATGAAGACCTATAGAAAATCAGTCATTTTGGGAAAGGCTCTTTTTGAAGTACGTACGTTATGTAGATCAGTACATTTTCACATTCAGACCTAACTACCCGGAAGGACTCCGACTAATGAAAACCGGTATTACCCCATGACTAAGACTCTTGTAATTTGCTAATTTGGCATCAAGGTACGTCTTACATCGCGAGTAAAGGAGAATATCTGAACACTACAAATACCCTCCCCTTAATCGGAAAGTATTATAATTATTATTCTTATTTATTGATTTCTATCTAACTAATAGCACACATTTTGTTTCATTAGCTTTACTATGGAACTACTAGGAAAAGAATATCGAAACGCTAACGCCATAGTTCCATAGGACTGATGGATCCCAACATGAAGTGTTTTTAGTTCTATAAAAGAAATGCACAACTTTTGTTTCAATGAAACTGTTACCATGAAACTGTTAGGAAAAAGATGTTAACAGGTTGATGACGTTTCTTCCTATGGGAAGTTCCCAAGACGTCAAAAATATCTTCATAAAGGGGTATACGCTAACAAAACGCTATATATGTACAGTCGCCATCAAATATGTCGGTGCGAACAAGGTGCTTCCAAATATCTGAACACGACTCTATTTTCCCAATAGAGTGCATGTATGAGCATAAGCATTAGAGTGCATGTTCAGATATTTATAGCGCCCTGAAGACATACATACATAAATAACATCACGCCTCAATTCCCAGAGTGGGGTAGGCAGAGCTACACAAATACCAACAAATCTAAAAAGACTTGTTGATAATTCTGTAACCACATTTTGCAGAAGTAGGCTAAGATGTTTACCAGTGTATTAGTGACAGGTTGCAAGCCCATCGCCTAACAGCACTACAAGCCCTATTCCCTTAGTCGCTTCTTACGAGATCCACGGGAAGACATGGAGTGGCACTATTCTAACCCGGCAACCACACGGGCTACGCCCTGAAGAGTACCTACAGATATATTTAATGGTGATTGTACATATCTTAGTGCTCGACTGCACATATTGTGAGAAAGTGATAGATGTTTCATGCACGTTTATCCACATCGACAAACACTCCATAACAGGCCCGCTGGTGTTGTATGTGTGCCTTCCTTTAAAACACCTATCCGTGAACATCTACGAAGTTATTTGGTGTATGATCGTTTTGGCTAGAATGGTTTAGAGTAATGCACTAACTGATCCAACGGTTATCCTCGATGAACATTTCCGATGAGCTTTCCTTGAAGCCGAGGTGATGAAGCGTCGCAGGAGCAAACCCATAGGCCATGCCGACGCTGATCTCAGTCAGATTCAGCCAAAGGGCGTAAAGAACCTGGGTCCATCCCGCCTGGGAACAGAACCCCGGTCTCGGCGAAAGCGTCACAGACGGCCTGATCGCGAACCACGACATTGTTATTAGAATGTAAGAAAGTCAAAAAAAGAAATATAGTAATAGTAAAGCAATGGTTATCTTATCACCCTTCATGTTGTGACAGACACAGAGTATAAGGGTAAAGACAAGACTATAGACAAAGCAGAGTCAAGAGGTTACAAAGGTGCGAGATAAGGTTTTACTGTTCTGTATTGTATTTTACAACTAAACAAAACAAGCTACAAAAAAAACCGGGCAAGAGCATGTCGGACCATGCTCAGTGTAGGGTTCCGAAGCCGCTAAGTACTTACTACAAACATAGCATCAACAAGTAATAACTAATTTTCTATTTATAGTCATTTGGCGGCAGCCTTAGATGATTTTAGTAGGTATAAACACTTTAATCGCCTCTATCTCAAGAACTAATGATGTCTACTTTTGTCGTGATAAGTAGTTTTCCTTTTAAATTCGTTATATGCGCTTTCATTTAAGATTGTTTTCAGATATTTGTAGTTTTGGATGTAGGATTCTCTAACAAAAATTAGCACTTTAAAGCTTAATATTTCATAAACGGATACCTTGATCGAAAAATTGTTTCCACAAACCCACAGTTTTTTTTAAAGACCTATCCAATGACACCCTACACTATGGGGTAGACGAGAAAAAAAAATACATTCCCTCGATACGTGTAGGTACCCAAATATATATATTTTTTACATTTTATTGTACCAATTTGATGGCGTGACTAATATGTCATGTACATGCCAATTTACAGCTTTCTAGTAGTCTCTGCGCTAGGCTGCGGACGGACGGACATGGCGAAACTATAAGGCTTCCTAGTTTGCCTGCGGAACCCTAAAACACTATGGCAAAAACCAACTCGTTTTAAATTGATAATAAGAACTAAGGACATAAAGGAGCCTTAAAACGAAAGCGTCACATCTATACATGTCTCAAAAAAATCAACATGAATGTTGAATAAGTTAAAAAAGGAAAGAGTATTATGTATAGTCCATTTCTTGTTAAAACAAGCCGTACACACCAAGGCGTTGTCAACTCGTGTAAACTGGTTACCATCCATGGAGTCATCCATTGTCGTAGATAAGCATAGAATAAGATGTAGGAAGGAGCGATAAAATAAAAGGCAACATACAGATAGCTGATATGCTGCCATGAGTGGTCCTGTGATGTTTCTAAATGTTTCTATTTCTATTCCTATTTCTATGTTGTCTTATTGGGATTCAGTTTGCCAAAAAGAGACAGTTCTATAAGCTAAAATGTTATGGTCGTACACTGTTGCTGTCGCACACTGTTGCATATATAATCTACAAGCATGGTGTCCAGTTGGTGTCGTTGGAGACCAGTTTACACTAGTTGACAACACTTTGGTGTGTACGGCTAGTTTTAGCAAGAACTGTACTCTATACTCTTTACTTTTTAACTTATTGAACATTCATATTGAAATTTTCGGGACAGGTAAGAAATTGACGCTTTCGTTTTAAGGCTCCTTCTACGCCTTTTGTTCTTATTCAATGCAGATTAGCGTATAAAGTTACAATGTCTGAACACATAAATTAGTTTCGTATTTTATAACATGCTTTATTGGAACGAATGTTTTTTGAAGTCCGGGTAGATAAAGGGGCGGGTGAACTTGTTGTTGGCGAACTTAGCGGTGAACTGTGGGCGTTTCTTGCGCGACGAGAGCCTCGTGTCCACCGTCTCCTCGAAGTTAGCCAGCATCTTCAGCAGGGACCCTCGCGATATCCTGTCGAACTCCGTGCCTTCCATGACCGCCACGCGCCTCCCTGGAATATGGCAAGGGTAGCTAGGACAGTTGGCACCAAAAAGAATATGTCACGGGACAATATACACAAATGTCCTAGTAAAATAAGCTCTAGGCTTATATGTACTATGGGTACTAGACAAGGATAAACTTACGTAAATAGAGAAATACATACTTAAATACGTAGAAAACATCCAAGACTCAGGAACAAATACTCGTGCTCATCAGAAAAATATCTGCCCTTACAGGGATTTGAACCCAGGACCGCCGGAAGTTCTGTACTAAGTGACTCGTTTTCACAGCATTTGACTATATTAAATAATTATTTTTGAACTCTTTCTACCCGACTGCGGCAAGCCCAAAAGGTTATGTGTTTGACTTGTATGTATGTCCGACTCTATGTTATCGCATTTTGTATGGATTTTTTTTGCTTCACAGTCCTCTTAATTGAACCAAAAACTGTATTAACTAACCTGCCGATAGCTGTGATATTCGCACTAATCATTATCCTTGGAGGTTAAACAGCCTTTAATTCGAGGACTGGCAACGCATTTGAAGACACTGTAGTGACCCTGCCTTCGAAGCTAGCGGTCCTGGGCTCAAATCCCAGTAAGCGCAGATATTTGTGTGATGAGCACGAGTATTTATTCCTGAGTCTTCGATGTTTTCTATGTATTTAAATATGTAATTCTCTATATAAGTAACTTTCTCGTTGTCTAGTACCCATAGTACAAACCTAGAGCTTAGTGTGCATTTCCATTCCAAATTTTATCCAAATACCTACCCGTTGCAGCGTGAAAGAATAACAAACTAAATATACAAAAACACTTACACACACGCACACACACACACAAACTTACGCATTTACAAATTTAGTAGGATAGTAGGGTAGGATAACGTACTATCAGCCTTGGAACTCTGAACCACAATACAGTGTCACAGTGACGTTATAAAAGGATTAGTTTGAAACTTCTTACGACTTGAAACATAATGTCACTGTGACACACAGTGGGTCAGGGTTCCATTGGGCTGATAAATCTGATAATACACCTTAGCTGTAGCTGCACACTTGTACCTTATCGCTTTAAAGCCTTCGACAGGTTAGAGCAGCAGTTCAAACGTGACGTTAAATGTGTGATGAGACCAACCGTAATATCTAAAGAGAACATACCCGTTGGATGAGCATTCGCGTAAATGCTAGCGTAGACAACAGAGCAGGAAAGAAGCAAACAGTACGCGTGGAAGTGCATGACGAACATTCGCACTGTTTAAAATTCAGTCGCTTACTGGAGTTTACAATGCTTGTGTGGCTAGTTTCGGCTTTAAGGCTTGATACATAAGTCAAGCGATGCAGCGCTATACCTATTCAATCTTCTCCGCTCATTTCCTCGAAATACCAGATTCCGAAAACAGCAGATTCGAATTATTGGGTACAAACAATAAACCATACCTACATTTGATATTTGGTTTAGGATTATGTATATCGAAAATCATAACCTATAGCCAAGATGCGTCTTGGCTATAATGCTCAGCTGTTCGCTTCTGAATTTCACTGATGAGATGACAAATAACTTATTTTAAAATATATTTATGCGGAATTTTGTTTATCAGTGCCCCCCTTTTGGATTTGATATCATTAAAACGTTATAACGTCATAACTACACATCGCTAACTCGTGGCATTATTTTATTTTAATGAGTTCCTGAATCCAAATAGTAAACTTTTAACTAAATCTTCTAAAGGTGAGGTAGCAAATGATTCTGTGATGTGCTTTTTGGACTTCAAGTGAGTCATATTAAATGTCTTGCAAACTATATAAACATTGCAAACGGGTGCGTTTTACCTTGTCACCTTGTAGTAGTAGTTCTGAATGCTCTCTAATGATTTCCTCCATTATTTTGAAAATTCTATGTTTTGCGACACGTCTTGTAATAATTATTACGAGTAAATGAATCACAATATAGATTGTTTTAAGCCAGTGATCAAACCTACTTCGACATTCGCAGCTTCAGAACAATAGTGACCCAATTCAACATTTCAGCTTTCAAACTTCAAGTCATAAATTTATTACAATAGAGATCTAATTCTAAATTTAAAATTTCTAAATTACTTAGGTCACTATTGTTCTGAAGATGCGATATGTTAAGACCATGTAGGTAATATTAATTTATTGTTTTATCTTATCTGAAAAGACATTTAGAAAACTTGTGTCATCACTAATCTGTCAAGTGCTACCTAAATGCCACGAGTTAGCGATATGTAACATAACAGAGTTTCAAACATCGAACCCAAAAATTCTGCTATTTTGGAAATGAGCGGATACAAATATAATTTTAGTTGATGTGTCTAAAGATTTGTTAGGGTCATGATCAAGATGCTTGTTTACAACAATCACGTCAATCACAATCTTATTAGAGGCGACCAATTTTTTTTCAGTTGCGTTTGCTAAAAAAGCTCAAAATACATGACATTTCATACAAATTATCAATAATACTCAAAGCGAACGTCACAAAGCAGTAAAGTAAAATTACTACATAGTATAAAACAAAGTCGCTTTTTCTGTCCCTATATCCCTATGTATGCTTAAATCTTTAAAACTACGCAACGGATTTTGACGCGTTTTTTTTTAATAGATAGAGTGATTGAAGAGGAAGGTTTATATGTATAATACTTTAATCCGGAGTGAAGCGAGGGTGGGTCGCTAGTTAAATAATAAAAAACTCTTCGCATCGCTGGTTACGTGCGCTGGCGTCACTGGCATTACAAGTATTAAATACTTCGTACTCACTGGGCTAGTTGGTAGTAGCTCTCGGTGACTCACACGGTGCTATGTTTTGCCTTCTCTTTGATAAGGCATATTGTTCCTAGCTCTAGTGAAGTACTTCATTACCCTTACCATGAGTTGCCATTACCATACTCGAGTCGAATGCTCTGTCCCTCACAGTATTGTTATACACCGTGTTTTTTTTGATTTACGATAACTTTAAGGGCACGTTCTTCAAGTCAAATTAAGCTAATTTCCCGAAGACAGACATATGATAACTCGTACGGTTATAAAGATATTCAATTATTAAAATTAATCAGTTAATCACGTTAAACTAATGTAAAAGGCTCTTAATTGATACCTAACAATTTTCTTTTAATTACCTATTATGAGTAAAGAGTTTTCAATTGTTAGGTTTATAGGTACAACACGAAGGTTAAAGAAAATAGGTATCTTATGTTACGTATACGAGTATTCACATGACATTAAATTGAATGAAATTCAAGTTGGTTTTCCTAGTCCTCAGTAACTGCTGTATTTTGAAAGCTGTCTCTTTTCATCAAAGAAGGTTAAACCGCCTATAACGACGCCCTATCTTCTATCTTGCTTTACGTTAATTCGCGAAGTCTTAGGAGGGCTAGTAAAACCTATTTACGAATAATCATAAACACACTAATGATTATGTCTATGATATTGAATACCTACGTGTCAATGTAAACTGACAATGTCAAGGAAATGTAAATCATACATACATACATACATAACATCACGCCTTTATTCCCAGAGTGGGGTAGGCAGAGCTACAGAAATACCAACAACTCTAAAAAGACTTGTTGATAATTCTGTAACCACAATTTGCACAATCAGGCCAAGAAGTTTACTAGTGTATTAGTGACAGGTTGCAAGCCCATCGCCTAACAGTACTACAAGCCCTTATTCCCTTAGTCGCCTTTTACGACATCCACGGGAAGACATGGAGTGGCACTATTCTAACCCGGCAACCACACAGGATAAATGTAAATCATATAAATAAAAAATGCCTCGTTTTAATTATCGTCCTGAGGAAGAAGCTGAAATGCACTTCATTTACGGCTTATGTGACGGCAATGCTTCTGAAGCGGCACGAGTATATAGGCGGCGTTATCCCGACCGACGGACGCCTAACCCTCATACGTTCATAAATGTAAGTATTTCTAATGTGTAATTTATTCCTTCATTTATTAGTAACTAGCTGTTGCCCGCGACTCCGTCCGCGTGGAGCTCGTTTACGCGGTTCCCGAGGGAATATTACCTTCCTTTATTATTTTTTTACCTTCCTCTTGAATCACTCTAAGTATCTATTAAAAAAAACCGCATCAAAATCTGTTGCGTAGTTTGCAAGATATAATATAAGCATACATAGGAACAGACAGACAGACACCGGAAGCGACTTTAATTTATACTATGTTAAGATTATTTTATGTTAAACAAACCGTAATTATTATTGTTACAGTTACACCGACGATTTAGAGAACAGGGTTTAAAAAAGACTCCTCACGAAAGGGATATTAATTTGACAGTACAGGACGAAGACGGGATCATGAACGCAATAATTGAAGATCCGACCTTGTCAACAAGACGTGTGGGGCAAATTTACAATGTAAATCACGATAAGGTTTGGAGAGTTTGGAAGCGGTATGGTCTACATCCATATCATTATCGCAAAGTGCAAGGCCTTTTGCCGCACGATAACTTTTCACGAATTGCATTCTGCCAACGAATGAACGCACTTTTGACAGAAGATCCACAACTCATCGGGAAAATATTGTGGGTGGACGAGGCACAATTTACAAGAGCAGGTATTATGAATACAAAAAACTTCCATCATTGGTCAGAGCACAACCCTAAACTAGCCAGAGAGTCTTCTTTTCAGCATGAGTTCTCGGTCAATATGTGGGCAGGAATTTTAAATAACCAACTGATTTAAATACAAATTTCGCCGGCCAGTGGATTGGACGCGGTAGTCCAACCCTTGCTTGGTGTCCTCGGTCTCCCGATCTAACGCCCCTGGACTTTTACGTCTGGGGAACTCTTAAAGAGCGTGTATATTCAAAACCAATTTCAACACGAGAAGATTTACTCATAAGGATTCGGGAAGTAGCTGATGACATGCGTGCTACTGAAGTTAATTTAAATAGTCAGATACGCACACGATTACACCTTTGTTTAGAGCATGAAGGTGGTCATTTTGAAAATCATTCACATTAGTTTAAATAAATTTAATTTGGTTGTTTAGGTTGAATAGCTTAGGCTTCTTGATGGTTCAAACATTCACATTAGGTACTTAGCTATCATAAAAGGTTCTTTGGTTAACGTATTAATAATGTAGCTATCCAATGTGCGTGTACGTTTGTAATGAATAAATTCAAAAACTACTGTGCCAATTTTAAAAAATTCTTTCACCAATAGTTAGAAGGGACTTTCAGGATAAACATATTATTAAAAAGAGGAGAGGTTTGTATTTTTGTATGTGTGTATGTTTGTAATGGATAAACTCAAAAACTACTGTGCCGATTTCAAACATTGTGTCACCAATAGTTAGAACGGACTTTCAGGATGAATAAAGGCTACACTGATCCCTCGTGCCCGTATGTTTATTTGTACACCTAGAATTAAATACTTGAAAAGTTGTTACTCAACAGAAGGTGATTTCGTTCTTTGTGATAACTTATGATCTGCAGACCATGCCGCTTGAAGGATTTCTAAACAGTTTTGTGAAATCCGTTGTAAATACGCACGATATTTGTTTTTATACTCATTGTTTGATACCGTTGATATGTTTTTTTACAGTTTTAAGTAATGCTAGGTTTTTCATTGTAATAAATCATAAGGTGCCTAATAAATGAAATGACTGTTGATGTTTGTGCGGCCATTTACTCTAAATTTTAAATAAAATTATTTTAAACAACGCAACGAATTTTTTTCATTTTATAAACCATTAAGTAATTAGTTATGATGAATGAGAATATTAAAAATTAGAGCAATCTGCTAAATCCATTTATGAAATAAAGAAATTTTCACTTTGTTTTGTTATTTTAGGGTGCTTGTTTGCACTCAACCGACGATAAAAATGTAACTATCCTAAAATGTAATTATGATACGCACGTTATTGTTAAATACTGGGTAATTAAAATATCAATTTATAAAAAAAACTCTAATAAATAAAAGAGACCCACCTGGGAATCGAACCGGTGACCTCTTACACAGTAAGCAAGATACTTCCCGCCAAGTCAAGCGATCGTGCACCTGTCAAGTGTTATCTTTACTTGTGTGTGTGTGTATGTCACGCTGACTTGACGTATTTGACACTAACTCATTTAGAGTTAACTCAAAACTCTAAAGACCCTTTTAGAATGATTGAAGACACAACATTTAATTACTTTGTTCTAAACAATTTTTTTTATTTTTTTTTGCAATATTTTAAAATCTAATGTCACGTAGTTTCTATACGTGTACCTAACAATATGCCGAAGTTATCGTAAATAAAAAAAAACACTGTAGAGTGGGAGGGACAGAGAATTCGACTCGCTAACGATTACGGTAATGACAACTCATGGTAAGGGTACAGTCACGAAACAACACATGTATCCTAAGTCCTCTGTAATATACTACCTATAGATGTGTAACAGGTAGCAATGCAGGGCATTTTGCCTTCGGATTTTGAACCCATCTTAGAGTACTTATAATATGTGTGTAGATTTTGTCATGAAATTTTCATTCGGCTCGTTTAGTAAAACCACGTGTTTTAAATTTTAAGACGCCCATTAAAAATTGTTCAGCCACTACCAATAGTAGATACCTACCCTGTCGAAGATACACGATGATTAAATTGGTCGTAATTCCTTTCATGCATGTCTTTCTCGTGACGTGACGGTGACGCTTGTAATTATGACAGGGTTTCAATTAAAGTTGTTGATGCCTTCTACTGTATTATAAAAACTAGCCCTAAAAAAGCCTCCCCCCCATTTTAATGAAATTGTTCAGCCAACACAGGTCAAAATAAATGATAGATAAGGATGCATGGAAATGATAAAATAACACAACTGGCTAACTGACTTATTTTATTGTAACAACAATTCATTTGACTATCTACACGTAAATATCTATTGTAAAATTATCACAAAATACTCGAAGCTTTTGTAACACTGCATATCAGTGCACCGTTAATATTATAGTTATTCTGTACGGAACCGCAATTATTACTGTAATCGGATAAGGTTTTCTTATTCGTTTTTTGGTATTAGCGCTGCGGCGCGGACTCCTATACGCTGAGAACTCGTATGATCCCGAAGATGCCCGAGTGTCTATCGGCTCGCGTTCGGTTTTCTCTAGCGTCACACCACTTTGAGCTATCGACTTGGACCTACGTCGCTTTCCGTTTTGATACGAGTATTAGCCGTTAAGGTTTAAATATCGCTGCTTTGTAAAATCATTAAAATATTAGTGAAGTGTTGATCCCGCTGGGGTGAGTTCTCATCGCTTTTTTAGCTTTTAATTAAAGTAGGTTATGTGCTTAATGTTTTAGTAGAATAGTTATTTGTTATTAGTTGAGCACTTTTCGCACTTATTGCAAAGCAGATCGCTTGGCTTTGACCGAGGGCCGTAAGGAAGCTATACTGCACCGCTAATGCCTACTCCTGGGCTTCCAGGATCAGTCTACCCTTTACACCGGCCTTGAGAAGGGAAGGCCGCTGTGCACACTGGCCGCTACTGAAGACGAGCTGCGAAGTTAATCCAGCCCCAAGACCTACTTACTCTACTGCAGCCAGTCCCCCTGTCAGGCCAGTGATCTCCTTATCAGTGCGCGTACTACCTGGTGTTATTTGGAACAGACATTATAGTAATTTTATTATAACCTATGGTTTCATTGACCTACGACCCTACTTCTGCAGCTGATGTTATATTAAACATCCCCTAACGCCGCAGTGGCGCCCTTTCCGTGGTTGTCTTGTTCCAATAGCACGGGGTTTACGTATTTAGCTTATAGTGCTCAACTTGGTCACTCGATTCCGGACAATTGTGAACGAGGAGGTGTCTACGGCAGCAAACTGGTACGTCTCACCTTTTATTGTACATTGTATATCTACCTTCTTGTTGTTTACTGTTGCGGGAAAAAAATATACTATTCTATTATAAGATTTTTTAAATTTTATTTTATACTTGAGAACGTACTCTCATTCTAAGTAATAATTGTAAGTGAGATAACTACGTAACAGTTTGCAATAAAATTCATTTGATTGATTTTTAAAAACTCATACATTAATCATTAAAATCATTGTATATTTTCACATCCGTAGTAATTGTAACCGAATCGTAAATATTAGGTTATCATTATACTTATAGCTAGCCACATAATAACTAGCACAACATCCACCCATCCATCCAAACCAAAAAAAAAAAAACCAAACCATCTCATTTTAATCGTTCACTATTCACTGTAGGTAATTCACTAATTTAAACGATTAATTTCAGATTATTCATTATATACTTACACGCTTTGCTGATTTTGCTTGCCTAGCGACTAGCGTTGCAATCATTAATATTGTACCTTTGGAGGTGGTGTTGTAAATCAAATTGGAATAAATAATTATTACATAATGGGAACTCACCCTGTAAAATATATAATGCTAAATAAGAACGAGTTAACCTATGAGGTACTTATCAGGGGAGAAGAACCTGCGTCTACTGTGTTAGGGCTACGCAAACAAATAACTAAACTTGCTCTTTTAATTCCTACTGATGAAATTCTTGATTCCGGTGTTGATTCTAAAGAAGACTGCATAGGTGTACGTAGTTCCATAAATGAGCTGTCTACAAAGGTCAGTGCCTTACAAGGGAAATACGATTATAACTTATTTCAACGTACAAATGCATTGCATAATCATATCTACCACCGATTGAACAGAATCGATACTACAGATTCGTCAACAACTACGACTGTTAAAACTCTAAAAAACGAATTCAGTTCTCTTTCAAAACAATTTAACACTATAAGTAAAGACAACTGTGCTCAAAATGCCGCATCCGAGCACACGGACTATGCGCAATCGTCTTCAACACTCGACGGCCAGGCTATTGTGTCGGTGCACTGCGACCACACACAATCTAACGACATAAAAATAAAATTTGACGGCAACAGCTGCGTCCACGCGTTCGTACAGAGAATTAAGGAGTACCAAACCGCTAGGAATCTACCCTCAAATAAATTATTAATGTATGCTTCGGAAATATTTACGGGTAACGCACTGCATTGGTACCGGGGTGTGCGCGGTGCAGCTAAAGACTGGGATGACTTGATTACGCAACTGGTTTTAGACTTTAGCCCTTTTGATTACGACTACAAACTAAAGTCAGAGATCCGTAATAGAACGCAGGGAGAACAGGAAAACATTACAATTTATCTATCAATTATGTCCGAATTATTCGCAAGGTTGACAGAACCATTTTCCGAAAGAGATAAACTAGAAATTCTGTTACACAATATACGCCCATGCTATTCGACGGTTTTGGCATCTTGTATTTCAGATATCGATACTATTGCGACACTTCGTAAACTCTGCTTAAATTATGAAAAAATTCAATGTCTTTCTTCACAGTTTCGGGAACCGCCTAGGCCAACTTATAGCACCTTAGCTCCAGACTTAGCATATGTAAGATCGGAACCAAAACCAAATTTTTATAAAAACAATTACCGGCCTAACTTCCGTAAGAATTATTACAATTCATTTAATCGCGATTCTACACTGAGCACGAGTAACGCGAACGCACCCGTGGCCGCAGTTTCCGACGTGGCAGGTATAGAACAAGGACCAAATGACTCGACTAGGAAAGCCGCATTTTGTCCGCGCTGCCGTAGTAGTGATCACTCGTTACGTCAGTGTACACAAGACCGCTATCCGATATGTTTTAAATGTGGTCTAAAGGACTTTACCTTTCTTAATTGCCCTACGTGCCATTCTGTCAAGGAACAAAAAAACTAGTTACAGAAGGTTGTTGCACTAGATCAAAAAATAATAATAGCAGTAATTTCAACCAAAACGAGTGGCAAAGTTGGTTAAATACTATTAAAGTGTACTTTTCTACGTACTCTATTGCAACAATCTTCGATAAAAAACCGACTGGGGATCTACGGCCCTATGTAACTGTCAACGTGGGAAGTCTTTCTATGAGCGGATTATTGGACTCCGGATCAGCTGTAACGATACTCGGAAATAATGCGCATCATAACCTGGTAGCATCCACTGGTCTAAAGCTTTGCGACGGTGACTATTCTAAGTCATTTATAACTGCAGGCGGCCACAAGATGGCAAGTCTTGGCTATATAAACCTACCTGTGACCTTTCAAGAGCAATTTCATATCCTAAAAGCCTATATTATACCTACTGTGACTTCACCTCTGATCTTAGGAGTAGACTTTTGGCAGAAATTTAACCTTTTTCCTAAATATTGCGATACCATTTCATTATCAACTACTGACAATCAGATCTCAACTGTAGATGAAGAATCAGTTATGCTTCATTCCTTCGACGAGCTTAGCGATACTGAACAGGCTACCGCCAAGGACATTATTAAAGAGTTCGAATCTATTTCCACTGGGGTGGCAGGTTTAGGCCGTACTCATTTGGCTGAGCACAATATCGATACAGGAGACTCCCCGCCTATACGACAGCGGTACTACAGATTGCCACCTGAAAAGTTGCGGATTATATGCAAGGAACTTGATGAAATGGTTCAACTGGGCGTGGTTGAACCGTGTGAGAGCCCTTGGTCGTCACCTATCCTACTGACTCCTAAGAGAGATGGGAAGCTGCGGTTCTGCCTCGATAGTCGTAAACTTAACTCAATCACTCGCAAAGATGCATATAAACTACCATATGTATCTGAAATCCTCGACAACCTCAAGAACGCAAAATATTTAAGTAGTATAGACTTGTCTAAAGCTTTTTGGCAAATACCGATTGCTGAACTGGACCGTGACAAAACTGCATTTTATGTTCCTACCCGCGGTACATTTCGGTTTGTCACTATGCCTTTTGGGCTTACGAATGCACCGGCGACACAACAGAGGTTGGTGGATCAACTATTTTACGGACCAGAATTTGAAAACTCAGTGTTTGTATTTTTAGACGACATTATTCTAGTGTCATCAGATTTCCAAAGTCATATTGCCTTGCTTCACAAGGTTCATTGCAAACTTCGATCAGCAAAATTGACTATTAATTTGGAAAAATCATCATTTTTTCGGAACGAGCTTAAATACCTGGGTTACGTTGTTAACTCTAAAGGCCTACACGTAGACCCTGGTAAAGTTGAGGCTATACTTAATTTTCCTACCCCAACAAATAAAAAAGAAGTCAAGAGGTTTCTAGGTACCGCTTCGTGGTACCGGAGATTCATTCCTAAATTCAGTTCAGTAGCTGGTCCACTCAACAAATTAACGTCTACTAGTAAAAAAAGCATACCCTTTGTTTGGTCAAAGGAAGCGGAAGACGCTTTTAACACATTAAAGGAATGCCTCATATCTGCTCCTATTCTATCTTGCCCAGATTATGACAAACCGTTCGAGGTCCACACTGATGCTAGTGATTACGGCGTCGGAGCCTTACTTACTCAAACTTTCGATGGTGTGGAGTGTCCTATAGCCTACATGAGCAAGGCCCTTTCTAGTGCTGAAAAAAATTATAGTATTACGGAACGAGAGGCCCTAGCCGTTCTCGTGGCTATTGAGCATTGGAGGTGTTACCTTGACAATGGCATGAAGTTCACAGTATATACTGATCATTCTGCATTAAAATGGTTTCTGAATTTAAGTAACCCAACTGGACGTCTTGCTCGCTGGGGTGTACGCCTGTCTGTGTTTAACTTTGAAGTTAAGCATCGCCGTGGCTCCGATAATATTATTCCTGACGCATTGTCTCGCATATGCCCTGTGTCTGCCATTGACGATACCATCGACTCAAGCCAGTCTAATGACCAGTGGTATCTCAATATATTTAATGGTTGCCAGACTTCTCCTACATCATTCCCTAACTATATTATTAAAAACCAAAAACTTTATAGATTAATGAAAAGTAGATGCACCTTGCGTGAAGAGTTTGACTGGAAAGAGGTGATACCTACTGAAAGTAGACACTCGGTAATCGAGGAAAACCATTCGGAACCGACTGCTGGACATTTAGGCGTATTTAAAACATATAAGCGACTGGCACTCCGTTACTATTGGCCGGGAATGCATTCAGATGTTGTGAGATTTATTGCCTCCTGCGATGCTTGTATCGCGCATAAACATATCAACCATGCTCCTCTAGGAGAAATGGGTCGCCCTAAAGTATGTTCGAGGCCATTTCAGACAATAAGTATCGATCTCGTAGGACCACTACCAGTGTCTAGGAAACAAAACTCCTTCTTATTTGTCGTCACTTGCTGTTTCAGCAAATACTGCTTGCTATTTCCAATTAGACGAGCTACTGCTGATATTGTAACTAAATTACTAGAAGATAATGTATTCCTGATCCATGGTGTTCCTTCTACTATAATTCTAGATAACGGGAAACAATTCATAAGCGTCAAACTAAAAAAAATGCTTGCTAAATATAAGGTTCCAAATGTGCACTATACTCCAAAATATTCCCCACACATTAATACAGTCGAACGTTATAATAAAACAATTATGACTGCAGTGTCTACATTTATTGAGCATGATCATCGAACATGGGATCAGTCGATAACACAGATTCAATTTGCGATCAACAGCTCGGTAAACGAGGTAACCGGATATACCCCTTCATTTCTCGTGTATGGCCGTGAATTGGTTGTGTGTGGTTCGCATTATGTCGACACTGAGTGTGAGGACGAAATTCATCAACCCCGCGATGGTTATGCAGAAAACCTTGGTGCGCTGTCTACAATATTTAATAAAGTGCAGGTAGCATTGTTGCAGGCACACTCTAGAAATTCACAACATTATAATCTACGTCGTAAACCTGCCGAGTTTAAAGTCGGAGACGTGGTCTGGAAGAGGACTTTCTACCAAAGTGATAAAGATAAACGATTTTCCAAAAAGTTAGCACCTAAGTTTATAAAGTGCAGAATTATTGGTAAAAAATCAGCTCTTGTATACGAACTGTCTGACGATTCTGGTCATTCTTTAGGTAGTTGGCATATAAAAGACTTTAAACATATTAATTACAAAGAATAGTAGACGGATTTTCGTTTAGGACGCTAAATCCTTCTATTTGAAGCGGGGTACTGTAACACTGCATATCAGTGCACCGTTAATATTATAGTTATTCTGTACGGAACCGCAATTATTACTGTAATCGGATAAGGTTTTCTTATTCGTTTTTTGGTATTAGCGCTGCGGCGCGGACTCCTATACGCTGAGAACTCGTATGATCCCGAAGATGCCCGAGTGTCTATCGGCTCGCGTTCGGTTTTCTCTAGCGTCACACCACTTTGAGCTATCGACTTGGACCTACGTCGCTTTCCGTTTTGATACGAGTATTAGCCGTTAAGGTTTAAATATCGCTGCTTTGTAAAATCATTAAAATATTAGTGAAGTGTTGATCCCGCTGGGGTGAGTTCTCATCGCTTTTTTAGCTTTTAATTAAAGTAGGTTATGTGCTTAATGTTTTAGTAGAATAGTTATTTGTTATTAGTTGAGCACTTTTCGCACTTATTGCAAAGCAGATCGCTTGGCTTTGACCGAGGGCCGTAAGGAAGCTATACTGCACCGCTAATGCCTACTCCTGGGCTTCCAGGATCAGTCTACCCTTTACACCGGCCTTGAGAAGGGAAGGCCGCTGTGCACACTGGCCGCTACTGAAGACGAGCTGCGAAGTTAATCCAGCCCCAAGACCTACTTACTCTACTGCAGCCAGTCCCCCTGTCAGGCCAGTGATCTCCTTATCAGTGCGCGTACTACCTGGTGTTATTTGGAACAGACATTATAGTAATTTTATTATAACCTATGGTTTCATTGACCTACGACCCTACTTCTGCAGCTGATGTTATATTAAACATCCCCTAACGCCGCACTTTTCTTATTTACAATAAAATGCATCTTTACTAGTATTATACTTAAGCACCACGGGGATTTGGCCCATCGTAGGATATGAACAATATGTCAACCAACAGTGGTGGACTAGGATGGTCGAGAAAGAAACACCACGGATATACATAGTCCAGAGCAATAAAAACCAGTCATTTAGTACAGAATTTCCATAGAAAGTAACCCGTTCTCATTGCTACCGAGTGTATTTTAAATAGAAAGTCAGGATAGTTGTCCAATTTCAAATAAAAACGCCGTAACTATGACAAAAATACTAATCATGCAAAAATATTCCAAGCATTTTTGTAAAAACACAAAGTGTTTGAACAGACTTAATAAAATGTACTTATTGATGTAAAAATATAACTAAATGCCCAGTTTCTAATAAAACTACAAAAGTCGTTCAAATTGATGCCATTTGTCGAATATTTTCTGTTGCTTGTTAATGTAGAACTCAAAAAGTGTTTACAATTCACGAAATCGCAATTTCATATTGAAGTAAAGTTTTCTCTTCATTGCACATAAAATAACAACATTATTATATATTTGCATCGATACATGGAATAGGTAGCACAACAAGTTGTTAATCTTCTAATTTTAAGAAAACATTTTCGTTTTTTTAAAACTAGCTGCCGGCCAGCGGCTTCGACCCCGCTCCTTATTTCCGACTTTTCTGTTGGTTTTTTTTCTGTCACACAAACCTTGTCCTGACAATTAAATAAAGGTTCACTTCCAAGGGTACGTAACACACACACACAGTCGCACGCGTCTCGCGACAATAGTGGACACTATGAAAACATATGGCATCGCATGACCGGGGATCCTATCATATCATAACTAAAGTTTCATAAATGACTCATTTCACAAAAATATAATTTGACAACCCGCGTTTTTTTCCGAAACTGTAAATAATTCTGGATTTATATTAGGACCATCGTGTAGAATCCTATAGGTTAGGTTAGGTTAGTTCTATAAAAATCCTGTAATACTTGCAGTTACAGAAAATAAGCGGGTTTTGAAATAAATAGGTTGCGAAACGATGCATTTGTCAAAGATTTGTCGGCGACAAGGCAGAGAACCAAGTGGCCGACGAATGCGAAGCGGTGCCATACGTCTATAGTTTCTACTACTGTCGCGAGACGCGTGCGACTGTCGCGCGCATCTGTCGCATCGGCTACCCTTGGAAGTCAACCTTTACGACCACAACAAAAAAGAATTATCTAATGTGTTAGAGTCGTTCGGAAGTTATGCGCGTACACACATTTAGGCGATGCATTTTTATTTAAATAGATTAGTACCGGGAAGAGCGAGCGTCGCTCGTGTTGAAAACGAATTTTGCCGAAGATGACAAATTAACAGATTGATTTTTCGCCCCTGTAAACCCGCTAAATTTAAAATTTTATCGAAATCAAATATGTATACAAATATTGCTATATATAATTATGACAACCTCTTAAATAATTTATATTACATGTATTCTGTATTACACAGATTACTGGTGTTTCATAAATCTCATTTACAAACATTAAACAAATATCTAAAATATTTGATGGCACATTTTTATTACATTTTAGATGCATCGGATACCTACTTAGATTTATATGCGTAATAATACTTTGTTAAATTTAAAATAAATCTCTACGTCTTATAACTAAAAATAATAATTATAATAAATATATACTTAATTACATAAATAGTTTTAAGTAGTTGATACAACGAGGCAAAGGCACATTAAGGGCCGTGTTCACCAACAATTAATCGGACGGTTAAATCTTAATCAGCTGTTAATCAATACATCTGACACCCGTTAAACTGCTAATCGTCCGTTTAATTGTTGGTGAACACGGCACTAAATGAGGCTTTGAATTTATATACGGTCATACCGTTAGGTATACATAATGTATAAAATCAAATGGGTATCAAAAAACCGTAGATCCATAAATAATTACTGAAATTATTATCTACATAAGACAATGATCATATATATATATTTTTTTAATTTTCCTAGCAATCCGCTCCTAATTTTCCCGAATAGTACTTATACATTAGTACTTATAATACAAATAAGCCGTTTTTGGGAGAAATTCTCTATGGCATAGCTTAGGTAACTAAACACGGTAACAGACTAACAAAAACAACGGCTTTTTTTCATCCTACGTGTTAAGAGATTATTATTTACTCATAATGTGGTCATACCACACATAACCATACAATACCACAACTAATTTTATTGAGACATTTTTGTCGTTTGAATGTGATCCAGAGACAAAAATATTCATCTAAATTTGAATTGTTTGCTTTCATTTAAAAGTCTAGTCGTTTAGATCTTATTAAAACCTGGTAATTTGCTAAATAAAGTCCGTATCTTCACGAGTTAAAAAGTTTCTCTGCAACTAAGGGTAAAGTTGCAAATTCAATAAAAGTACTCTTTAGATCTAAGCGGGACAGCATGTTTTATCTAAGCATCAGGCTCCTTCATTTTGAAGGGTTTTCTCCAACTTCTTAGTTCTTCCGCAGAAGTAGTCTTCTATCTCTTGAAGAGTGCGTCCTTTCGTCTCTGGGAGGAATATGTAGAAGAACACGATACCTGAAACACAGTCAAAATTTTAAAAGAACTCTATGGGAACTGCCCGTCAAACTGAACGATGATCAAGGAGTTAGATCAAGGGGAAGTACGTCTATTCTTCAATGAAGTTAAAGATTAGACAGAGGAGATACAATTTTTTGACAAATAAGTAGTACAGAAATTACACTTATCACTACCGTAAGTAACTATGGCCAAGATGCAAACTACAGATAAAATAGAGAAAAGTGTTTTTTTATGTTAATGAGAAGGCACACGAGCACTCAGGCCACCTGATGGTAAGTGAAATCTGAGACCCATAGACATGTGAATTCTCAAGACTATAATCCTAAGACCTTAAATGCGTTGCCAACCCTGAGGACTAAGATGGAATGCATCTATGCTAGTAATTTCACCGGTTGTTTCATCCCCACACCGGAACACAACAATGCGAGGCGCGTCGTTAATGGATAAGATGATGGTAGCGATCCGGACGGACCCTGCACAGGGTCCTATCACCACTAAATAGACAAATAACATAAAAGTGAAATACCATTCGTTTCTAGATATTTTTCCACTTTACCTACAAGCTAAGGACATGAGTTAACGGTTGTTAATATTTAATACTTACCGCTAATAGACATGGCACCGTACACTCCAAAGGCGCCGTAGTAGTTAAGTAAGCCCTTCAGAAGGGGAAAGGTCTTGACGACGGAGAACACTGAGAGATGCGCCGCCATCGTCGTCATTCCACCCACTATACCACGGACCTGAAGAGATTAATTAATTGCTAAAAACGTTACATTGAACACATACATTCCGCTTGGTAGCTACGGTTGCCACGATTAATTTGAAGGGGCCCTAGCCAAGATGCAAACGCTCCTAACGTTTTTTCTTTTCTATCGCTCAAAATGTAAGGGATGACAGTCGACCACGTGGTTTATCGAAACGCACGAAAATGTCACCCCATACATTTTGAGCGATAGAAAAGAAAAACGTTAGGAGCGTTTGCATCTTGGCTAGGGCTCCAGAGCTGCACAGTTGGTAGCTCAAGTCACCAAAAGCAAGGAAGAAGATGACTGTGTAAGTGTTTTTTTTGTAAAACGACCAGTGGGCCTAACATGATGCAACGCACAGAAAAAGCCTTATTGCGCTTCCTGTAAGAGGAAAGCGTGCTCAGCCCACTGGTCGCTGGATGTCAAATCTATAATTGGTTGTCTTATCCAGCATATGCTAATAAACCTAGGTTCTGAAGGTTTACCTGCGAAGGATACACCTCCCCGATCATGACCCAGGGCACGATGAGGTAGCCGAGCGTGCAGAAGATGGTGAAGAGGAAGATGGCCACGACGGGGATCCAAGAATGCGCCAGCGGGACGCCCTCCTCTTTCCACAGCTCCACGAAGTACATGTACACTGCCAGGGTCACCATCGTTGTGCCGCAGCCGACCGCTGGAATAGAAAACCACTTGGATTGATTTCAAAGTTGAGAAACGAGCTCGTATGGGGGATTCTATGTAGGTTTTTTTTATTGTTGAAAGAAAATTTATTGAGATTCATCCTTCAAAGGCAAGAGTTATTCGAGAGTAAACCCATTATACTTACTTACTTATCACAGGACAATGTCACACAAATTGACCTAGTACCAAACTAAACTCTAGGCTTGTACTATGGGTCCTAGACAACGATAAACTTACTTAAATAGAGAAATACATACTTAAATACTCAGGAACAAATACTCGTGCTCATCACACAAATATCCGCCCTTACCGGGATTTGAACCCAGGACCGCCAGCTTCGAAGGCAGGCTCACTCTCAGCTAGGCCAGCGTGTCGTCGTTATGAATAAAAAAACGTATTTAGTAATGTATTTAATAAGAATTATAGTAATGTATTTGTTTATACGTATTTATTTGCTATTTTTATCTTTACCTTCTGTCTCTTAAATGGATTTAGGTACGTTTAGCCATCCGCTATTTATATTTCTCTCTCAATCGATCAAAGGTTAACTTAAAGAGATCCCTTAAAGACATAATTTCGCCTCTGTACATAACTTTTGTTTCTGTTTCGTTTTTTCTCTTGTTATTTTCTGTTTGTGCAACTAAGAGTTTATATATATCAATGCAAAAGCTTCATAGCTTTGGTAGCCATAAACCAAGACAAGATATCAAAGAGGAATCAGTTGAATGCCAAATCGATAAAAGAAAAATAATTAAATAACGATTAATGTTCAATTATTTACTAGCTCCTTGAGTTTACTCGGTTGATTTGAACGGCGTTAACCCACCGGACACGAAGGTCAGGGGCCGACGGCCACACCGCCGACACAGGATGCAGCCCACCACTGTGAAGATCAGCCGGACTATCCCCATGCCTATCGTCAGCTTGTACTTGTCCATCGTGGCACCTGACGCCTGCAAATACGGTCCAAATATTGCAACAACAACAACATATTCAAGGAATGTAACCCAAAATCCAACCCTACTCTTACATCCTACTTCTGTGTGTTAGTTTTTAGGGTTCCATACCCAAAGCGTCATAACGGGACCCTATTACTTAGAATCCTCTATCCATCAGTCTGTGTGCCTGTCTGTCACCAGGCTGTATCTCAAGAACAGTGATAGTGTAGTAGTTGAAAATTTCAGACGATGTATTTCTATTGCCGTTAGACAAAAACAGAATAAAATTAATATTTGTCTGCTCCTTTTTGCTCGATATTGATAACGGCATCAGGTAGACGCTTGAAATATTTACAGAATATCTAGTTATTATTTTAAAAATAAATAATTAAACTTATATACATACATACATAACGTCACGCCTTTATTCCCAGAGTGGGGTAGGCAGAGCAACAGAATACCAACAACTCTAAACTTGTTGATAATTCTGTAACCACATTTTGCATAGTCAGGCTAAGATGTTTACCAGTGTATTAGTGACAGGTTGCAAGCCCATCGCCTAACAGTACTACAAGCCTTTATTCACGGGAAGTCATGGAGTGGCACTATTCTAACCCGGCAACCACACGCGCCAAAACTAAACTTAAACGAAACAAATATTAAAGGGGCCCCATACAACATGTAAAGTGGCCAGTGTTAAAAAAGGTTAACCTCAAAGACTTCGACAGCGTAGAATGTGATGATGTTGACTCCGCACCACTGGTAGATGAAGAAATAGATGGCAAGGATGGCAAACGGCTTCAGCGCTGACGGCGCCAGCAGCGCCTTTATATGCTCCTTGATGCCTTTCAGCCTGTGATTAACATTAAACAATAATAAAATAATAAATATCACGGGACAATGTCACACAAATTGACCTAGTCCCAAACTAAGCTCTAGGCTTGTACTATGGGTACTAGACAACGATAAACATACTTAGATAAATATACTTAAATTCAAGATTGGAAACTCATCATATAATTACCTTGACACAGTTCAAGCTGTGTAATTTATTTTTGTGTAAATCTACTGAAAATGTTGTATCAACTAACGACACGTTGGCCTAGTTGGGAGTGACCCTGCCTTCGAAGCCGACGGTCCCGGGTTCAAATCCCGGTAAGGGCAGATATTTGTGTGATGAGCATGAGTATTTGTTCCTGAGTCTTGGATGTTTTCTATGTATTTAAGTATATATTTCTCTACATAAGTATGTTTATCGTTGTCTAGTACCCATAGTACAAGTCTAGAGCTTAGTTTGGGACAAGGTCAATTTGTGTGACATTGTCCTGTGATATTATTACTATTATTAATAAACGGGGCAAAACTTAGTGTACCTACCTAAGTATTGTGTTTTATATGTTTTTTACATTTTCTCTAAATCAAATTAAACTCAATACCTACTGTTTTTTATGCTTGGTCCCTATTAAAGGTATACTAAAAAGAGAAAATTGTAAGTGAGTAGTGAAGGTGTCACGTTTGGGATCAAACTGACCGTAGCAATAAGCAGACTTACGGTTCAACATGGTTCTTTTCCTTGAACGTTATCATCCGCTGAAACTCCTCGTCTATGTTGCAGGTGGAACCACGAAGCTTGATCAGGGAGCTCTCGGCTTGGTCCATCTTCTCCTTCCCGAAGAGATAGTTGGGGGTTTCCGGTAGAAGGACCATCCCAATGAGAGAGACGATAGGAATTATAGCGCTTACTCCAGCTAGAATGTTCCATGACGTCACACTGCCGATGACGTACTAGAATAGAAAAGTTATCACAATTAAAATTAATAAACGTACTTTCAAAGCGCCTGGTCGACGCTACTCGTGAACAATCAATCAATATCAATCAATAATTAATTATTGGAATTTGACATCTTAACAATAATGGAGAACATCGCAGCTTGCAAGAATAATAGTAGATACTCGTATCAAACTAAGTTCAGTATAAAAATAAAAGTTGAATTGCGAAGAATAGGTAGTCTAAAGTTATGTAATACGGGCCGTTACTACAAAAAAGATATTCTCCAAAAACCACAAGCATGAGCTGATTTTCTATTTAAATTGTAGTATTAGGACTATCAAGAAAATAAAGCAGCTAAAATATCCGTTCATTTTAATAAAGTTTATTTTATGTACGTTTTAGACAACCACCAATTATTAAGATTCTTTTTAAATTACATACATACATACATAGCATCACGCCTTCATTCCCAGAGTGGGGTAGGCAGAGCTACAGAAGTACCAACAACTCTAAAAAGACTTGTTGATAATTCTGAAACCCTATTTTGCACAAGTAGGCTAAGATACCAGTGTATTAGTGACAGATTGCAAGCCCATCGCCTGCCTAACAGTACCTACTACAAGCCCTTATTCCCTTAGTCACCTCTTACGACATCCACAGGAAGACATGGAGTGCAGTATTCTAACCCGGCAACCACACGGGGATAAAATCTTTTAAAATTAATCATGGAAATATTTCAAGATTTTCAAGAACATGAACCTATAATAATGTGTTCTGCCTAAAGTAACTAAGCGGTACTTATGACTCCGAAAAACATAATCCATAGAATTTTGGATCCATGGACATTTAAGACTGTTAATAGTAACACGATAAGAATATAGTAATTTTTGAAATCAGCTCACAGCATACGCTCTAGTACAAGTCAAATCAAGTACGTTGCTATATATTGTAGTACCTTCTCGCAGTAACGTATACTATACGTAACGTAACAAGGTACCTACTAAAATGTACTTTCGAATTCGTTCATACCTATATTTTTTTTTTTGTTTTTATAGGTTAAACTCGAATGATTTTCACAATTTCATCGTCTATTTGGCAAGAGAAGTGAATGAATAAGGAATGAATGAATAGAATAAGTAGCTTGGTTATGCCTAGAAGGTTTCCATTTCATGCAGAAAAGTAATCCGACTAGAAGTGAAAGTACACGTGCAAGCCATAACTGAGACAAACGTGTCGCCTACAATTTCAAAACCTTGACTTCTTGATTAAAAGGCACTGCACAACATAATAGAACGCATTTCATTTCCCTCATATGGCCTCCGTACATGAGTAAACACTTTTGTTGTTGTTCTATATTAGCTATAGGTACTTCATTTGTTTAAGTACTTACATATATTTAAAGAAAAAACGTAAACGTAAACGTAATAAAAGTTGTAACAAAAGTACTACATTACTATGGTAACGGAATAGGATTTTTAAGTTCATAAATTGATCTGCCATAATTAAGGCTCAGTTTCATAGCCCGCATGCTTTTCATGATGGTAATTCATCATTTTATAAATATCAGTGAACAATGTCACACAAATTGACCTAGCCCCAAACTAAGCTCTAGGCTTGTACTATGGGTACTAGACAACGCTAAACTTACTTATTCAGAGAAGTACATACTTAAATGTATCTATAGAAAACATCCAAGACTCAGGAACAAATTCTCGCGCTCATCAATAAGTATCTGCCGTTACTGGGATTTTAACCCGCGACCGCTAGCTTCGTTAGACAGGGTCACTACCAACTAGGCTAACGTGTCAAATTATCGAATTTCACTTTGATCGAATGTATCATTTCATGGAGTTTAATTTAAAAAAAGCTATTTTCTGCTGAAACCATAATGTTTTCAGGGTATCTTAAACAATAATTACGTAGGTTAGGTTATGTTTCAGCAGAAAATAGCGTTCGATGAAATTAAATTCGATGAAATAAAGAAAAGTGTTTCGATAAAAATGATAGACACCCTTTCGTGATACATTGCATCGCTGCAATAGCTCCAGGCTCAATAATGTTATACCAGCTCGTCAATAGATTGCTACAAGCATGCGGGCTATTGCCCAATGGAACATTAGACTTTATGTTGTTATCCCTAGCGACGCTCAGTACGGCGGGCTCCTAAGTACGTACTTGATATAAATTAAATAAACAGAAGATAAAGCAGAACAGCCTCTTAGTACAGTCAGAGTTGAGAATATTCATTACAATAAAATGAAATGTTTTAAAAAACAATAAACCGCCTTCAAAAACCCATTTTTCAAATGTTAATAAGGTCAGTCAAATTGAAGTTGGCGTCCCACATTTTTTTAACCATAACATCTTTTCTAATGGTTACAGGACAGTCAAATTGAAGTGGGCTTTTGATTCAATAAATGTTGACTTTTTGTTTATAACCACACAAGCAATTTTAAAATGGCAGACACAATTTTAAAGTCAGACGATTGCCTAAAACTATATACATACGTTACATTTACATAGTTAAGTAATATTCTAATTTTAGGGCTATCCATTAAATTGTCAGTGTGCTGTTCATAACTGTTTTTCAGAGGAATTTCAGAGTTGCATAATAAGGTTTTTCTTCAAGGCCAGTACCACGTTTCCGCAGGTATTTGTACCTACGTAAACAATATGTTCTTATTGTTTTATGAATAGTGGTCTGTAAGGCAGTACATAGGTGGGTACATGATGATAATTGTTACTATAGTGACGTCTCTAACGAATACTATGATAAGTACCTACTATTATGTAGTTTAGTATTAGTGGCATTACACACGCGTACACTATAGTGCCCGGCCGTTGTGAAGTAAATCCTGACACCTGTCATTCCAGTACAAATTATAACCTCAAACCTAAAAATAGGCTATAAATTGTACTGCGATGACAGGTGTCAGGATTGACTTCTCAGCGATAGGTACGCGTTAAGGTATTTTTTTTGATAGCAGATTAAATATCACACTGCTGATCACACTGAAATTCTAAGTCATCATCTCATGTTTGTAGGCTTGTTATTATAAGCCTTAGCGAAATTAACTTAGCAATCGCAGTTATTAAGTTTCCTTGCTGATTAAAAAAAAAACAAGTAATTTTCCACCACCACAAACTATTCATACAGAATTCTATAAATTGCTTTATGTTAAAAGTCCACTCACGACGTCTCAATCAACGCGAACTTGCTAATTTAATGTAAGCCCGAACTAAATCACGTGAAACTACGACATTTTTGCACTGCGTAGACATGATATCCAAAATAGCTACAATTTATAGTTTTCCACTTTAAAGGATTGAGAGGCGACGCTTAAATCACCTAGCCGTATTTTTTTTCGAGTTCCGTACCTAGTCAATAAGGAACCCTTATAGTTTCGCCATGATTTAACTAAGACCCTTTAGTGGTGGTAGGACCCTGTGCAGGGTCCGTCCGGATCGCTACCACCATCTTATCCATTAACCACCCGCCAAGCAACAGTGTTCGCATTGTTGTGTTCCGGTGTGGGGATGAGACAACCGGTAAAATTACTAGCATGGAGGCGTTCCATCTTAGTCCTCAGGGTTGGCAACGCATTTGAGGTCTTAGGATTATAGTCTTGAGAATTCAAATGTCTATGGGTCTCGGATTCCACTTACCACCAGGTGGCCTGAGTGCTCGTGTGCCTACTCCTTACCATAAAAAAAAGAGACTTGGTACAGTCAAGGTTATAAATATGTATACACTTTAGTACCTTGTCATTTTAATCACTGTAACAATGTCATATGGCAGTTTAAACATGACGTTAATTAGACAAGGTACTAAAGTGTATACATATTTATAACCTTGACTGTACTACAAAGCCGTAATTTGGCACAGTTATATATGAACATTATGTCGACATTGTTGTTAAAAAAAAAATTGCAGACAGACATGGCAAAACTATAAGGGTTCCTTGTTGACAACGGATCCCAAAAATGTTAAAAGTCAATATTTGTCATTGTGTTACATTATTTACCGGCGTTTCGCTAATCCTTCATAGGTAAACATCGGTCGTCGAGTGACACACCTTGTTAGACTAGTACACTAACGTGACAGGGGGTGTGTCCTGATGATCACTTACCTTACATTTTTATCGTATATTATAGGTAAGTTAATTGATTACATGGACTGGACACTAAGGGTGCTTTTCACTTCAGCGATAAAGCAAAGAGTAGCGAGAGAGAGCTCAAAACGATTAATGAAATTGCAGAAAAATTAAAAACTCTTTGTCGAACGGTCGACCGGGTGAGCGAAGTCATTATGTTATGAGTAGGTACACATCGCTAACTCGTGGCATTTAGGTAGCACTTGACAGTTTCTAACACGCTAGTGATGTGACAATGTTTGCATGATTTTATTTTAATGAGTGTCTGAGTCTAAATGTTTTTATACTTTATATTTTTAAGAATTCAAGAAAAAAAAATTGTGAACGAATCAAAGAAGCATCTTTTAGTCAAAAATTCGTAATAGTAAATGCTAGTTAGTAAATTATATTCATATTCTAATTTTCATTAACCACATTTTTTTAACCCCCGAAGCAAGAGAGGTGTTATAAGTTTGACGTGTAAGTGTGTGTGTGTGTGTGTGTGTGTGCCTGTCTGTGGCACCGTAGCTCTTAAATGGATGAACCGATTTGAATGCGGTTTTTTTTATTTGAAAGCATGCTTTCTAGCGGTGGTTCTTAGACATGTTTTGTCAAAATCGGTTCAGCCGATTTTGAGATATTGAGCTTTCAGGGGGTAAAAAGCCCTCGATTTAACGGCGACACCTACTTTCAGAGCTGATATCTCTAAAACTGACAAACCAATGTTCGTTAAATTTTGCTAAGAACCATCCTGATTAATGTAGCTTTGTTTTAAAAAACCTGCGTCCAAATACATTGCTCCGTTTGGGGGTTACGTTGCCACATACAGACACTCAGATAGAGAAGTTTAAAAAGCGTGAAATATAAAATTAAATTAGAAATTCAAAAAAACTTGACTTAAAACAGTCCGTAAAAAAACCTCTAAAAAGTAAAAGACAATAAGTATTAGTGGCCCTGTAATTTTACTTATAAGTAGGTTAATATTTTGATCCAAGTGTCGTCGCGTAGGAGTGAGGGCTGATTATTTGATGTATAGGTAGTTAACGGAACACTGACACTAACTAAACTGACACGGCGTACATGAAATAATATAAAATACTCGTACCCCAGCTACTTACCGGTCCCCGACGTGTCAGTTTAGTTAGTGTCAGTGTTCCGTTAACTGGTACCTATTTATCAAACAATCAGCCCTTACACCTACGCGACGACGCTTGGATCAAAATATTAATACCTACCTATAAGTAAAATTATAGGGCCACTACTTATTATATTTTCCTTTTTAGAGGTTTCTTCACATACTGTTTTAAGTCGGGGTTTTTTTTAAATTTCTAATTTATTGTGAAGAATGAGAATACTCTTTAGTAGACTATATTGCAATATTAAGTTAAATTACTTTTGTGTTTGTTAACGTAGATCTGATGGCTCGTATTTAAATATTTGCTAAATTCGTATAAGCAAATATTTTTTATTGATTTACCACAGTCTTGCGTCCGAGTCACGTTATTCAAACCATTTGATAACGATAATTGGACATTGACATAACAAAATTAGATATGTCACACGCGCAAATAAACAGGCAAACATTCAAACGGCCTGTTGTTGCACAGGATGCTCGTGATATCGTCGTTATCCGTGTTTACTTTGATTGGACATAATGTGACTCCCCAATCCAAGACCGACTTTAAGACGGCTAGCTTCTATATTTTGTCATTATTATTCACAAACTGTTGCCATTTCGAGTAAAAAAACACGAAAAAGATAACACTTACCCGAGAAATTATTGCGTGTATTATAAATACTGCGTGTTGGTTGAGGTATTAACAAGTTTATTTTTAAATATCTCGTGATTTATGTGTGAAATATACTTCACTATAGGTATGTTTTGTGAAAATTGTAAGTCTTTTAGAAGCAGAGCAATAGAGATTATAAACACTGTACGAATATATGTTAATTCCGAACAATTCCGAAGAGGCATAACTCCGAATTGAACAAAATTCCGAATGCATTTTTTTAATGGAAGACATATTTTTTTATGTCACTCATAAATCAAACCTAACCTAACCTATGTACCTATATTAATTAAATATGCATTTAAGCTATGATAGGTTCAGCATAACATAACATAGCTATCGGAAAAATGAAATTTCGGACCAATTTTAAGGTGTTCCCATGATTAAAGGGTTCATGCGATACGGTTATTTACTGTATTTATCATGCTAACCGTACTAAACGCGGTACAGTAACCGTAGGTAACTTTCTTATTTAAGAAATAGGTGTCACTAACAGACTTTTAACTAACTCAGAAAGAAGTCAATCTTGATAGTTTTTAGGGTACCGTAGTCTAACTAGGAAGCCTTCTAGTTTCGCTATGCACGTCCGTCCGTCTGTCTGTCCGTTCGTCCGCAGCTTAGCTCAGAGATTATAAGTACTAGTAAGCTGTTACTTGGCATGAATACTACAAATTAGTCACGCCGACAAAAAGGTACTAAAAACAATAATATTGAAAAAATAAAAATTACCTCCTCCACACGTACTTAAGTAGTGGGGGTGGTTTTTTTCTCGTCTACCCCATAGAGCGGGCATGTCGTTGGATAGGTCTTATTCTATATTGCGGGTTTGTGGAAACAAATTTTCGAATAAGGTATCCGTTTTGTGATACTTATATAAATATTACGTTTTAAACTGTAAATTCTTATTAGAGTCACTAGTGTAAGCGTACAGCTAAAACTAAAAATTCTTAAAATCTGAAAAATATCTTGAATGAAAGCGCATATAACGATTTTAACTGTAAGAAAAACTATCAACATTAAGTAGACTTGATTGGGTGCAAGCAGATATGGGCAAGTAAAGTGTTTATACCTAGTAAAAATCATCTAAGACAGCACCAAATAACTTAAATTATAAAATTATTTCATACTTCTTTGGAGATAGTTTTTTTTGTTTATAGTTCTTAATGGCTTCGGAACCCTACACTGGGCATGATCCGACATGCTCTTGCCGGATTTTTTATAATTGAAGGGTAAAGATTAACGATTAGGATTACATACGTACTCGTATCTTCGCTGTATATTAGCCACGCTTATAATGTTACTATGTAGTACGTAAATGAAGCCTATTTGTAATTGTAAGTTTTAAAGAATTCGTTTAAAATCTCAATACAGGTCGTTACGGCATTCTCATTCATTCCATCGCGACAAACACAATTATTTCAAAGGCCGTTGTTTGCGCAGAGTAAAAATACGCACTCTTCCAATAAAACAAGACAAAAATCGAACCAATACAAATCACACAAGGTTTAAAATCGAGTTATAAGCATTATCTCTAGAATTACCACAACAATAAGAGCGATATTACGGAGATCGCCCGTATTGTTTCTCCCGCCTGTTCTATTACCATTATAACTATATTCATCAAAGCCGTTTTGTGGGCGTGTGCTTTGTGCTGTAACGACTACGTAATTAAGGAAACAGACGTAGTTTTGTGTGTTAATCAACACCTCTGTGACGTTTTCGCGATCACGACTGCCCATCTGTGGGAGCCTTGTTACTGAGTCGTTGATACGAGTAGACAACAGGGTGTTCACGATTGTTAATTGTTTGTTTGTGGCGACGTTTTGTTGCAAATGTTGTGGCAATAGGTAGATCACGACATATCCACCATCGAAATTTGATAACGCGGTCGCGGTTGTTAGTGAGTGTGACCTACGAAGCCAGCGGTCCGGGTTCGATTGCCGGTTTGGGAAAATGTTTGTGTAATGATTGCAAGTGTCGTTAAGTCTTGAGTTTTTTCTATGCATTTAAGTATGATTCCTCAATATAAAGTAAACATGTTTATCGTGGTTTAGTACCCATAGTCAAGCCGAGAGATTAGTTTGTGATTAAATCGATTCGTGTAAAATGATTCCATATTTACTTATTTATTTCAACATTACCTTTACACACCATGCATTCTTCTCTCGCCCCTATATTGCAAATTTCAACGCTATTGTTATAGCCGTTTTCGAATCGTGATTACAAAAATAAGATCTAGATATTTTCAAACCAGTTTTTTTTTTTTTTTTACTGCTGTGGCCATAAATGTTGGTAAGTCGATTAATGGGAAAAATAGTTATGAACTTACCAAGCTAATTTTCTTTATAGTAAAACGACTGATACAGATATACTGTTGTGTCTCCATAGAAAGTAATCGTAACTTCTGGAGTACTCGGCGGTAACTGGAATTGACTGACTCGAATTTCAGCAGACCCCGCCAAGACTCGGCCTGCCAACCACCTCAGTCAATCCCCTACTTTCCGGGACTAGGCAATGTACTACCTATATTATCGTTCCTAGTATCCATAATACAAGCCTAGGGCATTGGGACTAGGTCAATTGGTGTGAGATTTTTCCCTTCTTCTTAACGTCAATATTTCCTAAGCAGTACGACTTCAGCTTTTGTATAGTCCAAAGGAACACCCACCTGAACGAGAACTCCAGTGGAGACTCCAACGGAAGCCAGCGCGCCTAGCATACCGCGCAGATGTGGCTGGGAGACCTCGCAGGTGTACACCCGGGCTGGCGCGCCCACCATGCCTGACCCCAGGCCCACCAGCAGCCTACCTGGACACCAGAAACAGGACGGGTCAAGGGATGGAAATCAAATATTTTTAACATTTGATGTCTGGGTGATGTATAGGTATCACCATCATTATCTTCGTATCAGCCAAAAGACGGCCACTGCGACATAGACCTTCCCCAAGGATCTCCATGACGGCCAGTTTTGTGCTATACATAGGCTTTCCACGATCCTTACCAGGTGACATAGGAATAGGAGGAGGAGATATAGGAGGCTGGGTAATGTTGTTGATCTTGGAGTTATTTACTAAAGTAACCTTCTACTAATACTTATTCCCCGTTTTATTTCTTTCTCGATCCTTAACAGAGATACAACACCGTCTACTTTCGTAAAAAAAATGCTTTGTTCAGTAGTCTAAGCAAGAATGGGTATTTCTTCCGACATGTTCACCATAATCTTTATTAGACAGCCTCCTTGGAATGTATCTGATACATTAAAATTTCTTGACGTCAGCAAAGGACTGTTTAAGTTCGTTATATGCATATATGCTACAACAGCACATACGTTAAGGGATAAGTTCGCCTTTGTACATCTTTTTATTTTTATTTTTTGTATTGTTTTGGTTTTTCTTTTGTACAATAAAGTGTTTACATACATACATACATACATACGTTTGCCTAGTATGGGGCGGTATCAAAGGTTTGGTAAACGACCTCAAAACTTACCAATATAGATCATGTTAACATTAGCCGCTGATGCGATGAGGAGCCAACCGATTATGAGCGGGACCTCCGTTATCATGAGGGTGAGCCGTCGGCCGATCTGGTCCATGAGGTAGCCGCTGAGGAGGCAGCCCACGGGAGTGCCGGCGGAGGACAGACTGGCTGGAAAGAACAGGTTAAAATGTACCATCGTTTCCGGGTGCTCCATTTATGGGTGCTCAAAGTTTTCCAAGAGAAAACCGTGGTAGCTTCACGAAAAGATGTTCGGTGGGCGCTGTAGAGAGTGAACTTGGCCTCTTCAACAAATTTTTACTCAAAAAATGGAGCTTAATGGTAGTTACTACTTAATAATATTGTTTCTAATGTGAAACCCTACATCCCTACGTCAAACTCTTTTTGCCAAATTATAGATGAGATAAAACCGCCAAAACTTAGTGTTTCTGATGCTGAAGAAAGAACGGCTAACAAGTTAGTACCAATTTCACCATACGATGTGAAATTTAATCAATGTTAATCGACTGTTAGTTCATACATTTTGACAACTGTTAACACTCTAATCGTCTGTTAAGTGGTTAACATCGGAAGTTAAACTCGGAATTTTAAATAGGAAAAGAAATAGTCGTTCAAAATGGATGACGTATTTTCTTTAATAGGTACTACTGATCCAGTATGAAGCAGTAAGAGATTGCAAACCCATGTAAGCCAGACTATTAACCCAGTTTTAGAACTAATAATTTTCCACACAGAGGGGCATTTCTACTGAGTAAAACGGTTATCGTATTGTCAGCATTATTGTAGCTCTTATTTACGTGAAAGTTTAACAAACATACGAGTACACACATAACATCACGCCTTCATTCTCAAAGTGTGGTAGGCAGAGCTACAACTCCAAATAACTTGTTGTTAATTCCGTAACCACATTTTGCACAATCAGGCTAAGATGTTAACCAGTTTAGTGACAGGTTGCAAGCCCATCGCCTTACAGTACCTAATGCCCTTATTCCGTTAGTCGCCTCTTACGACATCCACGGGAAGACATGGAGTGGCACGATAACATATCAAAAGTGCTCTGAACATTTCTAGGAAACGCGAACGTTTTGAGAACTTTATTATAACCTTAATTTATCGGTTTAATCCACGAGCAGCGACTCGAGAAACCAAACGCTTTGTACTTAATAAAAATACTAAGCGGTGTGTTTATCGTGCGTAAAGTGCGTCTGGATTTACCGGTTATTTTCGCTTGAAACCGGTTGTTTCAAAAATAATCTTATATAAAAGATCCTCCAAAAACCGGTTAAAAACCAGTTTTATGCGAACAGAACCAAAATGAAAAGGTTTTGCGTCAAGCATATAATAACCGTTTGAAAATTTTACCGGTATCCGAGCCTTGATTTATTCGGAATGTTTAGGGATAGAAAAACTTACCTATCCAACTGGCTTGTGACTCCGTGATATGTATACTAGATTCATTACTCTTCAGCTGCGGCAACACTGTTGCAGAGAACCCGAAGGCCATGCCTGTGTTGATGGTCCCTAGGTTGGCAATGAGTGAGGCCAAGATCTGTCTGAACGCCTTGCCCCGCCCAGCCTTGCCGGACTGAGGCTTTTGAGGTAGGGGGGTCTTGGTGATGACTGGAGTGGTTGTTCCATTGTAAACGAATGGTTTGGTGTCGATTCTGGAAAGAACATAAATAAATGTCAAGGGACAAGCTTACACAAAAAGACATCATGAAATAAATATCACGGGATATACATACACATAACGTCACGCGTTCATTCCCAGAGTGGGGTAGGCAGAGCTACAGAAATACCGACAACTCTAAAAAAAACTTGTTTATAATTCTGTAACCACATTTTGCACAAGTAGGCCAGGAAGTTTTCTAGTGTATTAGTGACAGGTTGCACGCTCATCGCCTAACAGTACTACAAGCCCTTATTCCCTTAGTCGCCTTCTACGACATTAACGGGAGACATGGAGTGGCGCGGTATAACGGGACAATGTCACACAAATTGACCTAGTCCCAAACTAAGCTCTAGGCTTGTACTATGGGTACTAGGCAACGATAAACATACTGTAAGAAAGGCCCTGCACACCGACGCAGCCTTACGCACACAAGGACAGCGCGCGGCGACGTGGTGGGAGCTGCATCGCATCGAAATACTCGGCCATTTGCCCGGCGGCCGCCTGGAGAACTACCCTCGTGTCACGCATACTGTTGAGCTCGTTAAGTTGTTTTATTTATAAAACGAAATTAAACGTCGTTACGATAACATTTTTGGTCTCATTCCACAATACTTATTATACAGAAATAAATACTTAAATACATAGAAAACATCCAAGACACAGGAACAAATACCACACGCCACACGAGCACACAGGCCACCTGATGGTAAGTGAGACCTGAGATCTATTGAATTCTCTAGACCACAATCTCAAGAATGCAGTCCAAAGACTCCAATTGCGTTGCCAACCCTAAGGACTAAGATGCCTCTATGCTAGTAATATATAAGGTAGGTTTAAGGATAAGATGTAGAGAGAGGAAGTAGCTATTCGGACGGACTCTGAAGGAAGAAGGAAGGAAGGTCTTACCACCACTAAAACAGGTAACGAAAGTGCTCAGGGGGTGATTCTCTCAACACAGCGTTGCGTCGATCTCAAAGATGAAGTTTTATCCGGCAAGTTTAAGAAGCCCCGAAGACACATTTTAGCGCGTGACTTCTTAATTAGGCAGCTTTATACGACATTGAACTCGACTCACCTGCCCGCTGCCTAATTGAGAAGGCACGCGCTAAAATGTGTTTTGTACGCTCCGACGGGACTTTTTAAAATTGCCGGATAAAACTTCACCTTTGAGATCGACGCAGCGCTGTGTTTAGAGGATCACCCCCTGGCAGCAGATGTCTAAACTTACTACGTCAAGGAAAAAAAATAAACTTGCTAGAATAAAGATTAAACAGCTGTTGGGTAGGGACTTAAGTCAGTGTTTACATGGCAGTGGTCAAATTTCAGTCGAGTTGTCATCCGTCTCTCTCATTCGTAAGGTAGGCGCGTTTGAATTGCAATTTTGGCCATTCACATGACATGTGTCGTATATAATTATAATAATAATAAATATCATGGGAAAATCTCACACCAGTTGACCTAGACCCAAACTAAGCTCGAGGCTTGTACTATGGGTACTAGACCACGATATAAATACTTGTACAGGTAATTAAATATTTATGTACATAAATAAAAAACATCCAAGATCTAGGCCAACGCATCGTTATAAAATGAGATTTTCACGTAATATTGGAACTATTTTCCTATAATGCAAGCAAAACTGCATTGCAGAGAACGTCATTACTAACTTGACAATGGACTCGACATATACAGACACTATAAACAATATAAAATTCAATATAGGTATGTACTTACATAAATAGTATATATTTAATATCATAGTAATACTACAATGATATATTTTCCTTCCTTATTCTGTTTCATGACCGTACGTGGTACATAACCTCTTTACTACCACTTCTGATAAACAAGACGGGTAAACAAATACTTAAAGGATTATAATAATGAATGTAGCCTCATAAAATGCTATGTTCATTTATATCTAGCGTACTTAACTATAAGTATTTATTTGGTTCTTTGATAACTTGCAGTTTAAGTAAACATTTTGAGAAAATACCGGTTTGCTGGTGACCAGCTTGTATATAACATACCTACATTTTAAATTTATAAGTATTTTAATTTATTATTCTCCATTAGCGTTCGAATGACGAATCTTGACTATGGCTAATGTCCGTGAACCACACAGCACATGGGTGAGGTGTTAATCTCCTAAAAACTAATTTTCGTCGAACGCTCGATCGAGATGTTTATACGCTCTGGCGGGACCACTTAATCTCGTCGGTTAATAATTTGTCCACCAAAATTTAACCCTTTTCTTGACAAAATAAAAAAGGTAGTGAATTCAAACCTCTTCAGAATTTTAAAGAGCATAAAAAAATGTTAACAAAAAAATATTAAAAAGTGAATGATATCTTATAATAAGATACATCGCCAAGAAAAGGGGTAAAAGCAAGCAGCAAGTGGTTAAGAGAATTACCAACCTGAACATAAGGTGGCCTGCGCGCTCACCTGCTTTATCCATGCGATGCGGAAAAAACTGTTACCAGGGGCTTAATTCTTCCTCGTAAAACCGTATTGCTTTTGACATGTTACGTGTTCTCAACGTTACTATAGCTCTTATTTACTTAGCTCGAATTATTTTTAACTCAACCGCCATTACTGTAAAGTAAATATGCTATAATAATACGTTTACATGTTTTAAGGTACAATTCTGCCCTCATAAGCTATTAGGCAGTATCTCAAATCCAATAGCCAAAGCAGATTCAATCCTATCCCGTTAGGGATAAAGTTATTTTGCTACAGGAGTTTTGTCAGAGATACTGCGATTTGTTTTAGCTGGGCAGAGCTATACAGGCAATTTTGGTTAAGTACTTTATATCTCTTTATATTTCCGAAGGAATAGCGACTAAACGACTTCTATGCGGACGGAATCGCGGGAAACAGCTAGTAAGAAATAAATATGAATAAATCATTAGTAGATATCGTTTTGAAGTTGCTTTGCCTTTTTTTAAGATTATAAAATATGATTGAAATTCATATCAGATTTTATAATGGTAATTTAGTTTTATTGTAATTGTGTTACTTAATATTTTTGCTGTTGGTGTACCTTACTTAATTAATAAATAATAAATAAAGCTAGAAAAACTCGGGTTTTATAATAAAATTATTAAAATGTATTTTTACCGCGGAATTTTCCCTAAACGTCAATAAATATGACTAACTTTTAAAGTAAATGCACGTTTTAAATACGTTTGCAAGGTCTCTACTAATTAGGCTAGCTTCGTCAAACACGAACGGGACAATCTCACACAAATTAACCCAGTCCCATACTTAGCTCTAGGTTTGTAAGTACTATGGGTACTAGACAACGATTAACATACATTACAGAGAAATAAATACTAACATACATAAAAAACACCTAAGTCTCGGGAACAAATGATCGCGAGTTTATTAAGTGTGTCTTACGTGTCTTACGTCATAACTCATAACGTTATCATTTTTAAGGTTACCAAATATTACACCAATTCCGTTCCCAATATGTGGTTAATTGGATAGATACTAAAACGTTAGGTGCGGTTGCCAGTGTTGCCACCCGCAGCGCGAGGTTATCTACCATTGACGTAATTTCAGCGCAATAATAACAAATTAATTGGCTAAAATAAAACAAGTGAACATGCTTACCTTATTAAATATTTTAGTGGTGGTAGGACTTCGTGCGGGCTCCGTCCGGATCGCTACCACCTTCTTATCCATTAACCAACCGCCAAGCAACAATGATCACATTGTTGTTCCGGTTTGGGGATAAGACAACCGGTGAAATTACTAGCATAGAGGCATTCCATCTTAGTCCTCAGGGTTGTCAACGCATTTGAGGTCTTAGGATTATAGTCTTCTGAATTCCAATGTTTATGGGTCGCAGATTCCATTTAACATCAGGTGGCCTGAGTGTTCGTATGCCCTCTCCTTATCATAAAAAAAACCGGGCAAGAGCATCTCGGATCATGCTCAGTGTAGGGATCCGAAGCCGTTAAGTACTTACTACAAACATAATAAATCAACAAGTAATTTTCTATTTAAAGTCATTTGGTGCCGTCTTAGATGATTTTAGTAGGTATAAACACTTTAATCGCTTGTATCCCAAGAACCAATGATGTCTACTTAGTCGTGATAGTTTTCCTTTTAAATATTTTTGAAAGTCCTATTCAACGACACACCACTCGTTTGGGGTAGACGAGAAAAAAAAATCATTCCCACGTCAAGTTTAGGGGAGGTACCCTAAAAAATATATTTGTTTTTTCATTTTATTGTACCACTTTGTTGGCGTGACTAATATGTATATTCATGCCAAATTACAGCTTTCTAGTACTAAGAGTCTCTGCGCTACGCTGCGGACGGACGGACGGACATGGCGAAACTATAAAGGTTCCTAGTTTGACTACGCAACCCTAAAAAAGTCATGGATGTGTTCTGTATATATACAGTACAGTCAATGGCATTCATATCTAGACTGTCATTGCGTCAAATATGTGTATTCACACTCACCCAATAAATATGTCGAGCATACTTAGAACCTTATCATTGTAAATGGCACTGTCGTGGTCATGCAAGCATGACCAAGCCACAAGATGCCACATCTAGTTCATTTGAATATGATTAATGAGTAATGACATGCTCTAAACTGTTATTGTCTTCTTGGGAACGTGTATTATATTTGTGACTTTTCTGTACAAGCCTCAAGCTTAGTTTAGTACTTGCGTCAATCATACGTAGCTACGAGTACAAAAAGTTTTGTACCTATATCACATATGCAAGTTAAAAAAGTGATAGTATAAAGTTAATTAGGCGATAATGCGATGCAATTGAAAAAAAAGATACGGGCTTGAAAGGTGATCATTAATTGCTACGAGTATGTCATGGTTTTATAGGTATTTCTCGTAATGTTTAAACTCTGTTTTTAATTGCTTGATAATATATTTTGTGTTGTATTAATGAGGTCATATCACCTACATACAGCCTTGGCCAAAGGTGTACGTACCCCCCCCCCCCATCCTTTCGTTATCAATTTAAAAAATACACAAAGACGTAAGTTTTAAAAAGTTTTGAACAAATCATTAGTAGATATCGTTTTGAAGTTGCTATGCCTTTTTTAAGTCACTACATAGTATAAAACAAAGTCGATAGCCGCTGTCTGTCCCTATGTATGCTTAGATCTTTAAAACTACGCAACGGATTTTGATGCCGTTTTCTTTAATACATAGAGTGATTCAAGAGGAAGGTTTATATGTATAATACTTTAACCCGGAGCGAAGCGAGGGCGGGTCGCTAGTTATAAAATATGATTGAAATGGTACTTATCAGGTTTTATTATTGTAATTTGGTTTTATTGTAATTGTGTTAATATGTTTGTTGTTGGTGTACCTTACTTAATAAATAATAAAGCTAGAAAATCTCGGGTTTTACAATAAAATTACTAAAATGTTTTTTTACTGTTATGCGATAGGCTTGCAACCTGTCACTAATACACTAGTAAACCTCTTAGCCTGTTTGCAAAATGTGGTTACAGAAATATCAGTAAGTCTTTAGAGTTGTTGGTATTTCTGTAGCTCTGCCTACCCCACTCTGGGAATGAAGGCGTGATGTTATGTGTAGGTATGTGTATTTTTACCACTTACATTTCCTAAACGTCAATAAATATGACTAACTTAAAGTAAACGCACCTTTAAAATTTTGACTTGTATATGAAAAAAGCGGCCAAGTGCGAGTCGGACTCGCCCATGAAGGGTTCCGTAGCAGCAAGTAACATAATATAAAAGTTCGTTGTAGCTTTGATCAATGTTTTTATGACGTATTAAAAAAAAACTACTTACTAGATCTCGTTCAAACCAATTTTCGGTGGAAGTGTGCATGGTAAATGTACATCATATATTTTTTTTAGTTTTATCGTTCTCTTATTTTAGAAGTTACAGGGGGGGGGGGGACACACATTTCAACACACTTTGGAAGTGTCTCTCGCACAAACTGTTCAGTTTAGAAAAAAATGATGTTAGTAACTTCAATATCATTTTTGAAGACCTATCCATAGATACCCCACACGTATGGGTTTGATGAAAAAAAAAATAGAGTTTCAGTTCTAAGTATGGGGAACCCCCAAAATTTATGTTTTTTTTTCTATTTTTGTGTGAAAATCTTAATGCGGTTCACAGAATACATCTACTTACCAAGTTCCAATAGTGTAGTTCTTATAGTTTCGGAAAAAAGTGACTGACATACGGACGGACAGACAGACAGACATGACGAATCTATAAGGGTTCCGTTTTTTTGTCATTTGGCTACGGAACCCTAAAAAGCATGGGTCGTGCTCAACACAACGTTGTATATAACACTAAACCGGTTACTAATAGTAAAATCAATTTAGATTACATTTGCAAGGTCTCTACTAATTAGGCTAGCTTCGTCAAGTAGTTAAGTTTGTATGTAATGCAATATAAAGTATAATGATCTTCACTACATAGTATAAAACAAAGTCGCTTTCTCTGTCCCTATGTCCATTTGTATGCTTAAATCTTTAAAACTACGCTACGGATTTTGATGCGGTTTTTTTTAATAGATAGAGTGATTCAAGAGAAAAGTTTTTATGTATAATACTTTAATCCGGAGCGAAGCGAAGGCGGGTAGTAGTTACGTATACTTTGATCTTCGCTAAAACTACAAATTTTACGACGGAGTCTTTACTACTCCTCGCTTTATACACTATCTTATCTTATCTGACAGATGGGTTCTTTCGGATACACTTCAACCCTTTTAGGATCTTATGTGCAGTTATACACTCAACTGTTCGAAAATGCAGGGCTGGGATTCTACACGGTAATAACGATATCGTCTTTGACGTGTTTCCGTATTGTCAACGTTTTGATAACTCTTATGTCATTTATAATAACGGCGACTGTGACAGACACGATTCTAAAACACGTCAAACGCAATATCGTTATAACGCGAATAGAGGCCCAGAGCCCCTAGCCAAGATGCATTCGCTAACTAGCGATTCGATTCGTTTGGTTTTAAACCAATCGCATCACTGGTAGATCACGTGACTTTTCGAATGACGTGATCTACCAGTCACGCGATTGGTTTAAAAACAAAATGAATCGAATCGCTCGTTAGCGAACGCATCTTGGCTGTGCGTCCAGGTTTCCTAACGATGTTTTTCCTTCACCATAAGGTAATACTTGAGCTAGAAAAACTCATTGGTTCATGTTGACCGCGGGGATTCGAACTCGGTACCTTTACGAGCGCGAGCCGACCCTCTAAGCCACAGACGCTCATTTTATATACTATAGTACATAGTTACTCGCTGTGTGGTTGCCGGGTTAGAATAGCGCCACTCAATGTCTTCCCGTGGATGACGTCCTAAGAGGCGACTAAGGGAATAAGGGCTTGTAGTATTAGGCGATGGGCTTGCAACCTGTCACTAATACACTGGTAAACATCTTAGCCTACTTGTGCAAAATGTAGTTACAGAATCAAAAAGTCTTTTTACAGTTGTCGGTATTTCTGTAGCTCTGCCTACCCCGCTCTGGGAACGAAGGCGTGATGTTATGTATGTATGTACTAGTTACTTAATATTCCATGCCCTTACAGCCTAGAATAGAGGTTGCTTAAAGTTTCCTTAGTAATGCAATGCGGTTCGAATCAACAATTACTTACTCGAGTTGCTTTGTAAGGCGATTGATTAAATTAAACAACGGCTCAATTCAATATGGCTAACGAAACAAACAGACATAAGCCGAAGTAAACACGAGCAGTGTAAGTTAATGAAAAACAAAGTATTAACAGGCCACCTGATGGTAAGTGGAAACTATGACCCATAGACATTCGCATTCACAAGACTGCAATCCTAAGACTGCAAATGCGTTGCCAACCCTGAGGACTAAGATGGAATGCCTCTATGCTAGTTATTTCACCGGCTGTCTTATCCCCAAACCGGAACACAACAATGCGAACACTGCTGTTTGGCGGTAGGTTGATGGATAAGATGGTGGTAGCGATCCGGACGGACCCTGCACAAGGTCCTACCACCCGCAAAAAACCGCTTTGTCTACTAATACATTTAAGTCAATAAACAACTGTAAGTTCTTAAAAATAGATGGGGCTTATCAGATCTCTTCTTATTTGCTTACTTAATACCTACTTACATGCCAGCCGTGGCACAGTTTTCTTTTTTGTTTAATGGTAGTTACTCCCATAAACTCACTTTTTATGATATTTTAATACCGTGCTCATGATTTACAAATCTTATCAGTAACCACTTCCATCCGCTCCGTATAGGCTGCATTTCCACCAGGGGGGTGATTCTCTCAACACAGCACTGCGTCGATCTCAAAGAAGTTTTATCCGGCAAGTTTAAGAAGTCCTGTCGGAGCGTACAAAACACATTTTGGCGCGTGCCTTCTTAATTAGGCAGCTTCATACGACACTGAACTCGACTCACTTGCCTACTGCCTAATTGAGAAGACACCCTCTAAAATGTGTTTTGTACGCTCCGACGGGACTTCATCTTTGAGATCGATGCAGCGCTGTGTTGAGAGAATCACCCCCGAACTGTGCGAGGTAGCGGAGCGGTGTGCGAGGAAAAAATCCACCAATAGAGTTCCTAACCTCGCTCAGCGCAGCACGGCCAGCACATGACGGCGCGGGAGTTACGTCGCGCGCGAGATTGACTACCCGTCATAGTCTATAGAACGGACAGTAAAAGACAGGTAGGGGAGAGCGGGGCTGAAAGTGCCGGGGGTAAGTTGTTCCGATGATAATAGAAATGCAAGTAAATAACGGAGCAATTTGTATGACGTTTGACGCGAAACGTTATGAAATTATGCCGTTGCAGGAGCCGTTTAAGTTGCTTCCATTATGGTATAATAGTGCTTATGGAAAAAAATACTAAATCAACGGAACAACGAACCCCACAAAATAATACCTTTTTGCCTTTGATTTTTTTGTTAACTGAGTTGATAGTGCACACAAAATAAACACATATTTTGACGAACTACAAAATACTCCTTTAGCGTGTGAGAACTGAGATTTATTTGTTTAAGGATAAGTTTGTATTTCAAAAGGATGGAACAACCAGCCCCATAGTGGGGTTAGTTGTTCCGTTCCGATCGATCTCATAAAAAATGTTTTTATTTGAAAACTGTTTAACGATGCACAAAGCAATATCATTATTCAGAAACTCCAATAACCATTCTTTAAATGTGTGTGTAAGCCACACAACATATACACTATTTTCATAGCTCAATTTTGTGTTTTATGAAAATCGGCACTTTCAGCCCCGCTCTGCCTAGTCTATCTCGCGGGCGACATAACTCGCGCGCCGTCATGTGCTAGCCGTACAGCTCTCCTATTGGTGGGGTTTTTCCTCGCACACCGCTCCGCTCCCTCGCACAGCTCTCTTGGGAACGCAGCCTTAAACGAGCAATATTTGTATATATACTCGTATTTATGTAATTGTGTTCTTAAAAACGGCTCTTACGATTTCGATGACATTTGCAATATACAAGTTTACGGGGGCGAAAAATAGATCTGTCAAGCTGTCTTCGGGAAAATTCGTTTTATATCTCGGTCTTCCAGATCCTTATATGGTGATGTGTAACATTTTTAAAACCATGCACACAGTCACTAGCAATAGCATTTGCCCTACATTGCGCTCTAAAATATCTAACACGCTCTTATGCATTTTATAATTGACAACAGGACCTTTTTACAACATATTCTGAAAAAAAATGCTTATACCGGGTGTTGCCTGTAGTAGGAGCAATAAATTGAGGGATCGTTTCTACCCTATAAACGTAGCAACATTTGTTTTACAACTTTAAAAAAATATGTAATTTATTATTTGGGATTTTTTCGAACAAATTAAGTAGCGTTTTCAATGTACTCCGTCTAATAGTCTAGTTGACATCTACTGTCAGCCTACAAGCTTCGTAGTTTTCGCAATACATTGCTTGCTTAGAAAATCAAAACTCATTAATATTTAGTTAACAATAAATTATTTTGAAATGTTGTAGAATAAGTTGTCATGTTTGCGGCTTGGAAACGATCCCTCAATTTTTTTTTTCCTATTACAGGCAACACCCGGTAGATAAGAGGTTTGTCTCAAGAGAAGACTTTATTTGTTAATTAATTACTGAGCAATTTCTGCTAATGGCTGAAGAGCTTAAACCTCTCATGTTCTTTACTATGTCATAGCTAGAGCTGGACTTAAAAAAAAACGCGGTTTAAAAAAAAATACGTCATTCCGACCACTAGTCCAAAGCGGGCGTAGCAAACATTTCTTCATCAGCACATATGTAAGCAAACACAGATACTAAAAAAAACTCAGTAAACAATGAAGCCATTTTGAAAAAAAGTATTCTCTTGAGACTAACCTCTTTTTACAAAGCACCTTTTCAAAATAACTTTTTTTTTTCTATATTACGGAGAAGGCAAACGAGCACTCAGGCCACCTGATGGTAAGTGGAATCTGAGACCCATAGACATTTGAATTCTCAAGACTACAATCCTAAGACCTCAAATGCGTTGCCAACCCTGAGGACTAAGATGGAATGCCTCTATGCTAGTAATTTCATCGGCTGTCTTATCCCCACACCGGAACACAACATTGCGAATACTGTCAATCACTAAAGGCAAAAATTATTGACTGTGTGCATAGTTTTCAAAATGTTACACATCTTTTTTGTAAGCATCCTGTGGTCAAAGACTTGTGAGATATACTTAAGGTCGAATATAAGTTTGTACTTACACAGAACGTTACATTATTAATTTGACGGTTATGTGTTGACCACGTGCCGTAATGATAATGAATAATGGTTCATTATGTTGTCATGCGATGCGACACAACATACGTCTTTATCTTTACTTTTAAAATAATCAATTTAAAGAAAATAACCATATTTATCATAATTGAAGCATCTCGGTCTTGATTCCTCTTTCTCTTGAAAGGCAGTTACAGGAATTGATGTAAGATTCCTAATACCAGCTGTTCCCGAAGTTGTGTGGAAAAGTCACTAGGGTTCCGCGAAATCGACCACAAAAACTACAGCTAAAATAAAATACACAATGTCTAAATTTCATTCTTCACATTAAAAAATACTTATTTGTGATGAAAGATTTTTTGTAATCATTTGGTGAGCGTTCCACTGCCTTCAAAGTTTGTGAACCCTTTAATCGGACTGTTTCTGATTTAAGATCACAAGTTTTAACCTAAATAATGTAAATCTAGTTGCTAACCACCACCAACAAAAAGAAAACCGACAGCACACCCGTTAACACTCACTCACAGGACCCGTAAGACGTCGAGGGCTTCAGACTCCACCTGTGTTAGTGACAGCGAAAATAAGCAAACGAACACGTAAAATGTGATTCTTACACATCTAAGAATTAAACCGTAATACCTGTCAGTGTCAATATTCCGCCTGCCATGAATTTGTGTCGTTAGTTATTTCTCTATATAAGGTTGTCTGGAAGAGATCGCTATTTAAGCGGTAAGACCGCCTGTTGTATACCTATGATTTACTTTTCCGTGTTCTGTTTTTTTTTTGGTGGTCAATAAAGAGTACTTGTATTGTATTGTATTGTATTGTATACTCGTTTATTTGTATTATGTGAATGTTTTCGGTGCTATTACAAAAATTAAAGTCTAATTGACATCTTACTTATTCTGGTGCGTTTCGATAAACCACGTGGTCGACTGTCACGTTACCCCATACATTTTGAGCGATAGAAAATAAAAACGTTAGGAGCGTTTGCATCTTGGCTAGGGCCCCAGGATGGTAAAATCAGTGGTGGGGGGACGCTACTAGCCTAAAAATAGAACCCATCCTATTAAAAACTGTCCTGGCTTGTAAACTAGCTTACTAGCTTACTAGCATAGAAATGAAGACAGTTTTGTCTACACGAAGCCAGAAGTACTAGCTTGCTAGCTTACTAACACTAGCTTGCTATCCTGGCTTGAAAAACTAGCCTCGTGTGGCCCGGGCATAAGAGCGGCGATGGCCTAGTGGCTTTGAGTATTAAATCGGGTTCGTAAGCTATCGGGAGCGTAGTTCGAACTGCTTCAAAGCCAGCACTGAGGACCGAGCACGCTGCCACGGGTCAATTTTTGACATAGGGTCGGGACTTTAATTCGTCTATAACATTTTCCAACGTAAATATAAAGACCTAAGGTTTAAAATAAAAGTGTGCTTTGTGTGATTTGAGTCCTTTTATTGCTAAGCGACTTAATACCCGGGTGGCTGTAATTTTAATAATTTCAAAATAATATTTGACTACTTCCCGTTTGACGTTATTTGACACTAGCTCCCGTGGCAGCGTGCTCGGCCTACTGGCCAAGTTCCATGTTTTTCTAACTAATCATTAGGGTTACGACTTGTGATGACAAATCGTGGTTCAAGAATCCATGGAGTCGCTATTTCATTAGTAGGTATTACTTTCCACTTTGATTTTGAACTTGAATTGTCATGTTCAATTAGGTAATTAAACCGCTGAACTAATTGAAATTAGTTTTGGAATGGCGGATATCTCCCGATGTAAAAGCGTAACAAAGAAACAAATATTAATAGGTATGATTAAACCGAAACTAAAACGTCTTTAGTAGTTTAGTAGTTCATTTCGAAATATGATAATACTGATGGTTCAAGATGGTATGTATACAACGTGTAACAAAATTTAATCCGTAAAAAACAAATTACGAAAGTAGTGTCAACCCTAGTATACTGTATACCTAAGATGCTGAACTGACGTTATTTAATAAGGGTTGACACTACTGTTGTAATTTCTTTATTACGGATTATTTTGTAACACGTTGTATAATTGATTATAAAATACCGACTCCATGGATTCTAGAATCATGGTATGCCACCAAAATCCTAGCCCCAGTTATCATTCATCAGATGATCTTACGGTGAAGAAAAACATCGTTCGAACAGCTGTGTATATAAGAAGGGTAATTGCACAAAAGATCCTGCAGGGTCGCAGTGTATCCGAAGGGGTCCTTTATACATGTTAAAGAGATATACCTACATACAATACGCGTACATGTACCTACCGTATGGTATAAAAAGTTGGGGGATTTAGACGCACGTGCATTTTGTGTAGGGATAACTAAGTTATGGAAGTATAGATGACCACATTTTCAATTTGTATGATTGGCCAACAGATAACACAGTTAGCTTACCTACTTTGTTTACCTTTATATTAATAACCGAACTGTTATAACAGTATTTACATATAATAAAGCGTTACGCTATAAGTTACATCTATACTAATATTATAAAAAGGCAAAGTTTGTGACTTTGTGAGGTTGTAGGGGGTAATCTGCGAATCTACTGAACCAATTTTGAAAATTCTTTTACCAATAGAAAGCCACGTTATTTGTGAGTGTTATAGGCTATGTTTTATTTTTCTACGCAGATGGAGTCGCGGACAACAGGTAGTTACAGATAATGAAACAATAGCAATATCGGTTACCTATAGGCGTTAAGTATAAGTAAGTCTACATATATTTACTATAATGTTTTTTTTTGTTTTTTTTTATGGGTAAATGAGGCAGACGAGCAAGCGTGTCACGTGATGGTAATGTGATCACCGCGACCCCTGCCGGACTTTGACTGTATATTTATACATACATACGTTCATTAAATCACACCTGTTTCCCTGAGGGGTAGGCAGAGACCACTTCTTTCCACCTGCTATGATCCTGACAATTCTCTGTCACTTCTTCCACATTCATACATCGAGTCATGCATACACGTCGGTTTCGGGTACTTAAGATTCGGCCTTTTCCCAGTATTTCTCGGATTTGATTAAAAAAAGAGCGGCTCCTTCTAACCCTTCTTTCACTATCGCACTGTATATTTATCTATACTGTATACTAATATTTATAAAGAGAAGTGCGAATTTTGTGAGTTTGTCTATCGGCAGGTTATCTCCGGAACCACGAAACTTACTTAATAACTAAATAATAAATATCATGGGACAATCTCATACAAATTGACCTAGTCCTAAACTAAGCTCTAGGCTTGTACTATGGGTACTAGACAACGATAAACATACTTAAATAGAGAAATACATAGAAAACATTCAAGGCTCAGGAATAAATATTCGCGCTCATCACACATCTGCCCTTACCGGGTTTCGAACCCAGGACCGCTGGCTTCGGAGGCAGACTCACTCCCAACTAGGCCACCGTGTCTTATTGAAAATATATTTCACCAGTAGAAAGGTACATTAATCTGGATAGACATAGGCTAGACTTATTATATTTGTTTCAACAATAGCAAAGCGAGGGTGGGCACGCTATTAACCCTTCGTATGCCTAGTGCCGTATCCGGCCCAGCGCAGTAGAGTGCCTAGTACCGTATCCGTCCACAAGGGATTTAATCTTGTTATTTTAAATTGGACTATACCTCCTTTAAGATAGGGTTCTAATTTGCTTGTGGTAAAATCTAAAAATCGATCTTCCATAGATTAGATTTAGTAGTTCGAAAAGTGGAACCAATTGAGAGCTAGGATTTTTTAAACTCTGTCACGTGACACCGATGACGTCATAGCCCGGCATACGACGGGTACAAGTGTGGGAGCGTCTCCGGTATACGAAAGGTTAATAATCGCTTCCGCGCAAAATTTTGACCCGGGGATCGATTTTTTAATTTTACCGACGAAATGAGTACCTTAAAAATCTATTTATGCAGCGATATATCTACAAGCGGGCCACCCTTTTGTATTTGGTATTCTAAAGTCGCTGCCGCGCAGTTGTGACCTGTCGCACCTCAGCCCCCTATTTGACCATAATCCTGACAATGACACATGAAATGGTTAAACACGGTGGGTGACAAATGGTGAAGTGACTACACCACGATGCGACACGATGCGACACATTGTTAAAACAAATCCCTCTGATAAGAACTTGTTAATTTTGTGATGTACAGTCAATAACTTAAATTTGGCACCCACCTTAGGTCCAAAGTCAATCTGACATTATACAGCAATAAGGTTGAATTGCCTCTAAGTTACAAATGACTTAGCATCTCTAAGGACATTGACAACTTCAAGCAGTTTAAAAAAATGGGTCTTAATTTACCCGTATACACCGCATTGTCACCTTGTCAAACTTAAAGAATATAGGGAACAAGCCGTAAGGTACAGTCATCAGTAAATAAAACTTATTCGGAATTGGCCTCAACAATTTCTGGCACGTCTAGACCAACGTCACGCACGTCAAGTATAGACTATAGAGCGTGTTAGATATATTATATTGCTGGTGACTATACAAGTTGTATTTTTTTTATTTCAGCATGCTCCTGCATTTGGTTTTCTGTCCTGTCTACCGTGTCCTTCTTTTAAAAAAAAAGTTTACTAAAAACGTTTTTATTATAAAATGCGCAAAAATTAGCAATTCATTATGACGAAAAAGTAGGACACCTATACGTTTTAAAATGTAACTGCAACAAGATTAATTGTTATTAAACCATTAGTATTATTAATAGTTTCCTACGATCACATGATTTGGAGTTATGCTAATTTCTCGACTAGTCAAGTAGTCATATGATCAGGTCGTGGAGGTGAACAGACTTTAAATAATTCATAACACAATAACAGCAAACCGGCGATAAATAAGTTATCCGTCCCCTTCCCACACACGAGTAAGTGACGAGTAGAAAAACGTTAATTATATAACGCTATTGAGGCCTATAAAAGTTGTCAACCCGAGTCTCTTCAATAGAGGCTTAAGCAAATCCTTCGCCCGACCTTCTGTAGAGTCTGGCCCGCTTGTCGTTACAGTAAAGACCGACTCTCATCTCATCGGTAAAGAGAACCTGCCTGCATTGCTCAAACGTTCAATCGACGTGATCACGGGCAAATTGCAAGCGATCTCTGCGATGCTGTGCGGTCAACATTGGGCCAGTTGCAGCCCTGTGAGCTACGATATCCTTCTTCCGCAGTCTTCTTCTAACCATAGAGACGCTAACTGATGTTGGCCGAGCTTCTCTGAGGAGTTGTTGCACCTCAACAGCACTGGCGAAGCGATTGCGTAGAGATGAAATCACAATGAAGGGATCATCTCTTTCAGATGTGCAGCCCCATGTCTTCTGATGTAGCCCTCAGTCTCTTGGAACCGCTAGAATACTCAGCGGACAGCATGACGGCTTAAATTGAGTTGTCGAGCGACATCGCACTGCCGAAGTCCTGCTTGCAGTAGTGCAACCACTTGAGCTAATTTAGCAGCGGTGGTCTCCATGTTCGAGGGTTGTTTTCTTGCTTGAGTTCCTTAGATGTGTTCTCTTCGACGTCTGGATAGTGAATAATTGACATTTGACCTTGTACAGGCATTTTATACCCCGGGAAACGGGCATAACTCGTGACCCTTCAAACGAGTATTTGTGCACTTTTTTTCGAAACGCTCTAATTCACAAGCTCTTATGTTTCGTTTCAATTAAACATTATTAATTTAAAATACAGTCAATGTGCTTTTAATTGATACTAATATTAATTAGGTAACATAATTTCACTAAGGTCTAAGGTCTTTTCGCGGACCTTGGATGCGCGAAGCACCTCGGTCCGCCCACTCCTCACGACGGACGAGTGAACGGCCATCCTGTCACTTGACATCAAATATTTCAAATCGCTTTGGGGTAACCATTATTAATACCCGAGTCTGATGCATCACCAACTAACCAGCCCTCACAGAATCAACTCAAGGTCACTGATTACTTCATTAGATATTGTTAATTAAACCTTTCTAGATAAACTTAGGTTATCTCCCATTTCAATATTGCAGAGAAAATAGTTATTCTATTTCCTATCGAACTTTTGACCTTTGAGATAATATATAGGAATTGCTATATGATATTTGCTACAGGACCCAGTTATAACTTGTTCAATATCAACAATTGATTTATTGACTCGTCGTACCTAAACGTAATTTGTAAATTGATCCAGGGCTGGAATTCTACACGGTAATAACGACATCGTATTTGACGTGTTTCCATATTGTCAACGTTTTAATAACTCTTATGTCACTTACAATAACGGCGACTGTGACACTAACGATTCTAAAACACATCAAACGCGATATCGTTGTATCGCAGTAGAATAGAGGCCCAGGACCGTTACGTTAAAGGGTTGCGCAGGTACCCAAAATAAGACAAATCCGACATTTTTATGGCACAGATCAAAAGTTTAACTAATGTATCCTGGTTCTATGGTATAGTTGTACTCGTATATATGAAGTTCATGCCCCCCTGGATCAACCCCAAGGTGCCTCTTTAGGTAATATTTACGGTCCCCTTGTTTCACCGGCACTCATTTCACAGAACGTATCGCTTCAAACACTTTCACTTCATCGGAAGTTATTCTCTGCTGAAACCCTGTTGTTTTCAAGTTATCTTAAACATTCATTACGTAGTTTAGATTGGGTGAGACTTGTGACTATCACAAAATCTAAACTCCTGCGCCTAGAAAAGCCCGTCTATGAAATGAAAATTCTGTGAAGTGATACCAATATTTATTCACTGCTTAGAAATTACGGAAGCTTGTCTGTGTGGGTTGTTCGATCAATTGCGGTCTCCTGAAACATATTGTTTGCTCCCCACTTGAGATAAATTTCAGATTACCGCTTGATTGATTGCACGTCAACAGATCAAATGACGCAGTGCTCAAATCACCAAGTGCGGAAGTTATGAACATTTTGAATAATTAGCGGGGTTATTTTTAAAATATAAGTTTCGATTTAATTACTCCCCAGATAAAAAATGCTGTCAAATTTATCACTCTTCTCTCTCTTATGAGAAAGAACAGGATAAAGCTATAAAAATGTATCTGATACTATCTACATACATAATATCACGCCTTCATTTCCAGAGTGGGGTAGGCAGAGCTACAGAAATACCAACAATTCACTTGTTGCTAATTCTGTAAACACATTTTGAACAGTAAACTAAGATATTTAACTGTATATTAGTAACAGTTTGCAAGCCCATCGCCTAACAGTACTACAAACCCTTACCTATGGCCTTAGTCACCCCTTACGACATCCACGAGAAGACCAATGTCTTCTGTCTGAGTTGTTCCACTCAATAGTGGAACAACTCTATAACCCGGCAACCACACAGTATACTATCTAGAGATGGATAAATCAGCCCTAAATGATACGGTTTTAAACTTCGTGTCAGTTTGTATGGTTCCGTAACCAAAGGACAAAAGAAGGTCCTATTCGGGGTTCTATTGCTGTCACTCTGCTGTGTCTGTCTGTCGGTCTGTATGGTTTGCGCGAGTGTTTGTTTCTGAGCCTTGGATGTTTTCTATGTAAGCATATAAGTATTTATTTATTCACATAAGTATGTTTATCGTGGCTTAGTACCCATAGTACAAGCCTCGAGCTTAATTTGGACGAGGTCAATTTGTGAGATTGGCCCCGATATTTATTTATATATAATCGTCGATTCTATCTCATTGGTAATTTATTTATTTCGTTCACTTACATGTATTCGATGTGTTGTAACGGAGTTAATTAGTTACTTAGTAGTACAATCAAACAGCCATGCTTGCTAAAGTCTGTGTCAATTGAACTTGGAAAAGACGTAAACAAAACCAAACGAACCAAGTCACCATGATTACCTACGTTATTCACGCTTGGTGAAGCTTTGAGGTTATGTGTCAAACAGTACTAATCTGTTTAAAACCTGACAAGATTCTATTTGGCCCTATTTTAATAAAAAAATATATTGAAATATGACCAATTAGAATCTTGTCAGGCTTTACATCTGTTCCTAATTCAATTGACACAGACTATACTCGTACATGAATTTATAAATACATTTTAAGGTTATAATATTTTGTAGTAAAAAGCGTTATCTAAGCAAACTTACATGTTAACCGCAATAAACACTGTTTACACTCAAATAACACTGTCTCTTTATCATTAGGTACTTTTATCAGCACCGATGTTATGTCTAGGTTAATAAATATAAAATAACAAATACATTAACTAACAGTGTGCACTGCAATTGTTTTCCCGTCATATGACTGTTATCTATCTGATAAAAAACATATATACTCATCGTATACGAGTACACCTATTCTAAATCAGCAAAACGTGATTGATAAAAAAGTAAGTTCTTTAACTTTATTTTAACTGGAAAATACATGATAAGGGTGACTATCCACCAGAACTGTGCGAGGTAGCAAGGCGGTGTGCGAGGAAAACAAATACCAATAAGAATACTTTATTTTCCTATCCTCGCTCAGCGCAGCTCTCCTATTGGTGGATTTTCCTCGCATCTCTTAGCTACCTCGCACAGCCCTCATGGATACTCACCCTTAACAAGGAGTTCTCATTGCAATCAGTCTATCGATTTTAATAATTATAAATGGGAAATTAACTCTGCCTCTTTGTTTGATACGCTTTCGCAGATAAACCGCTGAATCGATTTGGATGAAATTTGCTACGGAGATACTTTGACTCCCGGAGAAGGACATAGGGTACTTTTTATCCCGAAAAATTCGACGGTTCCCGAGGTAATAGCGATAAACGACTTCTACGCGGACGGAGTCCAAGATGAAATGCCTCTATGCTAGTTATTTCATCGGTTGTCTTATCCACACTGGACACTACAACGTGAACACAGCTGCTTTACAGTAGATTAACCTCGTAAGACCCGGTGTTCTATAGAAAGTACATAATTTAGGCAATTCAATTTAAACCTTACTTCAAGGAGTATAAAGTTCATTTTTATTTGTTTCAAAATTGAAAATGTCATTTAAATGCAAAGGTAATTGAACTTTATTTCCTTGATGGTAGATTCAAATTCCTACTAACAAAAATCTACCGGATTGTAGTATGGTGGGTCTCAAGAGGTTAAAGGATAAGACGTGGTTTCAATCCGAATGGACCCTGTGTAAGGTCCTTCCACTAACACATCGTTTTGTGGATGTAAACTCAATAATGGTCTACTGTAAAATGGCAGAGATTTACGACGTATTCCGCCCCCTATTTGCGCTTTATTGGTTTAAAAGCCTCAGTTGCATAAGTATTTATAAGTTTATAAACCGTGCAACTTGAGTAATAAGCACAGGTACTTGGGCGGTTTTCAAAAAAAGTGTACATCGTTAAGGACAAAAATTAAAAAACTTTAACTTTTCCATTTCGTCACGCAAATTATTGTATGTAAATGTATGTCTAATTTTTAACGATGTACACTTTTTTTGGAAAACCTCCTAAGTACCTGTGCTTATTAATCAAGTTGCACGGTTTATAAACTTATAAATACTTATGTAACTGTAACTTTTACCCACTTACAATTGTATAGTATATATGTTATTTATTTTGGCACAGCGACAATCCACAAGTATTAAAATTACAAAAGATCAGTGAACACATTGTTGTATAGGTAAGCTTGCAATTCGATGGCAACACACACACACACACACACAGCATTCTACTTTTACATTTGTTTACTTTTAATGATATAACGACACTCTAGCCTAATTGGTTACCCTGCCTTCGAAGCTGGGTGCAAATCCCGGTAAGGGCTTTGTGTGATGAGCACTGCGTCTTGGATGTTGTATTATGTTTTTTTTTTGTTTTTTTTTTTTTTTTTATGGTAATGAGAAGGCGCACGAGCACTCAGGCCACCTGATGGGAAGTGGAATCTGAGACCCATAGACATTTGAATTCTCAAGACTATAATCTTAAGACTGCAATCCTAGACCTCGAATGCGTTGCCAACCCTGAGGACTAAGATGAAATGCCTCTATGCTAGTAATTTCACTGGTTGTCTTATCCCCACACCGGAACACAACAATGCGAACACTGCTGCTTGGCGGGTGGTATTTCATATAAGTAAGTTTATCGCTGTCTAGTACCCATAGTACAAGCCTAGAGCTTAGTTTGGGACTAGGTCAATTTGTGTGACATTGTCCTGTGATATTTATTTATTAATATGTATTATAGGTACCTACATCATCCGGGACGATCGCCGGCTGGTGTCCCATCACTTTACTAAATTAAAATTAAGGGCCTCTGCGTGTTGGCCGTCTGCCCCACGTACGCCTTCCAAAAGTCCAGGACTCCCGTAGGCCCGTGATTGGCGAAGATACACCATATTCAGAGAGTGACAATAAAGCTCTTTTTAAAACTTCGATTAATCAATAAGTATCACGGAACAATGTAACAGAAAGTCACCTAGGCCCAAAATAAGTTTGCAATAGTACAATGTACATAGGTACTTCTATACAAAAAAACACATCCTCGCGCTCGTCACGCATGTTCATATTCATATTCACATTCATTTATTTGCATAACCATGGTATTTCAAGGTGGTCTTAAAAATAAACGTACATCCATGGACCCTACGAGGGCATCGCAAATTGCTAAAAACTAAGTAGAATTATAAAAGAGTTGTTCTGAGAATTACTACTTAATATTGCGTTTTATTTTTTATTTTATTTTTATGTTAAGGAGATGTTACAAGAGCACTCAGGCCACCTGATGGTAAGTGGACTCTGAGACCCATAGATAATTTGAATTGTCAAGACTATAATCCTAAGACCTCAAATGCGTTGCCAACTCTGAGGACGAAGATGGAATGCCTCTATGCTAGTAATTTCACCGGTTGTCTTATCCCCACACCGGAACACAACAATGCGAACACTGTTGCTTGGCGGGTGGTTAATGGATAAGATGGTGGTAGCGATCCGGACGGACCCTGCACAGGGTCCTACCACCACCAATTTTTTTTTTTTAATATTTTTATATTATTTTGTATCTAGAAGTATTATATTCTATAATTATATCTATTTTCTTAATATGATTTATCAATAATCCATAAACTTTTGCAGATAGTACAGGAATTTACTTATAAGATAATTTGACTCTATCAAAAATTTGCGCTTAAATGCTTAATATTTCATAAACGGGTCCTAAAAAAATAATGGTTTGTACAACACCGCAATATTTTTGAAAGACCTATACAACGACACCCCACAGTAAATGAATAGACGAAAAAAAAAATTACATCCCAACGTTACAGGTAGGGGAGGTACGTTAAAAAAATATATGAGATTTTATTTTACCACTTTGTTGGCGTGACTAATATGTATATTCATCCCAAATTACAGCTTTCTAGTAGTAAGAGTCTCTGAGCTAGACTGCGGACGGACGGACGGACGGGCATTGTCAAACTACTTATAAGGGTTCCTAGTTTGACTACGGTACCCTAAAAACGCGTGGTGGTAGGCCCTAATATCTAATCTCTACCTGGGTCAAAACCTTAGTTTGATACCTACTTGTTGTGCAGTATCATTAACACATAAAATAATAGTATTACAGTTGATATCACCGTGAACGTGAATATAGTTCGTCAATGCTGCCACAAGTGGCCACAGCATTAGTCACTGTTTTAATTTACACTTGGCTATCACTGTAATGTTGCCGCCCTCTGTAGTTCATTGAATCATTATACATTTGGGCCGAAATAACATATTTGTTACCCGTGTGCAATATTTTTTGAGCTGTATGACAGATCCGTGAATTATTTTGATATTTTACAATTTTAAATAGTAGATACAAATTGATGTTGTGCGACTGCTTTCGATGTTCTAGTAATATACCACGCACTATGTCACTATTTCCTTGACTTGTATTAATTATTATGTAAACATTATGTAGATTGTGTCTTTTATACTTTCTTTATAATATAGTTATTTATCAAACAAGAGGTCAAAGTTGCTATTTTTTCTGCGAATGCTGATTTTGAATCCTAACCAAGCGAATGATTCTAGAATTGGATCACGAGCGTAGCGAGTAATTCTAGATTGGAATCCTGAGTGCAGCCACAGAAAAGATAATAGTGCAGCAAGGGATTCAAAGACACGAGATGCAAATGACTTTGGTCTCGAGTCGTGTTGCACATACAACTTTTCACCTCCGCAGCGAGAATATACTCGTAGTGCCTACTTAAGATAAAAGATATCATGGTAAAAATTAAACGACGTGTAAGTATATGGGTCCCTCACTACCTTTATATTATGAACAATAATTAAAAAGCTACTTTGTCTCGCGCTCGCAGCAAAAACGAATTTGCTCACTGTCTTTAAACAGCAAAATCTGCCTTTTTGAGTTGCTGAGGTGAATATATATATATATATATATAGCTGTGTCGCCAGCCTGAGACAGTCTATGGTTACTTTTTTATTACCCACAGATGAGTTCCAGTTTTCTATTGTTTTTTTTTTTATTTTAATCTTCATATTATGCTTTCAGAGATATTGATGACACGCATTTTCCCCGTGGCACCAAAATGTAGCCCCCGGCGATTCAACGCACTTGCCCCAGCTTGCCCCAATCCTTAGGGTTACTATGTAAATTTTTGCATAATGGTGATGTGAGCAACGAACCGGACCGGCGGTTGTGGTTGGTAGTTCAGGACTGATTATAATTCGTATTTGAAACTATTTATACGTCTATAATGCCTCTTATCAAATATACTCACTAATATGAGTGTCGTCACGAACTAATGATAGTTCTTTTAACGTGCTGCATGATATTAATTTATATGGGCACGATCTAGATGAGATTGACGTAGTACATCGTAAGTACCTACTTACATCATAAATCCAACGGAAACAAAAATCAAAACAATACAATACCTTTGGGAATCAAAAGTCATATACAATCCTTAAAGCGAATAACGTATTTAATGCCAGCAATGAACATTAGCGTTTTACTGACACGCCGAGCCCCTAGCCAAGATGCGTTCGCTATCTAGCGTTTCTATTCGTTTTGTTTTTAAACCAATCGCGTCACTGGTAGAACACGTCGTTCGTTAAGTCACGTGATCTACCGGCTCAGGGGCCTTAGCTAAAATGCAAACGCTAATAACGTGCAAAATGCAAACGGATGACGTTATCGTGCGTTACAAAAAATTACGTGGTCAACATTTTGAGCGATAGAAAATAGAAACGTTAGGAGAGCTTGCATCTTGGCTAGGCTCTCTGAGCGGGTCGATTTATGAGAATCAAACATTCGAAAATTTATTCGAAATGGAACGAGAATCGGTAAAAACATTATTTGTAAAGTTCGGGGTAGCTTGTGACGGTCTTTCACATGTGATTTAAGATATAATTATTTAAGCTCGATTCAAAAAAACGACTTAAAGTACCGTGTCGTGCATGTGCCATTTCACAGAATGAGAACTTAGCAAAAAATGAAAGACGCGGCACCTGGGAAAGGCCCTGCACAGGCGAATATCAAGCCTAAGCGTAGAGTAAGCCTCTTTTTCATATGTAAAACACACTTAAAAATATAATATACCTTCTTGCAGGTGAAAAAGCGGCCTTAGACTATACGATCTTTCTTTCTTCATTCGCATTTTCGCAGTTGCATTCGCAAGGTGTGGTAGCTTCGAATGCTTAACATTTGATAACCGCTGAATTAAACAAAAGAAAGATTTCCTGATCCTTTTAACAGAGGATATGACGCAAAACAATCAACATGATGCATAGAAACAGAGACGTTATCTCAACGATATAATATTGTGATAAGTTCTCTTGGGGCATCACTCTGGGGCGTGCTGATAAGGTATCAATGACCGACACTAGCATTATCCTAATTACAAGTGGCCACTATCGTTTTGCATTATGTCAACAGTTATCGCGAGATACGCCTTTATTGGGGATGTAGAGGCATTACTTCGATAAAGGCGTATCTTTAGTTACGTATGATTGTTTATTGGAAGCACGTGTCGTTTGTTTAATACTTCATGCGCGATCCGAACGCGTAAAATGTTCAACATATTTTCTACGATAATATTTAAATTTCCGGGATAAAAAGTATCCTTATTATTGTAATTTTGCATAGTTGACAACACATATTTTGCACAGATTAGTCACGGTTTATACGTTTTAATGGTTTTATTAGTCTATTGAAATAGAAAAGATAAGCCGGTCCAATACATCAAGTTCATCGGTACCAATAATATTTCTTAAACCATACAAGTTCAATTCGAATGTAATTAGTCTACATCGGCTGCTATTGTCCTAAGCTACGAGTATTTCTCTGATCAAGTTTGTCTAGAAGAGGTCACCATTAAGCGGTAAGACTGAAGAATAAAATATTTTTGTATTGTATTGTAATATAAAATTAATGTTAAACTATGTGAGGAGGTTTTTGTTTATAATCTAAACCTATATATATTCTTACTAGCGACCCGCCAGCGGCTTCGCCCGCTGCAATGGTTTTTATATTAGACTAGCGACTAGGGAATGCAAATAACCGGTTAAAATCGGTTATTAACCCTCTTTTGCATACAAAACTCGGTTATTAACCGGTTATTTGCATTCCCTGCTAACGACCCGCCAGAGGCTTCGCCCGCTGCATTTTTTTTCTTTCATGCCACTTAGGGGTATGAAAAATAGATGTTGCCCGATTCTCCACCCTAGCCGATATGCACGCTAAGATTCACGAAAATTGGACGAGCCGTTTCAGAGGAGTTCAATAACGTACACCGTGACACGAGAATTTTATATATTAGATAGTAAGGTATCCGGAAAAGCCTAGACGAAGTCGCAGACTCGGGTTAATAAAAAAACCATCAAGAGACTATCTCCAAACAATCGATTTTATCACGTAACACTTAACAGATCATTCACATTAGCTGCATGATTAGTTAACCATAGATATCATAAACGCATCAAGTCATGCGACAAACGCGTGCGCTGCGCTCCAGAAATAATTGCCGGCATTTGGCAGGAAGCGCGGGGACTTTGCTCTCGTTCGGCGCAAAATTGGAGACTTCTGGTGACGGTAATGAGCTATTTGGTAATTAGTGCATGATTCGTAAAATACTAATTTTCAGCTGTTAGGTTGTTACATAAATACCTGATGCTATTTAAAATTTTTAGTGATCTGCCAGCACCAAGGTGACCGTCATAGCTAACTTTAAGGCCTTTGTGGTGTGAGTACCGACTAAAGATCTGTCAACCTTTTTTGAGGTGGAATTTTGGCCGAGGGGTGTCCGACTAGTTGACACAGCAAAATAGTTATGTTAACATACATATATTCATTAAATCACGCCTCTTTCCCAGAGGGAAAGGCAGACACCACTTCTTTCCACCTGCTACGATCCTGACATATCTCTTTCACTTCTTCCACATTCATACATCGAGTCATGCATGCACGTCGGTTTCGGGTACTTAAGATTCGGCCCTTTTTCAGTATTTCCTCGATATAATTAAAAAAAGTACGCCTATGGCTGCCCCTTCCGACTCTTCCACTCACTATCGCACTGTATATTTATTTCGTCAATCGTTTTTCATCCATCCTTTCCAAATGACCGAACCATCGAAGCATGCACTTTTCAATGTTAATGTTATGTTAATTATCAGTTATAACGTTATGTATTTTAGTTTGGAAGGTATTTGTAAATACGGGCCTTGATTGTTGCCCGAAATAAAGTTATTATGTTATATTCTCTAGCTCTTAAAGTTAGCAGGTTGAAGTGGCAATTGGCTAGTCACGTCTGCAGAACCGATAACCACTGGTACAAGTGTGTTCTAGAGTGGAGACCAAGTCTTGGAAACTTCGGGGTCGCGCTCCATCCAGATGCCAAGATCTTTCCAGAAGAACGGGCTTCGACTGGATGCGAAATCATAGGACAGGGTTTTGGCAAGTCTTGGGAGAGGCCTGGAATGCTGGGGTTTGAGATGAAAAGGATGATTTTATATTTGTTATTAAGCCTCTCAGAAGGCCTGCAGAAAGCTAATTAATTTCAACGTGTTTTTTTACGTTACACTGTTATTTTGTGATGAATTAACAATAGCTCTATAAAGGGGAAGTCCAAAACGTACCTGAGCAGGCGTGAGCGCGTTCAGGTATTTTAGGTCACCTCGTACGATCTGGTCCATGAGTGATAGTGACTTACGAGGTATTGTTTGTGGATTTGACAGGGCAGCATTCCACTGGGTAGGACCATATGGCCTTTAATATGTTATCGTTTTGTCAACATTACCTACTATAGCTTCATTCACTTGACAGTAATGGCGGCCGAGTTAAGACCATACGATAGCAGGTTAAGAGCAATATGGTTTTATCCACAAGGAATGGTACCCAACTGCCCAGCAGCAATTTGATTCATTTTAATATAAATTAGAGGGTAAGATAAAATACACGTGGTTTTTAATAGCTGCCCAATCTCAACCTATTGGAATAAATTGACCTCCAAATTACTGAAAAGTTCAAGAAAATTGCTTGAACAAAACTCTCCACAGAAGTTTTAGTCACTTTTCAGTACTTTGAGGCCCGCGCACCCCATAGACTATTTGTCTAGTTTCGGCCTTTTCTCGGTTGAACACCCCCTTTGGTTTTTTCAACATCTAAACCCTCATGTTTTTATCTTGCCTTTTAACTCTTGACGTAAACAATTCTGTAAAAATCAGTTCGTTTAGTTAAGTTACTTGTTATTTGAACCTGTTTTACTTTAGTATTGAAATAAATATGTTAAACTTCCGTTCGATTTTTAATTTAAAATTTTACGTTTGACGCTGACGTCGTCAGTGTCCAGGGCCTCTATTCAGGTGCGTTAAAACGATATCGTGTTTGACACGTTTAAGAATCGTTTATGTCACAGTCGCCATTATTGTAAATGACATAAAAGTTATCAAAACGTTGACAATACGGAAATAGGTCAAAAACGATATCGTTATTACCTTGTAGAATTCCAGCCCAGAAGTGTATCAATCTAATGGATTGTTGCGCTTCAAATGGCGTACGAGTACCTTTCCTTGTCAGTAGAATAAAGACACAGTAGTTAATGTGTTTAAATTGTTGTAGTTTCTTTTGTTTGGAAACAAAACTAAATAAGGTTATCGACCGTCACGCGATCTGAAGACTGTTGCGCTGGCGCCCCGCCAACACTGCGACCTTACCCTTCTGCGCGAATACACAAAAGCAATGCGGCTCCAAGTACAGGAAAACTTCTCTCTCAACGTCTCAACAGCCACAACTAATAAACGTTTTAAATCTAATTTAGGAAACATGTATATATTATTTTCTTAGGCCCTCTGGAAAGTGCTATGAAAGAGAAGGACAACTGTATACGCGAAACAATTGTCGTGTATTTTTTTCATAAGATATGAAGCCTTAAAAAGTCATAGCTCAGACCCCTTGCAAAAACACTATATAAAATCGACGACAGAAATGACGTCACAGCTGTTGTTCCATCTAAAATATACGGGCCATATAAAGAAATTTGCATTTATTTCAGTAATTACTATGTTTAAACGAGCAAACTGAGGATGCCGAAAAAACTATCTAAACCTTAAAACAAGTTATAAAATTTTATCAAGTTTTGATTCTATAAAAAAAACGGGTCAATACTTACTTTATTGCGTTTTATATGTTTTTTTTTACATTTTCTCCTAAAACGTATCAATAAAACTCAATTCTGTTTTTCATGCATGCTCCCTATTGGATTAATCATTTCCCAAGTGCTGAGGAAGGAGGGTTATGTACTATTTATGTGTATGTGACTTGAGGGTATTGTTGGATTCATTGTTCCATTGCAAGTGTCACAGATAACATTAAAAAAATGCCAATATGGCGAAATTCAAAATATTAACATGGTTATAAACATACGACAGTATCATAGCATGTGTTTTGCGATGGATCTAACCTAACAAACAGATATCAACAACAATATGTGATAGAGTTGCCGGTCTCACATTTTACATCGCTATCAAAAAATATATTTAATAATATTGTTTGTAAATATTAGGCCAAGTTGACATTACCGCAGAAAGTTCTGAGTTCGAACACACAACTCGGACTTGCTCGACTTGACGGTAGCACTACCGAGCCCCCTAGATTAATCGTTTGTCATATAAGAAGTTTAACACGAAGGCACACTCAGACACTTAACTTCACATAAAGCCTGACAAGATTATTAAAATAATTATTTCAATTCAAATTTGTATTTTCCTTTTTTTGGGAAACTCAGATTGATTTAAAACTATGTTATATCGGTCACCTTAGTTTTCTGGCTGATCACATTTTTTTTAAAATAGTATTTATGTAACAACCTAACAGCTGAAAATTGTTACTTTTTCGAATCATGCACTTTATTATCATGGTCTCAGGAAAAAAGCGTCGAAAGATTTATTTCGTCATATTTCTTCTGAGTTGGTTGGATCACATGATTTAAAATCATGTGATGTTTACATAATTATTTCGCAGCTAGGTAAATTAATCAAATAAAGCTGAATTAATTTATGAAATCCATCAACACCAGCTGTTTTAATACGCGGCTGTGAAAACAAATACAGTTGCCTTCGTATGTGTATTATTAAAAAGGAACACGATTTAATTTTTAATTTTCTCTCAAGAAACGCACTACATAGCTGTCTTGGTCAAAAACAATTGTTAAGTCTTAGTGACTTAACAACATACAACCGGTGAAATTACTAGCATTGAGGCAGCCATCTTAGTCCTCATGGTTAACAAAGCATTATGAAGTCTTAGGATTGCAGTCTGTAGAATTAAAATATTTACGGGTCACAGATCAGTTTAGCTTTGCGATATAAAAAAAAACTGTCAAAAGCCAATATATTTTTCGTTCAAAGAATTTCTTGGTCGGTATTATGGTCGCGTTCATATCGGTGGATTAAGCATCCGTTACTCTCGCACTGTACTTGTCAGAAAGTGACGGTTGTTTTATACACGATTAGTCACGCGATAAACACTCCCATAATAAAAGCCAAGTGCAAGTGAGAGAGAAGTACATACTCAAAAAGATGGGTTTAAGAACTATTGCACTGTTTTTTTGTTTCTCTTGAGTTGTCTCTATCAATGTGAAAAGGTCGATAAGTCATCATTTTATCGAATTTCACTTTATTGAATGCATAATTTCATCGAACGCTATTTTCTGCTGAAACCATTATGTTTTTAGGGCATCTTAAACATTAATTAATTAATTACGTAGGTTAGGTTAGGTTAGATGTTAAAGATACCCTGAAAACATTATGGATTCAGCAGAAAAAAACCGTTCGATGAAATGAAAGTGGATGAAATGATACATTCTATGAAAGGTGTTTCGATAAAATGATAGACACCCGACAAGGTCTCAATAGGTTTAACAGTACTACAAGCCCTTATTCCCTTATTCATTCATCTCTTAAACTATAAAAAATCGCCTAACATACATACGGGTGTGTTGGGTAGCCCTCAAGATTTATTATAATTATGTATATGTTGGCTCAACAATTATAAATGTTGACTGCTCTTAAAGAAGTTCACTGGGGTTCTATTCTATTATGTAAAACCAAACTGCTTTTGACATGTTATCGTATTGTTTTTAAATAAGAGCTATCACATTGACGATACGACTACATGTCAAAAGCACTATGGCTTTACCTATAAAAGAGCTCCTGAAGTTCAACTGAAAAACTGTCATAAGCAAAACTAAATTTAGAACAAATATCACTAATGACTTGGCTTAGCTTTGATATTTTTTCGTGCAAAGATGAAAGCATAAGTATGTTTTTAATGTTTTCGACTATTAGGACTAGAGTCATTTGCGGCTATTTGAATTCTATGAAGTAAGATATTTTTTTAAGTGCAATTACATTTAATTAAAACTAACTTATAAAATAAAAAACCCTCCATTGCACCCACTGAAAATATATAGTTGTCACATTGTTAATAATTTTAAGCGTAGAGTAACTTTTACTAAATAAATAATAATAATAAATATATAATATCACGGGACAATCTCACGCCAAATAACCTAAACAACGATATAAATACTTATATACAGAAAACAATATTTAAATAAATATAAAACATCCAAGAGTCAGGGACAAATACTAGCACTCATCACACAAAAACTTGCGAATATCGGGAATCGACCCGGGGCCGATAGCTTATCGTAGCAAGGGTCACTACCAACTAGGCTAATTTATAAAACAACATGGATAAATAAAAGTAGTGGTAGGGTTGATTATTAAAATTATTGAAATTACTGTTACTTGACCCGTCAGTCTCAATTAGTATCAACCTAAGTCTCGTGACTTCGAGATGATTATTCACGCGAGATGAACTGTCAACTGCATAATGTCTATTGACATATGTCGCATGAAAAATCACCTCGAAGTCACGAGAATTGGGTCCCTGCCATGTTTTGGGCAGTGAACGAGACGGAGATTTGTAACTCCTATACCGTTGTCCCTTACACTGCCTGTGATGACACTTCATAATGCGGCCACAGTACATAGGTATAATCTACATGCTCTTGTGTTACACTTATTTTTACGCAGATGTTTGGGCTTGGGAGTTTGATTTATGGGTCTCACCGACGAGAAATGAGTAATTTTATAATTAATTTATTCGGCGATTTTGGCTACGAGCCCCCTTATGGATTTGGTATCATAATCCGTAACCCCTGGACAGCACTTTAGTTTTATTTTTCCGTATTTCCTATCTTTGACAAAGTAAAATTAGGAAAAAACTCATCAATACCTATAGAATTCGGTCGAAAATAATATTGTTTTGACAATGTGTAACATAAACCAAGGAAGGAAGTGTGAAATAGCGGTTAAATTAGAGCACTACCTATAATTTCCACGAGCACCTACTCGTAGCTGAGTAACTCGTAACGTAAACATAATACGCAGCGCGTTAGTTTCGAATTGAATTCGTTTTACGTATTCGACGCGCCCGTTTAATCGAATGGATGCGAATAATAAACCCATAACAATTCTTAAATAACTGCCCAAAGTACTCAATTTAAATACGTTTCAATAGCAAAGCCAATGAAGAATAGTGAACATGCATTTCTTTTCTTACTCTTTCTGAAAAGTGCTATGAAGGGAAAGGATAACTGTATACGCGAAACAATAGTCGTGTTATCTTTTCATAAGATATCTATGAAGCTTTAAAAAGAGACCCCTGCAAGAACACTATACAAAATCGACGAGAATGACGTCATAGCTGGATTTGTTAGATTATTTTCACAAAAGCAAATTTTCATAGTAGCGAATTTTCAAATCGCGTTCTTTCATATAGCAAAAAAGCGTTGTATAATATTCTCGTTCATTTTATTCGCATATTTTACCGGTACATTATTTTACTAGAGGCATTTTTTCCAAACCTAATTTGACAGAGACGAAGTCGACGGAGCTCCGCATAGCGGAGCTCCTATTTCTGTGTTATTTTGGCCCTCCGGGCACAGAATAGATAATAGCACAATGTTTTACTGACTAGAAGAGCATCTGCATCCTTTATTTACATTTATGTTATCGAATTGTTTTCTAACCAAATCACGCAGACAAATGCTCATCATTTCCATTGCAGGGTGCTATTATTGATAAGACGGTAAAGTAGGCAATAATAATTCAGGCGACGCTGTTTCCCATTGCCGATTTCAATTCACGTTTTTTGCTTACTTAAATGATAGTTAAGCTGAATCCATTACCAAATGCTACAACTGACGGGTGCTAATTATATACTTTTTGTCCGGCCGAAACAAACATGCAGCGTTATACGACAAAAGAAAACAGGCAGATTCGATTTTCAAATTCAAAGTTAAATTGTTTCAAATGACGTCTATTTATTCACATCGATCGATTTGCCTTATACGCAATCTAATAAGCATTTTGGGACGAGCGCGAAATTTCAACGAAATTATCTTTCTCAGAAGAAAAGCAACTGTAACTTTATTTTTTGCCTATACCTACGTATTAATAAGTACTTAATGCACAATTTCAATATTAAGGAACGACTTAGGCATCGTCA